>CM060956.1:117278149-117280649 GCA_030765055.1 Mantis religiosa | reverse complement strand
GTGTCAGTAATTCTGTAAGGCTTATATTTCGTTGAATTGTATACATTAGATCACATACACGAATTACCGAGCAAAGTGACTCAGAAATTGTCGGGTTCGATCACCGGTAATTGACCGCGGCTTTTCTTGGCCTCTAGGCCAATGCCTTTCCCTGAGTGTCCGTCCCAGCATTTCAGTTCAATATTCTCTCTTCAGGGTCGGGTGTTAGTGAAGTGCGAGTGTGGCGCTGACACGTGGGACTTCGCGCACTGTAATTGCACTGTAATTTGTGACGCTGAAGTGAATCTCCAGCTGACATCGGTGGCTCGCACTCCCGGTCCGGGTTTCAACACACCCTCAGTTCTACTTCACCGCTTCCTCCCAAATGACCTGACATACAACTGTCCGTTTGTGACAAAATTGTGGATTTCCCCTCGCCTTTAGTCCACCCTTTTCTCTCATTCATACTTCTAGACTCTGGGAGTACAGGGAATAACCCTGACTAGAGAAACATTTCCTGCAATGGAAATCAAACCAGGGATCCCACGAACTTTATTTCGCATATTTTATAGGCTTAACACCTCAAATGAAGTATTTTGTAGCTCTATGGCATAATAGCTGACATATCCTCTCCGGAAGGGAGAGGTAACCTCAACGAGACTAAGGGGTGATATGACTTGGGGAGAGACGACTACAGAGAGCAGGCTTTCTAACTTCTGAGATAACAACTCGCCAGGGGTGACTCGTACAACCAGCACCCCTTACCCGACGGGTTTACACATCCCATCGAGGTTTCGTACCTTGGAGATCTTTCCCAATCCAGATTATGAGGTTTTCCATAGAAGAAATTCCATGGCATGCACATGAATGGTGAAATGGATATATAGAAAATCCAAGGGATATAATTATACCTACTACTTTCCAGCAATCTTCTAGCGACCCCGGACGCACGCCTAAACAAAAAGAAAAACATTTCAGAAAGTTCGCCACAGGAATCAATCCTAGTCCTGCCAATGGTTGTCCCCGACACTATCTTGCTCGGTGTAAAGTCTGTTTAGTTAACTCATGTGCAGTCGGCTGCCTTTGTCGAACCCTTATAATCGTTTTACAACCCTGGCCCTCCTCCTCGCAGACCTTTCTGCAGGGTTGCCACCTTTCTCGATACGTCATGGGTATCGTACGAGGTTTCGTCTAAATAAATTATCTTATGTCCATTACTACAAAACTTTCTTAGTTTTGACGATATATATCGCCAAGCTACAATTCTACTGGATTTCATAATAACCCTTAAATTATTCAATGTGCAGTATTTGAAACCCAGCTCCTTTAGGAGACCGCGCAAAGTGCAGTGCCCATAAGGAAAATCACAAATTTCTTGCAAATGTGGAACCAATTCATCTAAGGTGGCGCTCTCCCTTTTGCATAGAATCTATAAATTTCTCCACGAATTAAATTGCATATGAAATTATCTACTTTAGAAAAACGTTTCCTTTTGTTTTCACACTTGATCGGCGTCTTTGGTATTCCTTTCATCACAATATTTCTTACTGTATTTCTGTGAATACCCAGGTTCATTGCATGACCCCTTACCAAGATTATTTCTCAGCACATATTTATATGTGTTCAAAACAAGCGCTTGAATTTGCTTAGAAACAGTTCCCGTTGAAACTTTGTTTTTTGAGGCATTTCCAGTAATATAACTCGGCCCAGTTATTCACACTATTGTCTTCACTTTGATTATTTTCACTTGACTGAAATTTATCTACTACTTCATTTGCATTTACCACTGCATTTTTCTCCCACGGTCTCCATATCGTGACACACAACGAATTTCTGCACGTAATGAAGCTGATCAACTGGAAGTAGGAACTTTCGCAACTGAGACTCCACGTGGAGTAGACATGCGGCTGTCACTTTGCCTCAACGACAGTGTTCCATTTCTGAAGTGTGGACATAGATTTATGACGGTCATTAGTGGGCGGGAGGCTCAGGTTCCTTTGACTCTGAACTGCACACGCGTTAACTAAACAGGCTTTACCAACGTTACAGACATAATGTTTCAAAGTGCTTTTACTCTGTGTAAGTAACAAGATGTTAAATCGATCGGATTCCCCAGGTTTTATTTGCTTCTTGGTATCTTCTGTATCCTCACAAGATCTTAAGCTATCCAGCTATCGTGGCATTTCAGAGATATTTTTAAAAAGTAATTTATACTTTGAAATTTAAAACATAAATATTCTGCGGATTAATTAAAAATATATTTCCTACAGGTAAACCTTAACAGACGAAGTGAAATGTCATCTCCGTTATAAGTGCTTCATACAACAAACGATTACGCCACATGGTCTATGTATGGAATAGAACTCTTATAAACGCCTTAACTGCCTGGAATTTTACTAGGCCCTTATTCCGCTTCCAATTCTAATTAAATTAAGTAGGTATAAAGGACCAGATGTTACATTCATATGACTGTTCGTCACAAACTCTTCTTACAAAAACATATTTGTCAGAGCCAAACTTA
>CM060956.1:117243149-117273149 GCA_030765055.1 Mantis religiosa | reverse complement strand
GCATTCCGCCTCTAGTTCTTTCCCACCCCCGTAACATGCTCTTCTCTTATGCTATCTTCTCTGAGAGAGTACTCGCTTATGTAGCCGCAGAAGCTTCTCAGAACATTAGTGATGTCCAAACCCCCAGAATGTCCCAGTTCTCTGGTAATAGGGCTCTTTTTGTGTGTAATTTACGTCCTCCAACGTTAAGTCATATCGGACGGTGAATGGCCGGGTGAAATGATGCTCAAATGAGTCCAGGGTCCATAGAGCCAAATATTTAACAAAATATGGGAGCCACATTTCAATAGAATTCCAGGAAATTTTAGATTTTAATTCTACCAAAAAAAAAGAGAAACAATTACACAAAAAATAACAGTAATCTGGATTTGTTCTTTAAAAATGCTTAAAAATTACTTAACCTGCAAAAAAATGCCATATGAGATATAAATGTATAAAATCAGAAAAATGAGCTTCAAAAGTGGTTTAAATTCACCCAGAATATAATGAGCCATTAATATTTTCCACACAGCATCGCTCTGGTACCATCAGGCGAAAGATACAGTCTTCAAAATCCGGTTTCTTATTTTAAGATAGTGGGTCTCATTGTGTATGTCCTTCACTCTTAACTAACCATGCAGTATTGATGAATGTGACTCTAATATTGATCCAGCTTTCTCCCTCAATGCTGAAGAAACTGAGACCCTTTTCATTCACTGTGAGTAGTATAGAATTGAGAGAATCAGCACAGTGTAGATAAGATGTTGAACTCTCCTCTGTGTTAATATATGAGTGATGTAGAATGCTCATTGATTTAGAACTCTCCTATATGAAAATCGAGTTGTAAAAGAAGGGGAGTGTTGGCGTAGTGCCGTTCTCCCCTGTGCAGTGAGATGTTTTTGAGGGTTGGGATGATGATGATGATGATGATGATGATGATTGTGTGTGTGTGTGATGGGCGGGATGGGTAACGGGGGGGGGGGTTCCGGGGATGTTTGAATTAAATGTGAATTCTTTTCGATGTGTGTGTGTGTGCTTGAACTCTCATGTATGAATATCGAAGTCTAGGGTTCGATATTGTGATGGGGCGGGGTGGGTAACGGGGGTTCCGGGGATGTTTGAATTAAATGTATTGATAGTAATTCTTCGATGACTGTGCTTGAACTCTCATGTATGAATATCGAGTCTAGGGTTTGATATCTATTACGTTCAGTGCTTCGATGTCTGTGCTTGAACTCTCATGTATGAATATCGAGTGTAGGGTTTGATATCTATTACGTTTAGTGTATGATATATGATGTAGTATCGTTATTCTTTAGATAAAAGAATATCGAGAGAATGATTAGGTATGTTTACTGGGAGAGATTTATGAAAATAAATGTAATAAGACATTCTGGTAAGGGGTGTTCCCTATGCAGAATCTCTCCTTGAGCTATTGTATCCAAGAGCGATGTAAAGGTTAAGAAAAGGTTAAATTCCATTCCCACATCGAGGTACGAGAAAATATAAATCTATTCCACATTGATGAAGTATAAGAATGGAAATGTAAATCTATGTGAGAGGGTCGCATGACAAAGAAATGTCCCCTCTAAGCATGATAAAAGTGGTACATAGCAAATGCAAATAAAAATAAAAGCACTACCCATCTCTTTAAGAATGATAAAAAAATATTGAGAGAAAAGTATAAGAATGCAAATGTAAAGCTGTTTGAAAGGGGTTTCATGATAAAGGAACGCACCCTCTAAGCACGATAACTTAAAAAGAATATTCCCTCTAAGCATGATAAAAGTGGAACATAACATCGAAAATAAAATAAAAGCACTAACCATCTATTTAAAAATGATTAAGATAACGAGAGAAAAGTATCTCATCTTTAAGTATATATGAGTAATACAAAACTGATCAATCAATATGATAATATATATACGCAACTAGGGATCTATAGTGTAGATATCCTAACTATCCATGGTAAGATATCACCCTCCATATAAAAAATTGTCTAGAAAATCTCCCCTCAGTATTACGAATACTCCACTGAACGTCATCCCTTTTGGTATGTGGGTCAGAGAAAAAAAGAGTTAATCTCTCCAGACTGGTGACAGGGGTGGTCAAAACATTCTTATTGCTGTAGCGAAGTCTAACTTTATCAAATAACGTTAGGAAAAAAAAAGAATATATTTTAAAATTAAACGAATGAATCTATATATTTGTATGAATGATGAAGCAATAGTATGAATGTGTTAGTATACCAAATGTCAAAAAATCAAATGTTCAGAAAAATATATTTTGTACAAGTATGTGTGTGTAAAGAAATGTGTAATTATATCCCCCCTCCAAGATGTAGGGAACGAATCACAGTTAGTGTGCGCACGCAACATGGTGTTTGGGAAGGAGAGATACGGTTGGAGGGGGTGTAAAAAATGATGAATCTATATAAAGTTTAAACTATGATAATAAAGTTACTAGTATTACCTTCGAACTTATAACGTAGTCACAACTACTTTAAACACATAGCGTAATATGTAGACAGTAACACCTCTCCCGGACGGAGGGGGGGCGGAGCATCTGTTAATAAATACCGCGGCACGGATGAGTGAGGAGGCAGTCGATTCTCTGGAAATATGGATCCTACAGGTAAGATAGAAAAGTTGTATATTGTAAGTCATTTTTTATCTCTGTTTACGAAGAATGTTGAAGTAATACTGATTCGTGTGTGCTTATATGTATGTTTCAGATCATGAGATGCTACAGCTAAATCAACTAGCTGAAGGTGGAACACATCTTCCCACAAAGAAACTACGTGAATTAGATCAGTCCGTTCAACACATCATTCGATCCGTCAAAACCGTGAAGACCAGATATGGTGAACGGGTCGTCGTCGAAACATCAGATTTCCAAGTCTTCCTCCCGGAGAGATTCAAACATATGACCGCAGCGCAGAAAGATCTACTAAATCGTGGTGACTGCATACTCCAATACCATGGCGAGGAAACACTAGAAAGTGGTTTCAAACGACATAAATTGTCTTTTTTAAGCAGCCCGTAATGTCGTCAAAAGGTGAGTACAATTATTGAATAAAATTTCATAAAAAAAAGTGATAATGTAGTTACTTGCATGTAAATGTGAAATCGTACATGTTGTATTAGAACTTAAAGTGTTAATTATCGCACGTCATGTAGTATTAGTAATTGAATGTAGTTACTTGCATGTACGTACATGTTGTATTAGAACTTAAAGTGTTAATTATCGCACGTCATGTAGTATTAGTAATTGAGAGTGAACGTTGTAGGGTTAATTTTCATGTGTAATAATTACGTACATGTGAATATCGTAGTTCAGTTACGTTATTTCACATGCATGTTAGTTACGTTTGTTTGTTACACGTAAAAGTAACGTTGTAGGTGAAAAAAGAACGTTAATTTATATGTGTAAAACGTACATGTGAATATCGTAGTTCAGTTACGGTATTTTACATCTATATGGTTTACGTTGTGTGTTTTTATCATTTATGTAAGGGAGAGAGCATTACGTAAAACAGTTACATACTATCTGAATATTGTAGTTACGTGATGATAGCAATAATTGTAAAATACATAATCATTATGTAACTATTTTCATATGTAAAAGTTACATGCATGTTACGTTCTACGTAAAGTATACAGTTTACGTAAAATTGAGATTCATACATGTAAAAGTTATTAACATGTATGTTATTTCTGTTACCACCTTACATACATGTAAATCAATGTTCCCGTATGTAAAGTTAATCGAATGTTGTAATTGCTTTTTTCAGAAACGACGACAAGATGCTCCGATACTGCCACTGGACAACCCTCGATTCAGCAAGATGAAAGCTGTTCGAACGTGACCCAGGCTGAACGATTACGATGTATTCACAGTGAGTCTGCTTTCAAAAAACGATTAACCACCTACGAAATTCACAACTGTGTTAATATACTTGACCCCGTTATATTCTTAGCGGAATGCAAACCTTTAATTTTGAATGAAATTGATAAGGGCTTAAACATGTATAAATCAGGTCTTAAGATAGGATCCTGTTTATCCTGTCAATATGTCATAATATCACAAGAGAGCGATAATATTCATACATTTAACTTTAACAGTAAACTTGAGGTGATATTGCAATCTACAGATAAATCTATATGGTATGAAGAGAAGATTGTACAACCTATACTAGATCATATGGATAATTTTGAATCGCGTACCAGTTCAAAAGCTTTATACAGTATTGAGAAATTAACAATATATGTGACACAATACGATTCATTGAATGCAGGGATGTATACTGAATTACCCGACTTTATAAAATCGAAGAGAGCTGTTATTAACATTCGTAATACTGATAAATATTGCTTTGCATACTGTCTGTTAGCATCCAAATACCCAGTAGAACGTAACAAGAATCGACCCACCTCCTATAAAAGATATGATTTTCGTAACGAATTTAACTTTGAGAATATAACATTCCCCGTATCATTGAAAGATGTAGAAAAATTCGAGAATAAAAATTCAAATATTTCAATAACGATATACGGTGTTGAAAATAAATCGATTATTCTCTTATATCAACCAAGAGAGATAAAATCACATCATGTTAATCTTTTAATGTATAAAAGACATTATTGTCTGATAACTGACTTGTCACGTTTGCTAGGAAAGCAGCTAACTAAACATAATGGGCGAAAATGGTTATGTAACAATTGTAACTTGTATTTCACATCAGAATCACGTTTAAATAGCCATAAAAAGAGGTGTATGATGAATCAAATTATCAGAATGCCCGAGGCTGGTAAAACTGATCTCGTTGAATTTAACGCATATTCGAAATGTCTAAAAGTTCCATTCGTGGTTTATGCAGACATAGAATGTATCTTACGTAAGGTAGATTCGTGTCAAGATGTATCGAGTAAAAGCTGGACACGTAGCATTCATAAGCATGAAGCGTATGCAATTGCATTACATTTGGTCTGTAGTTATGATAAAAATTTAACACGTTTCAAATCATTTGAAGGTCCATATGCAATTGAAAATTTTCTTAAAGAATTAACGTTAATTGCAAATCAGGTCATTAATATATATGCTAATAAAATTGAAATAAGTATGAGAGATGTGGATGAGCTAGAATATCAAAATGCAACACGATGTCACATATGCAAACGTGAATTTCTTAACTCGTGTATAAAGGTTCGTGATCATTGTCATTTGACTGGAAGTTACGTTGGCCCAGCTCATAAGCACTGCAATTTAAATAGGAAAATGCCAGGATTCATACCAATATTCTTTCATTGCTTGTCAAAATACGATGCTCATTTCATAGTAAAGAAACTAGGTTACGATACGGAACCTATCAACTGTATTGCACAAACTTCTGAAAATTACTTATCCTTTAGCAAAAGATATACAAATTCGAATGGAATGAGTATATATCTAAGATTTCTGGATAGCTATCGTTTTTTGGATTCAAAACTTAGTAACCTTTCGGATATGTTAGAAGCAGATGATTTTCATTATACCAATAATATGTACACGAATCCTTTGCATAGACAACTGATGAAACGTAAAGGTGTCTTCCCGTACACGTATGTGGAATCTATAGAAAAATTATACGAGAATAGTCTACCATCCAAACATCAGTTTGATCATGTAAGCGATGAGGATTATAGTCATGCTAGAACGGTATGGAATGAATTCAATGTTAAAAATCTGGGTGAATATTTAAATATATATCTTAAGTGCGATACATTAATACTAACGGAAGTGTTTGAACGCTTCCGTGAATTAAGTATCGGTTTGTACGGACTCGACCCGTGTCAGTATTACACACTTCCCGGGTTAGCCTATGATGCAATGTTAAGAACGACTGGTGTACAGATTTCATTATTAACAGATAAAACTATGCTAGATTTCTTCGAAAAAGGAATACGAGGTGGAATTTGCACTGTGTCCAAACGGTATGCAAAGGCGAATAACAGATACATGACTAGCTATGATAACACTCAACCAACTAATTATTTAATATACGTTGACTGCAATTCTCTATATAGTTATACAATGGAAAATAATAGCTTACCATACACTGATATAAGGTGGCTAACTGATGCTGAAATTAAATCAATAGATTTTATCTATTACAAGTGATTCTGACGTGGGATATGTGTTGGAAGTAGACTTTAAATATCCACAGGAACTTCATGATATACAAAATGATTTGCCATTATGCCCTTTGAATGAAATCGCGCCAGGTGATAAGTATACAAAATTGCTAACAACATTGAATGATAAAAATAAATACGTATTACATTATCTCAATTTTCAACAATGTGTTAAACTTGGTTTGATTCCATCGCGTATACATAGAGTAATAGGTTACAAACAATCTAACTGGATAAATCCTTACATTGAACTCAACGTTCGTAAACGTATTGAAGATAAGACGAAATTTGGTCAAAATCTATGGAAGTTAATGAATAATTGTGTTTATGGAAAATTTATAGAGAATGTAAAACGTTATAATTCATTTCATTTAGCTACCAGCTGGAAACGAGCGCGTAAATTGTTAGCTCGACAGACATGTATAAGGTACGTGATTTTTTATGAAAATTTAATAGGTATAGAATTGGTCAGAGATGAAATATTGATGAATAAGCCAATATACATAGGACAAGCAATCCTGGATCTATCCAAACATAAAATGTATGATTTTTATTATGAAATTCTGAAGAAAAAATTGAAAGATGTAACTTTAATCTATACGGACACGGATGCTTTTCTCTTTGAATCTAGCTGCGATATATATGAATTTATTAAAACCAATATACATTTATTCGATACATCGAATTATCCAATGGATAATGTGTATGGTATTCCGTTAGCAAATAAGAAAATTTCAGGATTATTCAAGGATGAGCTAGCCGGTAGAGTGATGACTGAATATGTAGGGCTGAAATCGAAATTATATAGTTATCGATATGATACTGAAGTGATTAAAAAATCAAAAGGTGTAACAAAAGATTCGATGAGATTCATAACCTTTGAACAATATCTCTCATGTATTACACATCCTGACACTATACATCGAAGCATGCAGACATGTTTCAGAAGTTATAAACATGATGTTCATACTATTGAATCTAATAAGATAGCTTTAAGTGGTATCGATACAAAACGATACATTCCCAATAATTCATTTTCAACATTAGCATGGGGACATTATGCTATAGAAAATTGTCAAGTGTAAATTTCTTTTTCTTTTCTCAATAAAGCATAGATTCAACTGAGTTAAAAGGTATTACTAGGCCACGATAATAACATATTACTGTATTTCAAAAAATAAAATAATTGAGTTTCAAGTATAATTGTAAAGTGTGTTACAACTGAGTTAAAAGGTATTACTAGGCACATGATAGTAACATATTACTGTATTTCAAAAAACGAAATAATTGAGTTTCAAGTATATTTGTAAAGTGTGTTACTAATTACATGATAATAACATATTTACTTCATTTGAAAGATAACGTGTTGCTTTTTTTATGTTTATGTTAGGGGTGAAGGAATATTTTTTCCTATTCATGTCGTTTTGAAATGTTAGATAGCAGAAATCAATGAAATGTTAATTCAACTATAATCATGTATGATTTTTTATTAAAATATATTTACTAATTATATCAAAATGTTATTATCATGTCTCCGTTAAGGGGTGAGGGGAGATTTATATATATCAATGTGAACTAGCATGTACAAAGGCTCTTATTTCAGCTATAATCATGTATGATGTTTGTTTAACGTATATTACTAATTACTTCAAATTGTAATTATCATGTTTACGTTAAGGGTAGGTGAATTTATATATACTCAATATGAACTAGCATGTAGGTTATGTTAAAATCTCTACAATTAAATGTTAATTCAACTATAATCATGTATGATTTTTTTTAAAGTATAAAAATGTTATTATCATGTTTAAGTTAAGGAGATGTGAATTAGCAGTTACAGAAGATTTTTAAAAAAGTATAAAAATGTTATTATCATGTTTAAGTTAAGGAGATGTGAATTAGCAGTTACAGAAGATGTCAGGAATCAATGTGAACAAAAAAAAAATCAAACACAATATATCATTAAAATTATATTTCTTTATTGAGTTGTGTGTTTTTTTTTATTTATACAATGTCCACCTCATTAATCCATTCACGGGTAGGAAATCCTAACCATTTCACCAGAATCCTATCACCACGACGTCTGATGATCCTTTCAACTAAATACGTGTCTGGATATTGAGTTTTCTGTAATTCATAACCGTAGAATGCTCCTTCAATCAGTTTACCCTCCAGATCCTCGATGAGATAGGTCAATGGATGTGTCCTTTGCACTGTACGTATCCTAAAGACTTCAACACTCCAATTTGGTAGATAACCTTTCTCCATAACACCTTTATGCTTAGAAATCCTCACGTAGTCACCAACACGATGAAGCCTAGATCTTCGCTTCTCACGCAGACTTCTATCATATTTGTAGACGCTGAGCAGGAGAGAATTATCACGAACTTCTACAGGCTTCATACGAATCGTTCGATGGTAAGTATTATTGTAGGTATGAATAATTCTAGGTAGCATGTTTATCCATTGATATGAGCCTTGAACAATAAATTCCTTATGCAAAATCAGTTTGATCGTTCTTATTAAACGTTCCACTGCAGCAGCCTTAACGTGTGTGAATGTACTGTAATGATTAATATTATTACGATTCATTAGTTCGCGGAAATGTTTATTGTAAAACTCCCTTCCTTTATCAGATTGAACATTCTTCGGAAACGATTCCATTTCATCCAATATCTCCTCCATAGCAGTCGAAACGTTAATACCACTTTTATCACGTAATGGTCGTGCATAAGCCATCTTGGAATAAAAATTGAATGCAAGAAGAATATACTTATAATTCCTATTGTCTCTTGCATAATTAGACATGTCCATAAGATCTATTTGTACTAAATCGTTCATTCCTTTGCTTATGATCTTACGACGTAAAAATCGTCCTCTAGCTGGTGCATGTAACTCGGTTGCAATGCGACGTTTTATCATGCTATAATTTTTGATGTTTTAAGTTCTGTAATAATTTCTTCTATCTCGGGTGAGTGATTCAAATTACCTGCATCCCTCGACGCAACTAATAATCTTAATCTGTTTATTATTTCATTCGGATCGTTCCAGTAGACGTAATCTAATTTTCTCTGCGGTACATGTTCTTTCCAACGTAAACCAAATCCAGTTCGATTACTAACAAGGTCACGAATGATATGACGATACTTGAACCCTCGATTTGCTCTTAAACGTCCATCTCTTGAATAACCGTGTCTGTAAACTTGAGTATTTTGTAAGATTTGCGAATACACGTCTAAATCATCATCTGTGTACGATGTCTTGCGAGGTAAACGTTTAAATAATAATTCATATAAGCCTGCTGTGGGTTCATACGTTTCTGTTCCTATCTGAACACCATCAGATTTAAACACAACTGTCTTGTTACCCAATTTATACTCATTATCCTCGTAACGTATGCCGTAAGTATTGTCCATGTCACTCGAACTGGCAGTTCGAACCTTGTGTAGATACTTTGACACGAGATCAGATCCGTTAGCATCATCTGTAGTTTCGTCGTCGTCGTCGTCGTCGTTGTTGTCTTGGTGTGCTTTCGCTATTACTTTCAATGGTTCGGTTACAGGTTGAAGAACTTCAGACATGACTCGTTGCGTTTCGAATTTCATTCCTTTGAGAGAACGTAACTTTTCTCTTATTGCCCTACTGTGACGGGCAATGGATTCCTTAAGTCTTATAGCTTCAGCATCCATATCGAAATGAATGTATAATTAATCAGCTACTGCTAATTTATATGAAACTATCAGTTCTATACTTAATATATGACCATCTTTAGCACGTTCGACTGGCGCTGTAAACGATAGAATATCGCCAGTTTCAACTCTTACAGGATATCTTTCAACTAATCTTCCGTTTATTGCAAACAATGTATCATTTACAGCATGCGGATGTACCGATGATACGATGGAACACGAGAGTACACTTCCATTTCCAGGAACTTTATAGTATTCGAGTCCCGATGTTAACGTATACCTTAAAGAGGGACCTCGAAACGGACGTGTTTGCAATGAAATTATGAGTTGTGCTTTCAATTGTTGTAACATAGTGTTTACAACATTTCTCATTCGTGTTTTCATAGTATGAATATCATTATTTATAGTGATTAGTTTATTATCAAGTTCCGTTTGTCGTGCGGTTAGTTCTTTCACTTCTTTTTCTACAGCTGTAGTAATAGTCTCGCTAGCGGAGGTGATTGTTCTAGTTAACTGACTTTGTAATTCATTCTGTTTCCGTGTAATAGTATCGACAATGTTTGTTATAGTCTCAGTTAAACCCGTTTGCAATTCATTATGTTTCTGTATAAAGAAATGATTAACATAACTCATGGTGACTGCATCACTATCATCTATCGGGTCGGCTAAATCCTTCAATCTCTTCATTCGAAATGATAGAGTTTCATTAGAGTCGTGAATTGGAATCCTATCATCTACATATTTTTTATTAGGAACGTCGTGTTCGTGAAGGGGGTCCAACAGCGTTTTCATTCTTATACCATCTATAATGACATTATTTTCGGAATCACGTTTAAATGCATATTTACTTAAGTACTCCATTAAATTGTTGTATTGGATGTCGAGCGATTTTTGTATGTGATCCCTAAGCATAGCTTCAAACTCGCCCATACGCTGATACGAGGTCTGCTCGCTGAAGATCTGCATTCGATTCTCGACGTCAGCCGTATGCGTATCCACATAACGTTTAGTCGATGCATCGTCACCTTCTTCAGGGTCGTGAATATTGCACAACCGCTTTCCCTTGAATCGATAGTTTCCCGATCCATCTCTAGTTATGATATATCGATTGAACACACCCCTAGAGGGTATGATTCTTCGGGATCCGAACCTGTCGATACTCATTGCTTAAGTGGTGGATTATTCTATTTATTCATTCTGATAAAGCGATCAAAACCGTGACGGTAGCGTCCCTCGTTCAGTGGATATTCTGGTACTATAACAACAAAGGATCGTTCATCACTCTCCCATATATGTTTACACATATCCTTAAATTCATCATAGGACATATCGGTATTTACATAATCTTCGTATATATGTTTTAAATTGAGATTATCCTGTCTAAAGAATATAATCATATTTGCATTATCTCTAATTAAATGTTTAGGTACTTTAGCATATGATTGTGCTAAATATATAGCATCGACATTACGATGTCTACCCATACTGTAATATGAAGCTATCTTACCCTGTTTTTCATTTATCACATCAAATACGAATATCGAATTTTCTCTAGCATCCGACGTTTGAATTACTTTATCACCATCATCGAACGTAAATACACCTATATCGGGTATAGTTTTCAGTAACCTGAGTAAATATCGATATTTAGGTTGTTGCAACGATTTCGAGCATATGTAGAGGTTTTCGAATCTCAGACCATTCTCGTGAATAAGCAGGTTGAGTAAAACGTTCGTTTTTCCAGCATTTGAACTGCCAAGTATGAGCGCTCTAACGTTACTCGGAAACAACGTACCGTGTCGTCCTTTGCGAATGTCATCCTCGAAATCTAACACCTGTATGGGTAGCGTACACTTTTGCTTTACTATCTCCATATCGCGACTAATACTTATAAAGCATAAGTTTTGTCTTTTATTTCGTTCGTGATAAGGGCAATCTATGTCTTTACAGGATTTAGCCAATCGTCATAGGAATCGTATACTTATAAAGCGCACGTTTTGCCTTTTTTATTTCATAGTGAGACATGCGCTCTACACGTGCACGCAAAGGTTCGGGAATTCTTAATTCCTTGATTAATTCATTACCATTTGAGGCACATTTACCGGGTTATCGTTTCTGCGGTCCCGGAACGAAACTACATAAACGCTTGCAGAGAGGTGACTTACCGGTGAACGGGTTAGATTCAGCGTGTCTCGATCACGATCGGGCTTACGCAGAGAGTACTGATACAGAATCTCGTCGTCTAGCCGATAAGGTGTTGGTAGAGAAAGCTTGGAGACGTGTAAAGTCTGCCGACGCTTCTTTGGGCGAACGACTTGCAGCTCGACTTGTGACTACACTTATGAAGGGTAAATTGGCAGCGGGCGCTGGCATGCGTAAACGTCGCAACAAGAGAGGTGGTTTCTTACCTTTGCTACCACTTTTAGCAGCTCTAGGTGCAGCAGGTGGTCTAGCTGGAGGTGCTGCTCAGATTGCTACGGCTGTCAATAAGAAACGTTCGGATGCAAAACAACTTGCGGAATTAACACGTCACAACGAGCGCATGGAATCTTTGGCTCAGGGCAAAGGTCTTCGCCGTAAGAGACGTCGTAAGGGTAGAGGATTATATCTTCGATCAAAAAACTCGGGGCGAGGCCTATATTTATCCCGGAAAAAGCCCTGAGTGCTAACGAGATCGATTCGTATGCACGACGTCTACGCATTCCACATTTTAGAGGTGTCTACATGATCGATAAACTACCTCCACATCCTCGATACTATGAGAGAATAGTAGTGAATCTGGATACATCAAATAACCCTGGTACACATTGGGTTGCTGTACGTAAGGATGGTGACGTTGCCTACTACTTTGACAGTTTCGGCGATCTGAGACCTCCGGAAGAGATAGAAACGTACCTTTCGGGTGTCAAGCTCCTATATAATACGACGAGATTTCAAGAATTCGATTCTGTGATTTGCGGTCACTTGTGGCTTCAGTTTCTCCTCGATGAGTTACACGATCACCGTGAGTGGTAGTGATACCAGCTTCTCTACATTTCTAAATCCACCATTACATCTGGATCCTAACGGACATTACGAGATAGCTCTATTGAATTTTGAGACTTTTTACTCAATTCCGAATGTGGACGAGAGTAATAATCTATTCCATTACGTTCGCGATGGAAAAGTCGAACGTATAGTAATTCCACCGGGTACTTATGAATTGGATGATATCGCCAGATTGATCATGGATGCTCTCGACATCGGTGACGACTTTATTCTGCGTGCTAATAATAACACCATGAAATCAGAAATTCAATCTCCCTATATTATCGACTTTAGTCGTGAGAGATCTATTGCTTCACTTCTCGGTTTCACCTCTAAACAGAGGGTACCGGCAAACGTGCTGACCGAGTCTAATGATTTGGTTAACATATTCAAAGTCAGCATCATACGTATCGAGTGTAGTCTTGCAACGGGATCTTTCATCAATGGTAAAAGTGGTCATTCTCTGTATGAATTTTTCCCATCGGTACCTCCAGGTTATCATATTTCGCAGGAACCATCAAGTCCTATATATTTACCAATCATCGATACGAATCTCATTGATCATCTCGACATTAGAGTGGTAGACCAGAACGGCGATAAGTTAGATTTCAGGAACGAAACCATCACTGTACGATTGCACATACGTCGTAATGGGTATAAGTTTTAAGAGACGATGCTATATTAAAAAACATCTCTCGAGATTGATCTCTACTCGATCATCGACCCGCAAGCTAATCACATCGTCTAATCGACAATTTCTCGCTAACTTAGGCTTCAAGGTTCTATGATGGATGTGTTGGACGTGACCGGGATTCCGACCTTTGATGATAAGATCAGTAAGGAGGAAGAACACGTATTCTTACCGTACAATACGTCAGCTCTCGATGTGAACGATGAAATTAGAATTCCATGTCAAGCTGAAGATTTGTACACGCTTCCTAGTAGAAGTTATCACTACATTGAGGGGACTCTCACTAAACCCGACGGCACCGTTGCCACATCGAAATTGAGTAACAATGCTATGGCATTCCTATTCGATGAGATTCGTCTGGATATGAATGGAACGACTATTGATAGAACTAGGAATCCGGGCATTTCATCAACGATGCGTAACTATGCTGCACTGAATGAACTGGAATCGAATCGTTTACTAAATGCTGGATGGATCTATCCTGGAGGTGTGGTAGACATCGTGAATACATCGAATGGTATCTTCAATGCTATCGTTCCTCTTTCGATGTTGCTGGGTTTCGCCGACGATCACAAGGAGGTCATACTTAATAGCAAGTTTGAACTTATTCTCATTAGATCTAAGGATTCTAATAATTGTATCATTGGAAACGATCCTACAACCATACAACTAACTAGACTCGAATGGAGGATGCCTGTACTTCGACTTTCAGATTCTGAACGAGTTGATAAACTTAAACTCGTCAAATCGGATAAACCTCTACACGTCGCATTTCGAACCTTGGACCTTCACACTCAACCTGCTGTACCTCAAACTAAAGCGTTCACATGGAACATTGCAACCACGACTAAACTTGAAAAACCACGTTTCGTCATAGTCGGTGCACAAGTGGATAGATTGAATCATCTCGCTAAGGATGCTTCTCTATTTGATAATTGTAATATCACCAATCTGAAACTTTATCTCAACAGTGAATCTTACCCCTATCACGATATGAATTTGGATTTCGCCAATTCGAAATTTGCATCTCTGTATGATCAATATTCCAAATTTCAATCATCCTACTATGGAAAGGAGAATTACCCTCTTTTGAAAAGGAACGACTTTCTGAAATATGCACCGCTATTCGTCATCGATTGCTCTCATCAACCTGAGGATACTGTGACGGGGGCAGTGAATGTCAGATTGGAAGTTCAAGCATCGTCAAATTTTCCTGCACAAACTTCATTATTCTGTTTAATTATTCATGATAAATTATTCACTTATAAACCACTAACTCATGTTGTACAATCTATCATATAGGTGTAATAAATAAAACATTACAAATTCAAATTATCTTTTTATTGACTTTAACATACATCTCCAATATCCTCTTCCTTGCACTCCTGCTTTTTGCATCATATGAACATAATGATTTATGAATATCATACAACTGATATAAATTTCTTTCAATATATGGAATTAGTCTTTTAAGTCCATTGAATGCAGTACTATTCAGATTTATACTGCCCACATTTAAACATGTATTCACAAACGTTATTTCTTGCAACTTATTCATGCATAACATTATATTAAATGCATATATTATATTTTCACTGTACGGTGCACATGGATGCTTACCATCTTTCAGATACGTATCCAAAACACACAAATTTGACATTATTACCTCCCAATCCTCTTTTGTAATATACACAAACGTATCGTCATGTGTGTCTTTAATGTAAAGTGATGGGAGTTCATTGTATAATCCTATGTTCACACGAAAGTCACTGCTGATGGAGATGTCGTTATCGTTCATGCACACACTATTTACCATCACTCGCAACTTCCTCCTCTACTTCTTCTGCGAAGGGTGTGAAGGGTTCGAACATCATTATGATGAAACTGTCTTGATCGAACGTCTTCTTGGCTTTGACGATTCTCGGTTTGCAGTTCGTCTTCTTCTTTTTCTTGTCTCCTTTCTTACTGGATCTGCGGACATACACGAACTATGTCTCAACATCGTGAATATTTAATACACTTGTTAACGTAAAACTCTTATTATTTTATACTCACTTTTCTATGACTTCCTCCTCGGGTTTCGATGTACCGATATCCTTAAACGGACGATCATTGTACGGACCGCACACATCTTCACCTTGATCCTGTTCGGACTGGCATGCCACATCTTCACTTTGGGCTTTACTGAAATAAACATATTTATCATTAGTTATCTAACACATAACAACACTTTCACGTTAACACACAATTATAATTCTACTTACCCGAGGTACACTTTACAATTCTTTCCGCATTGAGCATAAGATGTGATCGAATCATGATGGGAAGGATTCTTGCAAATAACTTGATGCATCTTTCCATCACACGTTTCATCGTGGTGCTCAACCCAATGCTTTTGCAAATCTTCGAAATTGCGTAGATTCTCCCAGAATCTGGTATCACTTTCAATGATAGGTGTTGTTGTTCCACTCATCTTGACGTTGCGATGTGAAGTGAGAATGCATTCGTTCCCGAGTGAGCAGATGGGTGATGAAACGTGATCATACCTGTCTCCCCCCTCCCCATCCTATCGTCGATTGTACTTAACGGACGGAGGGTTTGTGTGAAGTGAGGACACGTTCGTTCCCGAGCTGGCGGGACAGGGTGAGACCTGTTAATTCGAATTTACTCACATATGCACAAATCTTGAGGAATGACAACACGTCATCACCCTTATACTTCAATGTGGAATAGATTTATATTTTCTCGTACCTCGATGTGGGAATGGAATTTAACCTTTTCTTAACCTTTACATCGCTCTTGGATACAATAGCTCAAGGAGAGATTCTGCATAGGGAACACCCCTTACCAGAATGTCTTATTACATTTATTTTCATAAATCTCTCCCAGTAAACATACCTAATCATTCTCTCGATATTCTTTTATCTAAAGAATAACGATACTACATCATATATCATACACTAAACGTAATAGATATCAAACCCTACACTCGATATTCATACATGAGAGTTCAAGCACAGACATCGAAGCACTGAACGTAATAGATATCAAACCCTAGACTCGATATTCATACATGAGAGTTCAAGCACAGTCATCGAAGAATTACTATCAATACATTTAATTCAAACATCCCCGGAACCCCCGTTACCCACCCCGCCCCATCACAATATCGAACCCTAGACTTCGATATTCATACATGAGAGTTCAAGCACACACACACACATCGAAAAGAATTCACATTTAATTCAAACATCCCCGGAACCCCCCCCCCCCCCGTTACCCATCCCACCCATCACACACACACACAATCATCATCATCATCATCATCATCATCATCATCCCAACCCTCAAAAACATCTCACTGCACAGGGGAGAACGGCACTACGCCAACACTCCCCTTCTTTTACAACTCGATTTTCATATAGGAGAGTTCTAAATCAATGAGCATTCTACATCACTCATATATTAACACAGAGGAGAGTTCAACATCTTATCTACACTGTGCTGATTCTCTCAATTCTATACTACTACTGTGATTCAGCTGTTACAGGCGTTCTACCCCTAGTGTCACTGAATGGACTATGTCGTATGCATATAGTTTGAGTCAAGAGCCTCGAGATAAAGTATCCTGAATTAGTTTATCCAGGAAGGCTTTCATGAGCGAGCTATCTTGATCTGTGTGTCAGAGAGGTAATTCCATATCTAGATTTCAGGCTGCCTGAATCCAAAGAGAAAGAAAAAGCATTTAAAAATGCATGTATCGCTGTGTTTTTTAAAAGCATAATTAAAAGAAGAAAGTTTTGCAATTAAAGTTAGGCATCCTGAAGCCGATTATGGGCCTGCGGGAACTAGAAGCTGTAATATTTTCTGCGTATTTTAGCGGAGAAGTTATCTCGGAATGCGTGGGAGTGTGTTATTCAAAGAAAGGATGGCAGGAGTTCTGACTTCAAAACTTTTAATGAACCGTCTACACTTAGCGGAGAAGTTGCCGACTATGGAAACTACTGTATGAATGTCCGGCGTTGATGTATTTGTTTCCTCTACGAAGCGATAACACGCGGTTCTGCCACTGAGGCAAGAATAACGCCGAATCCTTTTACCCAGTGACCAGAACAGAAGTGCTCAAGGTTACGCCCAAACTGTGTTATTAAACTTCAGAATTCTTCTAATAACCTCCCCTTTGGTAATGACGCTAAGCCCCCACTACTAGCTTCTAATCCGATGTTGCCACTGCATTTCTATTTTAGTGAAATTTGCTGCTTTACAACCCAAAGTTAGTATATAAATTTCTAAGAAATTCTACCTTATATTTCAAGAATCGCAATCTAGCATCCATGCCATAACTAGCCTGGCACTTTGGATAGCGGCCTTACTGTCTCGTTAACGTATGTGACCGAACTACTTCTACGAATTTGCCTGAAAACCAGCCGTCGTTAATTACCGTTCTTAATGTCATCTTACTCCGAGCCAAAATTTATTCATAATGTATTGCCAAATCTACACTCCCTTCACATTAAACACAAATTCACAAAACATTCATATCCGATTTTATTAAGTTCTAATTTGTCAGTGGATCAATTATTTCTGTATTAATCTTGTAGATGCAATAAGATTTTCAAGAAAATTCTCCAAGCCAGACTACCCTGTACGCTGAAATTAAAAAAAAAATATTTTCTGAAAAGTGGCTCTAAGCTCTTTTATTAAAGTACTACATATAGTTGAGGATACGTCTTTTTCAATGTGTATCTTGAATTTTCTATGAATAACCTCAGACCCTCTTCATCCTCGACGACTTTGCACAACCAATAAACCATAAGAGGTAGAGAAAATGTTGTACAAAAATTGTAGAACTTGTCAAAACACACAATTTATATAAAATACATTTAATTTTAATTGCACCTTTACCGAGATATTTTGTACTACTTGTCTGAATTTTCCAATACTGGTACTTTTCACAAATGACAATTCATACTATCCTGACGATGCAAAGAGAATTGAATGTCAAAGCATTACATGGCGACAAGCTCGTTGCCATCATACTTCTAAGAAACCACAAAATGAAAACATTTCTACAAATGTCTATCACAATTGATATAAAGCAGATAAAGAGTACTTTTAAAAATATTTGGCACATGAGTAGAAAATGTTATATGAATGCACAAATGAGATTTTTTTTTGAGGGTACGAGTACAGTTTTGCCAAAACTTGGTACATATGGATTATTCAAGAAACAGTAAAAATAATAAGCTACCGTTACAATCGTCCATATATTCAAGCTCTGATATACAAAATGGCATTCTTTGATCTGTGTGGGCAAAACTGTGCATGTATAATACAGGTCTCAATGAATATTATAAGCTAACTGACAATTGAAAGTCTGGAGCCAAACTGAAAAATTCAATGCCATAGCCGGAATTTGAACCTCAGATCTTCTGGTCTCCGTCCAGAATGTCCAGACACGAGTCAGTTGGAGAATTTAATGTCATATCGGCACATTGGCCATAGTAGCTCAATGGTTTAGAGCGGCTGGACGGAGACCAGGAGATCCGTGGTTCAAATCCTGGCTATGGCATTGAATTTTTCAGTTTGGCTCTGCCGTGTCATACTGCGTCCTACACACAACTAGTGTGAAAGAACAATTAATTTCCATTAACTGACAATTAACTAACAACTTATAACTAACTTACTATTTTAAGTATAACAATATTTAACTGTATCATCAAGATATTATTAATTATACAAATACACTTTATTCTTTATTGTAAGATGAAGCAGGGCCAGTTTCAAGATCTCGTATCAAATATTCTTTCACATATGAAAAACGTACTCCTTAAGTACTGTATTGTAACATACTGTATGCTCTATTGTAACTTGGAGGAATGGACACTTTCAAGATCTCACATCATATGTATACTTGTAAATGTTATATTATATCACAACATATTCTTCAGTGGAGACAGCTTTGGTGTCACACATATGTGCATACTTGTTACTACTTTATTACAACATATATTGTAAATAAGTGAATGTAACATTACTTTAATAAGTGATAAAACTATCGAAAATCTCAAAACAATAGTAACGAACAAGAAACTGATACCACAAAAAGTAATTAGCTAACATCTGTGGGCCTTTAAGATATCTATAATTTCCGTTCAATGAAATTTGGCCTACGTCTTATGTTTCACCAGGTATACAAAATATAAAAGCTTTCGGAACAAACACAATTTCCAGAAAACCTAATATATAGATTTTATTTATCACATTGTTATTATTGATAGAATAGGTATGTAATAGCTAGCAAAAATTCTTAGAACCATTTTGGGGAAAACTAAAAAATAAAAGCTTCTAAATAAAATATTTGGAGGATTTGTTTAATGAATATCTTAGCATAGCATCTTAGCAAGTTCTGAACTTGAATATCAAATTTGGCCATTATCCAGTATATTGTTTAGCATTTATGTTGTTCAAAATTACATACATTCAGGAACCCTTTTACAAAAAAAAAAAAAAAAAAAAAAAAAAAAAAAAAAAAAAAAAAAACAAACATTTATTCCAAAATATCATATGGTCAGGAAAACCTCAACATAGAATTTTTGGATGGAATGCAGCAGCCTATTTCTGCTAAGTATAAGCTGTATAAGACATACAATTTTTGAGCTCCCAGCATACAGATACAATACAATTGAGCACATGAATTCACGTTGCTCATTTGTTCTAACAGTTTACAGGTCTCACAAATCCTTTTTGAGGTGTCTCCAGTATAGGTGAAGTGACTTAAAGCTTAGCTTGCCTGAATTTTGTGCACAATGCTATCAATAAGGGTACTTTTTAATAAAGAAAAGTTGTCCGTAACTTTTTGTGAGTGCTGACCAAGCCAAAACTTTATAGTTTAGATTGCAGCCTATACGGAAATTGTTGCTGAACTTTAAATTTACTTATAAGGAAGCCTTTGTAGCTATAATAATACATTTTGTTTCAGATGGAGGATGAGGGAAACAATGGAAATGACGAAACCAGGTGCTTCATACTTTCCACTCTGGCTGCCCTGCATTTATCCAGAATGTCTTGTGTTCTGTGCCAAGACACATTGTTGGTGTTTGACCGCTATCCACTAATAGATGGTACATTTTTTCTAAGTCCAGTCAAGCACAGCAATTTTTGTGTTGAGGTAAATAACATTCAATCACTAACATCTCAAATGTTTATTGTATGATATAACAGATGAAAACAGGTGTCAGTAGCATATCACATTTTTATTATGTGACATAACAGATGGTGACATCTATCACCAACTATTCATATCTGTATTGTGTGCTAGAACAAGTGAAGAGAGTTATCAGCAATATCTCATATTTTATTGCATGATCCAACAGGTGAGAACAGATGGTAAAACACAATACTTGTTTGCTGTGTGCATACCTTGTCTGGAAGGTTGGGGTCCAGGACGCACTCTTCGCTGCATCTACTGCCATAGAGTCTGGGATGGCTCATCTCTTGTCCTTGGTACCATGTACTCTTTTGATATCTTTGCTGCCATGTATTGTTGCATTCACAAAACTAAGGTAACAATGTATTCTCTATCTTTATTTATTTTGTTGTATAAACAATTTTAAAAATGTTTATTCCACCTACTTCTATCAATTTAGATAAATATTGGCAGGAAATATCTATTGCTAATGGCCTTGAAGGTCCAATGAGAATATGCAGTAGGCTTTACACGGTAGTCTAATCTTTTTAGAGCTGATCACTATGTGGTGGCTTTAAAATTCATTACTCTTCACATGGCCAAAAGCAATGAATAATGACCTCATAGTTTAAAAAATTGTGTTGGAAAATTAAAAATGTAACAAGGAACATCTCTTGGTAATAGAAATTGACATTTTATTTGTGGACACTCTTTTAACCACTGTGCTTCTCAGCATACTATTCTACTTTGGGTGTGAAAGATCACTTTATTTTGCTCAGAGGCTTAGGAATATCATTGTTAAATTGTTATCTACGAATGGTTCACACCACACAAATAATGTATTTGCCTAAATCATGTCTTAAGGGGATCTACAATTTTGTGTAGTAATCTTTGTCTGTCTCATACATATACCAGTTATGCAAAATCATTTTGAATGAAGAGAACTTATGAGGACATTCTCAGAATATTCCAGATTTAAATTACATTTTGTCATAAAAATATTTTAAACCTGTAGTATTCTAATCTAAATCATTAAAGCCCTTTCTGAGAAAATAAACAGTTTTAATAATTATCTACATAAAGGATAGTTCCCAGTAGGAGTACTTTCAAATTCCTATTGCATCCTAAGAAACTGCTAAACTCAAATAGCTTCAGTATTTCACCGCCTTTTCATTTTGACTCAAGCTGTCCCATATACCTACACACATATATTTTTTTAAAAATACCTATTTTGGGGGGATTCAGAGAGTTTCAAACTTGTATTTACTGTGAAATCAAGATATCAAATTTTTGCATGGAGTACAAATCTTTGTCTAAAAACTACATCACATACGGATAGTAAAAATAAAAACTTTTAGTAGGGTTTTGTTTATGAATACCTCTATTCATTTTGACAGTAAATATTGAGTAGTTAATCAAGAGGATATAAAGGAGTAAGTAAAGTATTGTCCTGCGCCATGGCGTAGTGGGCTAAGGCAGCATGCTTTGGTTTCCTTCCACGGAATGCATCCTGGGATCGATACCACCCCTGGGAGTGCAGATTTTAAGTCCTGGGTATAGGATTGATGTCCACTCAGCATCGTGAGGAACTTGAGGAGCTTACGATAGGTAAGCGGCCTGGTCAAGAAAGCCAACTTTCTGGCAGGGAGTGCCAAGATGCTGACCACATCTCCTCTCCATATCGGTTGAATGATTGCCCACCTCTATGTGGGTGTGAGGCCTGCAGTCAGATTGGTAGGCCTTGGCCCTCTATGGGCCATCGCACCATGGGTAATTATTTTATTATTAAGTAAAGCATTATTCATTGTGTTCTGTAAATATTCTGAAATATGAGCTTCAAGTACAAGTTGTTATGTAATTCTCGGTTCTTTAACCTCCCTTTACTATTTTGTTATTGTTTATTTTCTGAAAATAACTAATGATTTTGATTCAAATATACTACATGTTTGAGATATTTTCCACAAATGAAATGTACATCTTGAAATCTTTTGGTATAACCTGTGAAGTATACTTCAATTAGGATTGATTTCATATAACTAGTAAACCATAGAAGGTAAACAAAAATGTATGACATGAAAAAGGTAAGATCTTATTACACACAAATAAATATCTTCTGCCATTAATAATTTTAGAGATTGCTCTTACTTTGAATTTTTCAATGGATTGCACTTTCCGAAGAGATAACACACTATAGATATGTGACATTAGTAGCAATCATGGCATTTAATATTTCAAGTTGGGTTAAAGTGTAATTTGGAATAGAAGAAATTCATTGAGCTGCATCTTCCCTGGGCACACCACATTATCATAGCACTGAACATGCAGGCATAGGAGTTTGTGTCTTCAGATGATGCCAAACCAGATAAAGACAGCCATACCAAGCTGTTCAAAGCTTAAGAACTGGAAAGAGATTGTCTTACAACAGCCTCCCATTCCTTTTCGCTCATTTCTTTTTCAAGTCCTACTCCAAGGTGTAGTGTGATCTGTGCTGACAGGGTTTAATGTGTCGCTGATGAGCCCTCTGCATACTGGTTGACCTCCAGGTAAGCAAGGCTCTACTAGTATCAACCACCTTTCCTTAGCTTGTCATGATACGAGCAGAGAAACCAACAAAGAAACTTTATAGGATGCCCAGAGACATCAGAAATAAAAGATCTGATGACAAATGAGAAATACTGAGTGGAATAATAGGAAATTAGTCAGCAAACGGGAGCAGGAAATCCTACCTCTAGAAGACAAAGCAAAACTTCTGAAAAGTGCACGTAGTCCTGCATCACTGAGAAACTAGATGAAGTTGTAAGTTAGTTGGAAAAAACTAAGGTCAATCTCACAGATTAAGAAAGATCCTAAAGATCTACTGGCCAGAAGTAATCTCCAATCAAGAACTTTGGAGAAGTTCAAATCACGTCGGGGTCACCAATTTGTTGCTTTCATGTATTCATATTTATTAATTATATATATCACCAAATTATAATAAAATATGTTTACAAGATATTTCTTAATCTTTTTTCCAATTGTTCATTTTTTACTATCTACATTTTACACTGCCTCCTGATATCACTAATTAGTCCAAATAGTTTCTATATCACAACAGTGCCCTCTACAGACAGGTGAAAATGAGATCGCCATACAAATAAAGCAGCGGAAATGGATTGGGCTTACCCTGAGGAAGGAA
Source organism: Mantis religiosa (assembly GCA_030765055.1). Lineage (NCBI taxonomy): Eukaryota > Metazoa > Arthropoda > Insecta > Mantodea > Mantidae > Mantis > Mantis religiosa. The sequence continues at coordinate 117,249,226 of CM060956.1, read as the reverse complement.
AAGGAAGCCATTCAGAGAGAGGCACTTGATTGGAACCCGCAAGGTACGAGGAGGAGAGGAAGACTCAAGCAAGCATGGCACAGATCTGTACATCAGGAGGCAGTGGGGGAGGGCAATATCTGGAGTGAGGTGAAGAGGTTGTCTGCAAACAGGACCAGATGGAGATACTTCATTGTTGCCCCCACTGGGCTCATAAGAGAGAGCCCTTAATTTAAGACTGGCAGAAAAATGGATCAAATTTGATCCAAAAAATGGAATTCAGGCAAAAAATAAAAAAATCTTGTTGGCTGAAGGGGAGAATAAAACATTAAGAGAGGGGCAAAATACAGTTGCTCTGAAGACTCAACCACAACTCCTAAAGCCTATGGGAATAAATCTAGACCTGGCAGTTAGCCTTCCATATCAAAGAAGGAGAATTTATAAAAAAGGAGGCTTTCCCTCTACTATAATTAAAATTGTGCCTGAAGATTACTGGGTACCAAGCTGAATGAGAAGCAGAGTGACAATCTGCAGAAACCTATAGTAGGGTCATTCATCAAATTTGTAAGTGGCAGCTTTCCACAGTTTTAGGTTCATGTATGCAGAAGAGAGCTTTTATTCTCTCATTTGGAGAACACAGTACCAAAACTTACTCGTGGAAAGTTGCTAAGCTGATTGTAAGATTGAAATGTGAAGTTCTCAGGACAACTGAGATGCTCTTTAAAATGCCAAAGATGTTCCTGAGAATGGATATCTAAAAATCCTTGAACTGCTGGGTAATCAAAGCCCCAAGCTGATAACAAAATATGGAAAAATGTTAGCTCAAAAGATGAGCTCATATTTGAACCCTAGTGTGCAGTGTCAGTGAGGATGATGTCAAACTGATTTAAGGTGTCGGGTGGTAGGACATCTCTAGCTATCAGAAAAATCTTCTTTGTCATTCTTTTTAAAATTGAAGGGAACAAAACTCATTCAGGTCAACCTAAAAACTAAGCCTTCAGTCACAGGAATCAACTGAAAAGATCTTATTTGAGCTCTATCTTCTCTATAATGACATAATCCCACTCCCAAGAGAACTTGAGCTCATGGTGGAAATACAGAAACGGAGTAAAAGTCAAACCTAGTTGGGTGTGAGGCTAACTCCCACCAGAAGTATAGGTTGCCAAAAATACCAACAAAAGAGGTGTCTTTTAAAGTTTTTGTTTGCTATCAATCTGCTATCAGGATATCGGTGACAAGACAAGTTTACTTTGTAATTATTGTCCTCAACGTTAAGTCATATCAGGTGATGAATAAAATGTGTGAAATGATGCTGAAATGAGTCCAGGGTCTAAAGAACCCCAAGTTACTCACCATTATTCTTTCAGGATAAGGGAAAACCACAGACTATGATAGTCTTACTTATATACTTTGATAGTCTAGATCGAGGACTGCCTGGCTTTAAGAGAAATTCTTTAATGGAGTTCCTTAATACTGAATACCCCATACAACAATACTTCATATTTGTTTATAGTTAAGGCTGCTCTTAACAGACGTTGAGAAAACGTTACTAAATGGATCGATACCATGTTGAAGTATAGACATTTTCAAGCTAACCTTTTTGAGATAACTAGGAGATAACTGATGATATGAGGTTGTTCGCAAGGAGGAATTTTTTTCTCATCTATTGTGGACATGTATCAGTGAATATAAACTAAACAGAATATTAGCTACAGCACTATGCATGTGACCTGTCACTGCTGATCAAAATTACATTTGCAGATATCATAAATATTATCATGAATGAAGATTTTGTTTAATCAATGAATGGGGTTAACAAGAAAGCTTAGGATTAATCTATCAGAATCCATAATTTTTCGCTACACAAGAGAAAGAAATGTTGAATTCTTTAAAGGAATAAATGTTGGAAATACTTGTGCAGAGATGTCTGTTTCCATCAGATACCCTGGATAGGAAATGGACACAAAGTCTTATATTATATTATCCACAGACCATTTTGGGATTTAAAGCCCCAAATCTGCCATTGACTGTATGTCGGTCATCAGACCATGGGTAATATAGAGTAAAGTTCTTTTGATTTTGATTTAAATTTCATGATCATTAGAGTTGAAATCCAGCTCAGAGGCATAACACTTAAACAGTTGATGTTTATTGTAATGCTTTCTGCAGTTTCTTGTCGTTAAACTGTATAATGATAATGAATCTCTTGTTGCAGCAGTGCAACAGCTGTGGGAAGCCAATCCTGCTCTCCAATAAGAGATTGAACTTCTATTCCGACTACAGCCACTTACTGCCATGCAAACACTGTGGTAGTGTGGATGCCCACTTCGTCAAGCCCCTGTCACAGTACTACTCAAGGGATTCCTGGACTTAACACCATCATCATTATATACTTATTGCCAAAGATGTTCCTTGCTTTCTATGTACTTCTGCTTTAATGTTGTAAATGTTAGCGTTAGATGCAAAGTTACCCTGTTGTCATTTGGAATATCTTTGGTATTGGAGCAGTGGAAAATGGAGACAGTCTAGTCCAAGATGTTTGAGTTGCTTTGAGACTGAGAAGAAACTAAGTGTAACTTTAATTTGTAAATACAAGATGGGGCAGACCCTTTACTTATTATCAGGACCTGGATTTTTAGGTTTTAACCTATTTTTTCCTCGCTATTTAATTAACAATTTTAGGGTATAAGATATAGTTGTTTCAAGCTTACAGAGCAGAACATGTAAATGTCGTTGCACCTAAACAAAAGTAAGTGACAAGTTGACACCTAAAATAATCTAAACAGTTGTTTTACTTTCCCAAAATTTAAAATGCTATTTTCAAATTGAAACACAGTTTTTTAATTTACGTCCGCCCCAACGCTAAGTTATATCGGACGGTGAATGAATTAGGTGAAATGGTGCTCAAATGAGTCCAGGGTCCATGGAGCTTAGAGTTACCCGACATTCGTCTTGAAGGATAATGGGGAAACCCCGGAAAAAACCTTATCCAGGTAACTCACCCTGACCGAGATTTGAACTCGGGACCTCTTGAATGTGAGGCAGACATGCTACCATCTACACTACCGAGGTGGGCTATTGAAACACCATAAAATTATTTCCCCCACTACTGTAAGCAATGGGACGTAGTTGGTTCAGGCCCTTACATATATTGGGACACATCTTTATTGTATACCAGAAGTTAGTCTCCAATTGGAGAGCATTACTCAGTGATGCTCTGGCAATGTATTCAGAAAAGAAATGTCTGAATCACTGGCAGCTGCAAACTGTTTCAGCTGCTGAGCATTTTTGAAGCCAATGCTGGTTTGAACATATGAAAGCTATAAATTCATTATTGCATGGAAAAGAGTATACCGAACTAGCTGCATTAGCATGTATGCTGTATGCAACAATGATATCATGTTCCACTGACAGACCTTTTTGTTCAAATAAGAACGAGTTATGTGATACATGAAATCCTTTAGGGGAGAAAATTGGGTACCTGTTTGCTGCTACACAAAAAAATTAATTACAAAGAAGCAGTAAAATCTAAGGTTTGTGTAAAATAAAACCTGAAACTTTCCTGGTGACAAGTATATAAAGACCTGGCTTGAAGTCTGAGAATATCTTGAATACATTTTTTCTTCATACATCTCTGAAGTGACATAACTTTTAGTGAAAAAAGTTCACAAACAAATTTTACAAAACTAAGAAAAATTAAAAGTATTGGTGCCTGTATTGATTCACAAAGAAAACCCTAGTAAAACCCTATTTTAGACGTGCAAGAAACCTAAAGTGAAGATTTATTGCACTTAAAAATCCGGGCCCTACACATTTGCTCAATGTACTGGTCAAACAATATAAGAAAGGAGCAGCTGCTCAGAGTGTTTCCATGTTTTGTTGCAGTTGCTGTTTGACGTTTGTAACTTTTGATGTATATTGTTGGAAGCCTAAATCTTTTGTACATATTGAAGTATGTGCTACATTTATAATTGTATTTACATAAGGGTGCTGATGTTTCAAACAAGGCCTAACCAAATTCTTTGGGAACGAGTTTTATAATAGCTGGTACAGAGGATCTATAGGATGAAAATTTATTTTCATAAACATTATATCTTAGAAGATGGATTGATTGGCTGAAGAGACATATTTTCTTGCAAATTTGAAGAGTTTAGTGATCATGTTGCGCACAGCTGGAAATATTTCTTACAAAAGTGTTTCTCAAATTCATGTTTTTTTTATAAGACTGAATTAGTTTTATCTTGTACTGATTTCATGGAATTAGAGCTCTTTTTATAACTGTTTTCTCAGAGCATTACATATATACTGAACGTATATTTTGTATGAAACTCTATGCAAGCACAGATACTTTTATATGTTAGAATTACTTCTAAGGAATAACAAAACAGTAATAAGACACAATTTCCGTTATTCTATGACATATTCCTGTGTTCTCTCATAAATTCCTAGTATGATGCAATTTTAATGGCTTCAACAGCTGTCTCAAAAATGTATTTTAAATAAGTCTGTTTACAATAAATGTCTTTCATTTGATTGTGCAAAAGAGAGGTTTGTTAATTTTAACTGAATTAGTGACAATAAGAAATAACTTACCCTATTTGGGTAAGATATTTGTGCCCTACATTGAAATGGTGGCCTGGGTTTGATCCCAGGTGACCACATATGAGATTTATGGTGGACAACATGGGCAGGGCAGGTTTTCTCTGGGATTTCTAGTTTCCCCTACCATCGTTCCACCAATTGCTCCATTATCATCTTCCCTTTCATCCATATTGCCTTCATTCTGTCTCTACTTCCTTACTCTCATACCACACAAGGGGCTAATCACACATTCTGGGTTCTCTATCTGATTCAGACTTTCTGTCGCTAAAGGTATAAAGAAAAGAGAAAATACAATTCCCTATATAACATCATGATAGTGGTAAATCTCAGGAAGTTTAAGAAGCTATCACAGGAGATACCATAGAAACCTGAAAGTGCTATATTCTTCATTAACAGGTTTGTTTTAGCAGGTTGAAAGTTATAAAATCCATAAGCTTGGGCAGTGTCATATTTGATCTAAGGGGATTTTTTTGCGGTTTTTCTTGTTCTATATGTGAATGCTGGGTTTCGATACTTTCCTGTTGTGACTTCTTACTCCTCCATTTTATTTCACATTCATTTCAATCTGGTCTTTTCAGGATCAGAAGTGTCGGCGAAGCGCTGCTAGTCGCACAGTGGTTCTAGAACGCTGACCTTCACCCATAGAACAATCAGTGAGTCCAGGTCCCTTCTTTCTCTTCAATTTCCTTCCCACTCCTATACTCAGCGAACTTATCACTCCTGTTAATTGATGCAATATGTTATGTGAATTGTTTCCCCTCACCCCTTTCCGAGTACAGTTGACTGTAAAGAACTGTAACAGTCATACGTATTTTAAGTCTTCATAAAGAAATGAATACTGAAAATGATGTTAAATGGTTACACACAATGTTAATTCCTAATTTACCCCTTAACTCAATGCTAGCAATAATAATGCCTCTTACCATGATACACAAGCAGATAAGCCTCAAAAGTCAAGTTTTCTAAGAAGAAATATGCGTTTTTGGTTACAAGATCACAATGTCCCTTTTGATGAAAATAGCACCAACATAAAATTGTATGATTTAATTCTAGCCAATAAGCCAACTCATAAGAACTTTTTGATTGACCTAATATTGTTAGAATTTAATTGTGCAACGTTAAAGTTTCCTCTGTAAAATCTGGATCTGAATCCTACAAAATGAATATGGACAGAAGCCAAACAATCTGTTGCTTGCAGAAATATAAGCTTTAAAGTGAAAGACGAAATATGCCGCCAGTGATTTGAGAAAATTGGTAAATGGAATGGGAAAAGGTTTGCCATAATGTGGATAAAATAAAACTAAAAAGATGGGCTAACTGATGAAAAAAATAAAGAATTATAATTGAAATGATGAGGATGACAGTAGTAATGAATCAACAGGTGAAGATGTATCAGCCATAGATATTATTGAAGGCAAATTGTTTAACTCAATGTTAAGTTGTTGTGTGTAAGTGAAAACCCTTTCTGGAGACTGTATGACTACCCTGAATAGTGA
>CM060956.1:117218149-117242149 GCA_030765055.1 Mantis religiosa | reverse complement strand
GATGAGAAGGTATTGAATTCCACCCAAAAATTTGGCACCGAGGTTTTGATGAAAATAGCTTTTGAGGTTCCTTAAAACGGCATTTTTAGAAATTGTTCTTTGTGTGTTTCATAGCTCTAAGTGTTGGCGGGAGTTTTGGTGTACATGGCTAAGGATTTTTTCTCTGTAAATGCTCATTCTGCGGATCTGGGAAGGGCTCCCAATCTGTTCCACCAGAGGATACGTGAGTCTGCAGGGGAGAGGGGAATTGGTTATAGAGCTCCCACCGGACTGTACCAATCTGTAGCTTTTACAAACTCCGCTCTCTTATGTTATCTCTTCTACTGGTCCAGGCTTACTTAATATCCTATCACCTTATCCCTCCCTCCAAAAGTGGCGCTTCATCGAGATTTAAGCCCGGACAGTTTCATAATGGCATTTAATTAAAATGTTGGTTAGTGTTTCCCTCCGCTATGACGCCAGCTCCGAGAAGCTCCCTGGAGTGACAGGTGGAGGATGGTCATTAGCCCAAAGAAGAGCTCATCTCTTCTACTGGCGACCATCACGGTCACTGTGGTTGCAGCACTGACAAATCCCCTGGGTTACCTTTGCCAAATGTCCCGGTGTCCTTGATCGTGAGTTGACTTTCACCCCGCACATCAGGACCAAGACCTGACTCAGACATGCCGCACTTGGATCCTATTTTTAAATGAAAAATGCCTACAAATCTAAAGCTGCGTCTTTATCGGGCGATCATCCCGCCCCTGAACCTGTATGGATGCGGAATCTGGAGATCGGTGGCACCAACGAAAATTCCCATCTCACATCCTACTCCAGACTTCCATACATTGTGTTGTGCTAATGGCTCGACAGAGATCTCGTACCATCCAGAATAAACTTGCAACCCATCCCAATCATCTGGTGAGTACTCAAGGTCACTATGACCATAAAACACCTCGCAGGAGGAAAAGCTACAAACTGCCCAAGTATTCCATGGATAATCTTATGTGAGCAGGACCTATACTCCCAGCTACCCCGGGCCTCAGGTGCAGAAATGAACGTGATAACACATAATCCAACACAGATTTCTGTCCCCTCTGGTCGATGGCTGCCCGCCACCTTCAAGCGGACGTCGGGTTACAGACAGCATTAAACATGGTCACTGCATGTAAGGGTAGTCATACACGTAGTCAACGTACACAAGACTAGAGAAATCTGTGCCCATAAATTAAAGCTCGAGACAAATGACAAATCTTTTAAACCATCCAGACAAAGCCTCACAGCACCAGGTACTGAGGCGTAAAAACATCCCACTCACGTAAACCTAAGTAACTCGCTTTTGATTGCTGGATTAATTGAGATGCCACGAATCTTGACATAAAGTCAAATCTTTTCCTTCTTGCTCTGAGCCTTTCAGTTTGGTAAGGACCAACCCAACCGACCGGGATGGCTCATGCGGTTTCATCTGCGGTCCGCATTTGTTAGGCCCTGGTTCGATTCCCGTGTCCGACCTACCTGACCCATGGGATTTTTCGGGGGTTTTCCTGAATCGCCAGCGAATGCATCCCCCGAATTTCCTGTCCCTGCATTTCATCTCCATTATCATTTCATATCATTTCTTCTCTGGTGGTCGCTTTAAGGGTAGAAGTCTCGGCAGCGGTCTCGGTGTTACATGCTAGGATGAAACTTTCTCCTCCGGTAGGACGGTCTCCGATCCCGTGCTGGTGGGGCCGTTTCCGGACCACGGGTGGGGGAACTGCCGGGGAATTTTCAAGTGATTAAGTGTAGCGACCCTACCCTCTGCACTGTCATGGCCCTTACGACGGCCGTCCACTGTTTCCTCTTGCGTCATCCTTTCCCCGGGCATGCTCCACATAGGGCATATGTACAATAGAACAAGACTGATAGCAGAGCCGAATCCCTTCCGTACCATAAATCCAATCCTATCCGATGCTTTAAGCAAATTACAATTTGACTCTTGAAAAATTTCAAACTGTCACGGTGTAATAAATAGTATTAATGGAGCGATGTTTACACTCTTGAAAATAGCGTGTTTGTAACAGCTGCGAACATAAAAATTAGTTTTCATATACAAAGCTATTGCTATAAAGAATTTGGACGACTGGCGTTTTCTCCAGTGTTTCCGTCCATCTGAGGATCATTTCTGCCACATTTTAGAGAAAAGGCTTGTTTAGGTGAATGCTAACACTGACAAGAGGTTTAGAAACGTCGTATGAGACAGTTCATATTGCAATAAAGCTAGACCGGTTGACAGGCCTAACTATAACCCGCGCGAATTAGTGAAGAAAGCTCCAACGTACATTCTTAGCCTGCTGTATATCGTCGTATATTTTATGATACATTCACAGAGTTCAGTTGCAATAACAGTGGCCTTGAAAATTCACGTTTTGCATTGATGTATTCAAGGATGTGCATATATTTATTTCACCTATCATGGGAAGTGGAATATCTTTGTGTCGAAGAAACTCCAAGTAAAATATTTAAAATGTGCATTTGAAGTCTTATGCAATAACAAACGACATTTCGGAATGTTTCTTAATTCTTACCACAGACAGACCTTTGAGGCATGATATTTCACATTATTGGAATAGCACTGGAAACATGATTTTATTTATTTATTTTTGCAATCATACAGGTAGTTCTGTATTAGTTTAACTTTTAAGTGGAATTTGATTACAAAACTTATAGATTGTGAAGGGATCTACTGGTCGAGTTTCAAACATTGATAATCTTGCTAAAAATAAGATGTATCAGAAGTTGTAAAAGCAATAAACATGCCTGGATATATGAAAAAAATATACGAAGAAAATAAAGTGAAAACTTATAGAGAACTAGCGAACCCGACAGATGTCATTCCGTCAAAAGCCATTGCACTGTGGCAGTCCCACAAACTAGTATTCTTTTGTTTTCAAAGTTCAAGTTCTCGTGATTTCGTCGCTTATGAAGTGTACATATAGTGATGCCATCATTAGTTTCCATTAATGGTCACCAGGACAGGTAATATACAGTCACATATATGTAATTTAAGCAACAAATTTAATATAAACGTATTTCAGAATGATCACTTTGTTTATTGACTATCAATTACCGCGATGTCAACAATACATTTGCATAATGTTCATGTACTTCTCTGTGTATTTTGAATGTAATAATCATAAACAACTACTTACAAAATTCCGTTTTATGTATTCACACACTGTAATACTTCAGTAATATCTTAAGGTTTAAGATATTATTATTTAAGGTTCACGACATTTTTTGTTTGATTACCTGGCGCGTAAACAAAATCTAATGGTTTTCCAACACAGGAACAGGCAACATGCAATTAGCCATGCGAGAAACATGGGTTTTCAAGATTAATCCCGCAAACACTGCCCCTGGAATTTATGGTCATAGCGAAAGTAACCCGCACTGGAAACTGCAGTCGTTTAAATTCAAATGGTATGTTAGTCGGAATCATTGGAATACGTGGTATCAAAACGTCTTCCCCTTTATACTTTCCCTTTAGAATGGTTGTTTCGATCAAGTTGTTCAGTATTTTTTTCACCGGTAGCCGTGTGCCGTTACAAAGATGCGACTGGTTAATATTTCGCAACATTATGATCATCGAGCCGACCTTTAATTGAAGATTGTGAGGCGACAATCCTGGAAAATACGAGTTCAAAAATTCGGGCATCATCTTGGAATCAGCTGATTTGTTAGATCAATTTCTTATGTGGAATTGCTATGAAATACATTTGGTGACTGGCGTTTTGCCTCCACGTGCTATTCAGCTGCGAGAACAAGGAGAGGGGATAAACACGTTACTGACACGTCATTGCGGTCGCCTAGCAACCAAAAATCCACCAATCATAGCAACCCGGCACGCTTATCCTACGTTGCGAAATCTATCACACTACACCACGTGCTATATGCATGAGGCTAGTCTATCGGCGTGTAGAAGTTTGCAATAAGCAGACACTGCTATTATTGCTGCTTCGCGTATGAATAAGCGGTATCACAATACAGTCGTCGTTCGTTGCCCTTTAGTATGAGACGGTATGCGTTGTTGGAAGGGAACTGGTGTGGATTTAGTTTCAAGGAATATCTTATGAGGTTTTCTGGGTGAATGACCAACCTTTTCAGTTTAATGACCAACCCTTCTTACCTGCCTTTGTCCGGTCCAATTCTAACATGACTAACCCTTACGGTACTTAGGGTATTTCTCCCTGTCATCACTACCAAACTAAGAGGGTACTGCTTCAAGTAGTGAATGTTTCACAGGGTGTAAACAGCTTTACATTTTCGCAACATAATTCGTGTGTTTCAGTGATCAACTGTAGTGTTTCAGTGATCAACTTCAGTGTTTCAGTGTAAACTTATTATTTAGCTAATTATCGTTACTAATGGCTGTCACAAACACTTGTGCTACAGAAACAGACAGAAAGAAATTATCTGTGAAGACCACAAAAAAATGTTTTTGGGTACGGAATCCCAATTAAAGGACAAGTAAGGGAAATTATATGTGCGTGTTCAAGACCATTTAAAAAAAGTATGAATTGCTGAAACCAGTAAAAGCAAACTGCAGTTCCCAAAATATATAGTTAGTGAAATTGCTGCAGAAAAAGGCCACAAAATTATTAGACTTCCTCCCTACCATTGCCATTTTAATGCAATAGAGTTGATTTGGGCCCAAATAAAGGGATATGTAGCGCGCAACAATACAGATTTCAGTATAACATCTGTTATAAAACTAACAGAAGAAATAATAGCAAAAATAAGTGCTAAAAATTGGGAAGATGCTGTTTGTCACACAAAAAAGTTATAGTAGCAGCATGGGAAAACGAAGGCGTTTTGGAAGAAAGTGGAACTCATAATTTCCGTGGGATATTGCAGTAGCTCTGACGACGACGACGGCGGCGGCGGCGGCGGCTGTAACGACGACGACGATCAGAAAAGCAGTACCAATGACAGCAGGGACTATGAGATAAGCGGCATCTTCCCGTTGGAATAGAATGTATAATTCTGTGCAGGTATGACACTTTTGTTTCTCTAAATCTTAACTGTAGCTAATCATTTATTTTTTGTTCATTCCGCTGCAACCGAACTTCCGCCTCCCCTCTACCCGTCATCTTCGTTGCCTAGCACCTGGAGAGGAACGGTAAAGTGGCAACGGTGCTATCCCCTCTCCTTCCCCACTCCTTCAACTGTCAATCACCAACTTATAATGCACCCATCTGACACCGGCAACAGCGAGCCAGCCCAGTGATATATTTGGCCTTCTACCTGCAAATTAGAAATACAGATTTACTGCTGCTGTTAAAAAAAATAAAATAAACAAAGCAATGTAGGGAATAAATCTGTTACATGTTACATATAAAGTTGGCATGAAATTGTCCCGAACTACATGTTTGCCCCAAATGAAGTAATTTGGAAGCAGTTATTATATTTTTGTATATTTGTAAGGAAATGTGTGGAATTCCTTTCTGTTCCTGAAACCAATCAGTATAATGACTCTGTTGAGGGAACCAATGGCACTAATTTCACTTTGCCATTTGATCAACCTAATCCAGTAGCTTCTTTTTTGTATTTCAGTGCCTTAGAATATCGGCAAACTGAGTTCGCTTATCCAATAAGAACACATTGGTAGGCACTGTAGTCAATTGAGACATCATAACTGAAAGCAGCTCGTTTCAAACCCACAGATTATTAGCTGAATCATGTATTTGTGATTAATTTCATTGGGCTCTTCATGTTGCTGTGCAGTCCAGTGATTTAGTTGGAGCAAAATATATACAGGAACTCACCTTATTAATTCAGCAATTTCAAAATGTACTCGTACTGGGTGTCAGAATCAGCGGCCTTGTGATTCCGACAAGCTGTTTCACCAGCTGAACGTCTCCTATTTCGTAGCCATGACTTGACGTATGGTTGTGGATTAAATATATGCACAGGAGACCGAATGCTGCTTATGAAAATAGGTCCATTTGATCTTGTAACCAGCAGCCTATTTCTCTTTTCGGCGTGGATCTCATTCATGGCTCTTTCAGTTTCTACTATAGAGATGGGAATGGTCTGCACAGTCTTGATTAAAGGTACCAGCTCCACTGGAATTTTCTTGGTCTCGACATACTTTCTAAAAGGATTTATGTATCTCTATATCTTCATCCCCAGCACCTTTTTTTTAAACCCAGTCAGTTAAGTAAATTCATGGTTGCAACTTAATTTTTACAGCCACTGGAAAATTTGAAAGTTACTACGGGGCTACTGATGTTCATTAACTGCCGAGATAATCCATAATATTTGCTTCACCGCAACACACTGAGCAAAATATAAAATAAAACTTGGATTCACACAAACATGAGTTGAAGAAAGTTGTGCTCACTTCCCGCTCTGCTCATCCAATTGTAGTGTAGCCAGCCTTATAGAACCAGAAAACCGCCCAGGAGTGCAAAAGCGACCGTATTTTATGAACATAAAACCGCAAAGATAATTCCCCATCTTCCCCAGAGTTTGGAAGTATGAATGAGAGTGTGAATGTGTGCGTGATATAAAGATTAAAAAATAAAGATGAGTTAACACCTTTGGTACGTTCCAAAGGACAACGGCCGCCGATATGACCATAGTAGTTAAAGACGGGATATAAATGGAACAAGCAAAAAAAAAAAAAAAAAAAAAAAAAAAAAAAAAAAAAAAAAAAAATCTTACTGAATGCAAAAATGTTACGTCATTGTAAAGCGGGAAAATATTTTCCGGAACGGCATTCGGGCCCGTTCCGGTCCAAATAAACCACTGGTGCTATCTATGAATAACATACCTTAAAGCGAAATCTGAAATACCATTCTTGATACTGAACTTCATTTCCTTACAAAAATACAGCACCACGTTTATGAGGATCGCCTTTTGGGTACAACCCAGACGCAAAGAGGAGCGGTTCCCTTTGAAATTTGTGGTGGTTTTGCAAAATGTATGTGTGTGATGTATAAAATCCAAATAAACCTAGTGACAGCTTTACATTAGGTAACACCACCGCCTATAGACAATATAATCTTATGGAAATGTCTTTGGTATGATTTCTAAGTTAAAAGCTGCAGAAAAAGGTTCTTATAGATGTATTACCTGCCGCAGGATGCGCAATGGTTTACACATCTCTATAATCTCCAGATTTTATAGATTTGAATAACTACAGTCGATGGATTGGCTCTTATATGGTATCACAAAAAAGAGCTTTGTTTTTCTTCGAACATGTTCATTATAGGCTTCCCAGACGCTCCGTTTTTCCCGGAATCCTCCGTTTTCTCCCAAATGTTGTTTTTCTGTTTATTATTTACCCGGAGTACGCAATTCTCCTTTTTATTTGCCTACTGCGACTTACACAATTATATATAATGACTTAAATATTCTCAACAAATTTACGTAATCTTTGGAAAATGACACTTAGTTTTGTTTCATTTCGCGAATGTTGGCAACAGAAGTAGCTTCTAAATCAACGTAGGTTTATGTGTGTACCGTCATGTTCAAAAGAGCAGCAAGTTTCTGCCAGCGATAAAAAGCGAATTTAATGTCTCTCTGATTTTGTCTTTCAGTTGCTTTCAATTCCACTTCCGTTCCGTTCTACTCTATGATGTAAATTTGTTTAAAGCGTGGTTGTTTGAAGCTAAGCCTAAATTGTTGGTGAGGGTGCACAATAGTTGGAAATTATTTGAGGGTGAAAACGATCCATCGAAGACTCCTGCACGGAGGAAATTGAAGGCAAAACATCATCAAACATATCTCAAGAAATGGGAAAAGGTATTTCCGTGGGTAAAACCGGCATCGGACGAGCATCGGCGTTTTGTACCACGTGCAGGAAAGATTTCAGCATTTCTTATGGTAGACAAAGTGATTTGAGGCAACACGAACGTTATAAGGGACATCTCATCAAGGAAAAAGAAGATGAATCGCTGGAGTTGGAAATAAACTTTCGAATTATTTTGTTAATTTCAAGAATAAATACGAATATGACAATATAACAGCGTGTGAACTTGGTTTAGTTTAGCATGCAGCGAAACACAATTTAAGGTATTCTAATCCTTGTTTCACATAAGCTTGCCCCGTACCTCTTAACGGTCACGTGACCTTATCACCTCTCATTGGTTGCTATTGCTGTAAAGACTGTTGTGCGGTAAAATTACTTGGTTATTTAACATGGTGATATATCTTTATATGTTGGAAGAGAATTGTCAAATGTATATTTTCGTAACTGTTTTGATTAAATATATTACGTAACAGAGTTGATTTATCTGAAATGCATCTTAATTCTTAAACGAAGTAAAGAGGAGGTTCCTTTGCTCTCAAGCACATGGCACGATAACACGTGATTTAGCGGTAGTGATGGATGACTTATTTGCTTATATGACTTTTATCACTGACCTTGTTTTCAACTGGATTAGTCATATATCGCCATTCGAAGGTGTGTTGTGTCGAGTGCGAGAGCTAAATTATTTTATTGATCGTTTATTGCGCGTGTACTTATTATATGTATAATGGCATCGCGAGGGAAAACCTTTACAAAGCGGCGAAAAAAGAATTGTGTTGCATGTACTTAATGCACTCACAGAGAAAAATAAGTCTTTGTCAGTGAGAGAAGTTGAACAGCTGTGCTTTGAGCTTACAGGTGGGTTAGATGCGTAGGAACATCGCGACGTGAAATTGAGACAACAGGAAAACTTACCACTCCAGGGGCGATATTGCTGTGTAGCGAAGTCGATATTTAAGGACAATCAGACTCTACCGTGATACAAATCGTAAAATATACTACCTTGACGAGACTTGGGTGAATGAAGGACACACGACAAGTATGGCGTGACACGACCTTTAAGACTGATTGACAAGCATTTTTGCAAGGTATATGTGCTGGTTTAAACAATCCCAGTGGAATAGGCCGAAGGTTTTTCATTATAAACTTGTTTCAGTTTCATTGCTCATTCATTCAGTTTCAACTTGCTCAGTTTTATTATAAACCTCATTATTTTTGCATGCCTTCATATTCTTATTTGTATGATTTTATCTATCTTCCTGGCAATTATTATGACGTTTACTGCAGGTTTAAATGTGACGGGTAGGCACTGCCTATGGCGCGAAAGCATTAGCCAATTAGGATGAGGGGGAAGGTAGTTGCACGCGGAGTGATACATGTCAGCGGGGCAAAGTTATATGAAACAGAGATTAGTATGGACTGTGTAAATAAACTGCTGTCCCATATTTTCAGAGATTCTGCGATTGCTTCCAAAGTCATGTGGGTACACTAAAGGGAAATGATAGTGAAGAATGTTCTTGTTCCTAAAACTGTTAATGACTTTGTATCAATTTTAAGATATCCACAAAAACCTTCTTTTTTCATTGGCTACCGATGCATTAAACAGAAGCATCGAAAAATGTTCCCAGTTTGCATCCGGTACTTTGACACTTAAAAGGGAGTGTAAAATAAGCTACTAGATGTTGTGGAAAGTGCTGAGGAAACATCTATAGCAATTACTGATTTGGTGCGGCAGAGCCTAGGGAAGCACAGCTTAGAAGTTAATTGTGTCTTCTTATTGTGCAGACAATGCCAATGTGAATTATAGAAACAAACATTCTGTGTTTCAATTATTAAGAAATAAAAACCCTAATTTAGTAAAAGCTAATTGCTCTAATCATGTGATACATAACACAATTAAGTATGGCATTGACATAATGGATATTGGTGTAGAAAATATAATTTTAAAGATTTATAACCACTTCTCTGTCACTGCCAAAAGAACGGAAGGGTTAAAGTCATTCTTCGAATTTGTGGATTTGGAGTGGACTGAGATTTTGAGGCATGTTCCAACCAGGTGGCTCACATTAACACCAGTCATTTCACGACTGCTTCAGAATTAGGAGGCAATTAAAAGACTTTACAAAATTACTATCTAAGATTTTCATGAATGATGACCCAGAGGAAGCGGTAATATACTTTAATTGCCTAAGCAGTGTTGGAAGTCAGCTGCAAGTGGTCACTAAAATACCGAAAAATTCAGACGTAACTATACTGGAGTTATATAAACAGAAGACATTTCTCAGTTGTAAAATTCAGCAGAGAATGAAAGACAATTTTTTTGATAGCAAGAAAAAAGAACTCATTAATGGATTGTCTATACCACAACAGAAGAAGGTTATTGCAAACCTGAACAGCTTTTATAGTAATATCCTTCAGTACATACAAGATGTGACAAATTACAATCCCTATGCATCCCTTACAGCATTTTCCTTACAGGAAAGGAGTGAGTTGAAAGATTTTGAAAAAGCCATTGAACTGTTCCCCCTCAGAGAACATATTTCCATTGATGACGTGTACGAGGATTTCAGTAGTCATAGAGATTATCTCTGCAGATGTGTGAACAAAGATGTTGATTACGCAGCAAACTGGCTTACATTCTTTACGGCAGTGCCCGGGCATGACAATTCTATGCCAAATATTTCCAATGTGTTAGGATTTTTATTTAGCATCCCTGGTTCAATTGCTTTTTTGTAATTTACGTCCTCCAACGTTAAGTCATATCGGAAGATATTTTTTTTTTTTTTTTTTTTTTTTTTTTTTTTTTTTTTTTTTTGTAGAGCAAATCTTTTCATTCATGTGGACTGACACAAGAAACAGGTGCTCAACAGATTTAATCAAGGCAGAGCTGCAGGTGACAGTGAACTATGAGAATAGATCCTGTTCAGAATTTTATAATGTGCAAAATGTGATGTGAAGTTATTAAAGAAAAGCGAAGAGTTCAGTGAAATATAATTAAATGTAGCCAGTCATATTACAGAGCCCTTGGAAAGTTAATTATGTACATAACTTAATGTTTATGTATCAGTATAATATGTGTTAGCCAATTTATCCTCCTTAGTTAAAAAATGTTAAAAAGTGAGTGACTGATTTCCGTTGGAAATCTGGCAACCCTAGTGCAATATGACATAATGGAATTGTCCGTGGTAGAGATTCGATAAATAAGAGTAAACATTTACAGGTAGATCTGCTGTATTTGTTAACAACAAAGGGTGAGGTTTGCCTAATTATAATTCTATTATATTAATAAAATGAAGAATGGTTTATGCTTAATTTGTACTCCAGATAAGTATGCAATTTATGGAATCAGTTTAGCTAATATCTATCTAAACAACTTACCTTTAGTCCCGGTGAATCACATAAAAATAGCTGCTGCAGCAAAATCGGCGCAATACAGAGCCAGACATTGATCTCGATGAATATGCACATTTAAAAGGCTTATCAAAACTATTCTCTTTCTATTTTTAATATGTTTGTAAAACTTAGCTTTGTACTAAAGACATATTTGGCAGCACAGCGCTCTCTATTGTAGGTAGGAGGCAAAATTACATTTCACAAGTAAGGTCAGCCATGCCGCAATATAATGTGCAAACCTTTTTCAAAGTTACCTTTAGTTAGAGGAAACATTTTAACTTTACTAGTGGTAATTACTTCTCTAGCCTGTTCTTATCAGTGTTTTAAATTCATTGTTTAAAATTTACTGCAATCTATAAGAAATTCTTCTATTGGCAGGGCTGTACAACGCGTTTCTACGAAAATAAAGGACAGCGTGAATTTCTGCAAACTTGACTTTTAATTTAAAGAACCCACAAAGTCATAATTGGTGTTAGAAGTGGAACATACGACAATGGAAGCTGCATTGGCAAAGATTTTAGAGAAGATGGAAGAAATGAAGGCCGAATGAACAACGGAAATGAAAGGGTCGAACGACAGCCTGGCTACAAAAACAGAAACGGCAAATAGCAACCTGGCCGCGGAGCTGTAAGAAATGAAGACCGCTAACGACAACTTCACCGAAGAGATGAAAGAAATGAAGACAGCGAATGACACCCTCGCTGCGACGTTAACTCTGTAAATGAGAGCAGCGAACGATAGCCTGGCAACCGAAATGAAGGCGGCGAATGAGACCCTCACCGCAAAATTTGAAGAGCAGTTGGCCGGCGTGAGGGATGACGTCGCGGAGCTGGGCAAGCGAATGGGTCAAGTGGACGAGCGCATTAACAACTTAGAGGGAAAGGCCTACAGTAACACCAAGTCCCTGAACGCTATGGTGGAGGACATCGTCGACAGAAGGATGAAGGATTTAAAGGCCGACGCACCGGGACGCGACTCAACATCTGCGCACGTCAAGCACGTCGACGTTCGAAGTCTTCCGCCGCCAATTCGACACAGTGGCCAAGCACAAGTGGTCACCAGAAGAAGGGACCACACAGCAAATAGTCAGTCTCCAGGGACGGGCCGCAGAGGTCCTGAACGCGATCCAGACAGCGGCAGCGCTCAAAGTCATCTGGGAGACCCTGGAAAACCGCTTCGAAAATCACGCCTGGCCGGAGCCTACCGCAGCCAACTGATGTCTAGGATGCACCAGCCAGGGGAGTAACGGCATTAGTTCGCCCTGGCAATCGAACAGCTGACCAGAAAAACCTTAGTCAACCTCCCACACGAGTTCGTATCCCGAGAAGCCGAATACACCGTTGACAGGTTACGAGGCCATAACAGCCGCATTGAGGAAGGAGTCGGCCAAGGTGACGGCTACCCCGACTCGAGAACAAGAAATATCCGCTACACTGGAGACCGAAGGCCTACCGAGGGATGCCGGTGAAGACAAACTGGCGTGTATTGGTGGTGTGGCCAGCCGGATCACCTGGAAAGAGATTGCCCAAACCGGCGAGAGCAGCCGGAAAACCAGTAAGGGCCCTCGTGGCGAGGGGCCGTCAGCAACATCGCCACCATCCCCTCGAGTGACACTGCGCGTCGACAGCCTCATCGCAGACAGTTAGGTGACGTGTGCTTTTGAATACAAGGGCAACCATGGCCATCATCAGACCTGATGTGGCCAGGGGTTGCCGTCGAGAAAACCGAGCCGACCATACCAGCTAGCGAAGGCATCGGGCGACTCCTTGACCGTGGAGAGGGAGGCCCTGCTGCAGTTGACCTTGGGACGGAGTGCCGTACGTCTGCGGATGTTCGTAGCGGAGGTGGCTGAGGAGGTGATACTGGGACTGGATGCCCTAAGGAGCCACGAGGCGACGGTCGACGTCGGCAGCAAGGTCATGTGGCTCAATGGAGAAGAGCTGATAAACCAGCAACCTCAAGAACGCCTTAAAATTTGCAGGATCATCGTGAAGGAAGACGTGGCTGTACCCGGGAGAAGCGAAGTAGTGGTGCCGGCACGATTGGAATGTCAGCCGACAAAGAATTTGATGCTGGACCAGAAGGCGCCTATGCACGGCCTCTGTGTAGCCAGGACATTGTTCCGTGATGAGAGGGGGTGCCAGTGGGGCTGCTTAACCTGACAGACACCGATCACAACGTCCAGGCCCGGATGGAGTTGGGGACGTGTGAGCCCGTAGTCAGCGGAACTCCAGTCGTTAAGATCCAGGAGCCGGTGCCAACGCAACACCTGGCGCCCCGGCTGAAAGGCTTACTGGAGAGAGCGGCCGACCACCTGACCACAGAACAGCTCGAGTATGTTCCACAACTGTTGGGACGATACCAGCGCGTCTTCAGCCAAGGCAACAGCAACTATGGCCACACGGACCGAATGCTCCACTACATCGAACCGGAGACGCCCGGCCTACTCGGCAATCACCTAGACGCGTTGCGCTGGCGAAACAACCAGCGGTACGGGACATGCTGGAGGACATGAGATCCAGGGGAGTGACTGAAGATCCTGACAGCCCTTGGCGTTCCTCTGTAGTCTTGATGACGAAGAAGAAAGGTGAGCTCCGCTTGTGCGTGGACTATAGGAAGCTGAACTCTGTCACCAAGAAGGACTGCTTGCTGGTGCGCAGTGGTTCTTGACCCCGGACCTGAATTCGGGTTACTGGCAGGTAGCTGTAGACCCGAGAGACAAGAAGAAAACCGCATTCTCGACATGCCAAGGGCTTTGACAGTTTGCGGTTATGCCCTTTAGTCTCTGCAACACACCATCTGCCTGCCAACGCCTCACGGAGTCAGTGATGAGAGGACTGACTTATGACGCCTGCCTGCTATACCTGGACGACATCATCGCCGATAAGACCTTCGAAGACCATCTCGACAACCTGAGCAAGTTGCTATAGAGACTGCAAGCAACCAACTTTAAGCTGAATGAGAAGAAGTTCCAGCTCTTCCGCAAGGAAGTCAACTACTTGGACCACATTCTCACAAACCGGAGTGACCACAGACGCAGAGAAGAGATCGGCCTCGCCCGAAGGATAAGCGAGAATTGCGCAGCGTCCTAGGGCTGTGCTGTTATTACCGCCGCTTCATCAAGGGGTTCTCCAACATCGCCAAGCCCCTCACCCACATGGCAGAACACCGGCCTTATATGTTGACGGAGGACGCTGAAGGTGCTTTTCAGCAGCTGAAGAGGACACCCTGTAGTGCTCCTAATTTCGGATTCCCACAATCAGGCGGCGCCGTCATTGTGGACACCGACGCCAGCGACCATTGCATTGGAGGCGTCCTATCCCAAGTCCAGGACGGCCACGAGCGGGTGATAGCTTACTACAGCAAGACGCTGTCTAAGGCAGAGAAGAACGTCTGCGTCACCCGGCGAGAACTACTGGCGGTAGTAAAGACCTTGGAGCACTTCAACAGGCACCCCTACGGTCAGCCATTCCATCTGAGGATTGACCACTCCGCCCTAAACTGGCTACTTAGTTTTCGGAACCTGGAAGGCCAGACAACTCGTTGGGTCCAGAAGCCGCAGGAGTACACCTTCACCAATGAACATCGCAGAGGGAAGAGCCACGGCAACGTAGATACCATATCCCAAAGAACCTACCAAGAAGAGTGCGGCCAAGAGTGGAAGAGAAGGAGCGTGCCACAGCCGTCAGAATGGTCACGGCAGTGCCTGCGGATAGCACAGGCATGGCAGACGCAGACTTGGGGCCATTCTTGAAGGAAGTGGAGGCAGGGACAAAACCAACGTGGGAAGACATCGCACCAACGACCGCTACATAAAGTTGTACTGGGCCCAATGGGACTCGCTGTAGATCAAAGAGGGCGTGCTGTACCGGGTTTAGCCCAGAGGTTGTACTCCCATTAGTCCTGAACCCGTAGGAACTGGACCCGGGCCTCCTTCTACCAGGGAGCTATCCGAGCTGTCCCCAAAGGGCGCTCGGCGTCCTCCGTGGGGCTTTCCATGGGACAAGACCTAAGGACTAACAAGCCCCCATCTGGTCCTATGGACTCAAGACGGGATGGAAGTGGATACGCCACTTACGCGCGTCAACACTCAAGGTGAAGACTACCGAAAAACCTCGGTGGGGCCGCCTGGTGATCTGCTGTACCGGGTATGGGAATCACCCGATGGGAAGAAGCAGAGGGAGCATTTTGTACTTCCCCAGAGAAAGGTCCCGGAAATCTTGGAGGAAGTGCACGCTGGAACTTTAGGAGGACATCTGGCAGCAAACCGAACGGTCGACAAAATCCGCCAAAATTACTATTGGCTGAGGCTTGGAGCACATGCTGAGAGATGGTGCCGTCAATGTCACGTGTGCGCGCCGGGGCGCATGCAGCAGTACATCATCGGAGCGCCTCGCTGTCGACATAGCTGGACCATTCCCAGTGTCCGACCGAGGCAATAGGTACCTGATGGTGGCCGTGGACTACTTCAGCAAGTGGCCGGAGGTGTATGCTAACCCGAACCAGGAGGCCGCATCGTGAAGCAACTGTTCTGCCGTTTTGGGATGCCGGTAGCGCTCCACAGTGACCGGGGCACCAATTTTGAGTTTAACCTGATGCAAGAGGCACTAGAAAGACTTGGGGTGAACAAGAGCCGCACAACACCTCTACACGCGCAGTCGTACGGCATGGTGGAGAGGTACATCAAGGCCCTAGAAGATCTTCTGAGGAAGGTCGTGGCCAGCCATCAGCGAGACTGAGACGTCAAGGTGCCACTTTTCCTGCTGGCCTACCTGTCTTCAACACATGACACCACTGGGATGACGCCAGCCAGCTTAATGTTCGGCCGAGAGTTACGCCTCCCTTTTGACCTGGCTTTTGGAGCCCCCAGTAGCTAAGCAGCCAGCAACCGAGTATGTGGAGATCCTGGTGGACCATCTCCACGACATGCATGAGATGGCTCGTCAAAACATCCAGATGGTGAGCTACCGCATGTACACCCTGTATGACAGGCAAGCCAGAGTCAGAGGATGACACCACCGACCAGGGGGGTTTCACCGTCGTCCAAGGGCGACGGCGGAGTAACTCTGGCCCTAAGGCACAGGGCCAACCTGTACAGGCGCCCCAACCCCTAAACAAGAGGGGGTCCAAGCTTCCGCCTATCGTAGCGGATAGCTTTAAAAATCACGTGGCTGTTATGCGAAAGCTGGCAGCCACGCTGAAGCATCCCTTCGAGGCCAAGAGGAAGCCTCGCAAGGTTTTCATTTCCACCAGCAGTCCCGAGGATTTTGAGGCTGCAAAGCAGGTTCTACGAGACTGTGACATACAGTTTTATTATTACTCCCCCCAGAAGCCCAACGTCGAAAGACGGGTTCTGCGGGGACTAGATTCCGAGTGCCCGCCAGAGGAGGTAAAACTCGCTCTGGAGCAGGAGCACGGCATTAAGGCCTCAGCTGTCGCCCAGCTGAGGAAGATCGTACACACAGAGGAAGGCTCTGTGCGTGTACCAATGCCTCTCTTCCTAGTAGTAGTGGACAAGGTTCCTGGAGAGGCGGTTCAGCCCATCGACGCTGTTCGGGTGCTGTTCCACACTGTAGTGAAGGTTGAACGCCTTCACGGATAGGGTGGGCCTGTGCAGTGCTACAGGTGCATGGGGTTCCATCACTCCAGCATGGCCTGCGAGCGTAAGCTCGCATGTCTGCGGTGTGCGGGTCCCCACCTCCTGAAGGACTGCGAAAAAGCGCCTGAGGAGAAAAAATGTGCAAATTGCCGCCAGGACCATGTCAGCACCTACAAGGGCTGTGCGACGCGGCAAAGGATTATAGAGAACCGCCGCGGAGGCAATGCGGGATTGGCAACTGTCCGCCCTGGGGTCTAATTCGCGGCGGCTCTCGGAAGGGCAGAGCGCACTCTGCAAGTGGCAGAGCAAGCGGCTCCTCAGCCCACTACACCAAAACCTCCACAGGAGGCACCACGCCCACAGCGTCCGAGAAAGGGCCGAAAGGCGCATCGGACAGCCAAGCCTGCCACACAGGCCGCAGCCCCTCCCACCAGGGAGGTGGCTCCAGCTGAGTCAACCGGCCCGGCCACAGCGCCAGCGCCGGCACCAGCAGCAGAACCTGCTCCAAACAGGGCGCATGCACCTGCGAGGGCACCTGCAGCGGCGCTTGCATCCTTCGGCAGGACCATCTCTGCGAAGGATGTCGACGAATTCAGGGAGCTTTCCCTGTGGTTCGGCGACCTCATCCTGAGAGTTCTCCCCATCCTTAGGGATTGCAAGGAGAAAATGGAAGACCCGAGGCTTGACTTCCTCGAAAAACATACTATCCTCCTCCAAACACTCGAGGAACTTTTCCCGTGCGCCGATGAGTAATGGCCCCCCGACTAGTCAGGAGGCCATTACGAGCTGCGTTTTGGAACTCAAACGGTGTACGGGACCAGCGTCCTGGAATGTTGGAGTTTGTACAGTCCTACAGGATTGACATCCTCATGATCTGCGAGACGCACCTGAAGGCTGGTATAGACTTCTCGCTGCCAAGTTACGTCACCCACCGCACTGATCGAAACGGTCGGCGGGGTGGCGGTACAGCTATACTCGTGAAAAACATCATCACGCACACACCTGTTCCTCTCCCTGCCCTGCAGCTCGTGGAGGCCTGCGTCATCCGGCTCTCAGTCGGCGGACAGGACACCCTGCTGGTAGCGGCATATGATCCACCTGGCAACCCGTTCTTTGAAGCTGACTACACTACCCTTTTCAACCTACACCCAGTGGTTTGCATTGCAGGAGACCTCAACGCGAAACACGGGCTCTGGCACAGCCGCACAAGCAGCCAGAGGGGACGAGGGCTCTACCGCCTCATAAGCGGAGACCCAAATCTCGCCGCGCACGGGCCGAGAGGTCCAACTTTCCATCCGGCTCGCGGCAGACCGGATGTCATCGACATCATGATCACCAAGAACTTTCCATTCCATCTCGACCTCTCGGCGGTGAATGAACTGGACTCAGACCATGACCCTGTGACGGTCGATTCCGACGTCACCATGCCAGCTCTGTTAAACTCAGACTGGGAGCTAGAGGTAGACTGGGATGCAGCCATCCTCAAACTTAACCAAACCATCGACCCTCGTCCACGCATCGACGACGTCGAGGCGCTGGAGGCTGCGGCGATGAGTTTTTCCCAGCAGGTCCGCCTAGCGGTGAGTACACACACTCACCGTATACCCACCAACACACATAACCCTCTGTCCATCACTAACGAGATCCGGCAGCTGCTAAAAGCCAAGGCAGCTGTTCGGAAGCTATGGCAGCGTTTCCGTCATCCCAGGATAGGAGCAGTTTACCAGCGGTTCAAATCCCTGGCTAGGCGGCTGCTCCGTGCCCACCGTAAGGTGGCCTGGGAGAACACATTCCGAAACGTCGACCTCCAGGAAAAGCACCCCTGGAAGATCATCAAGTCCCTCAGGAGGGACAAAACTCTGTACCAGCATCCGCTGCATGGCACTCGCGGGAGACTCGCTTACGAGCCCCAAGATAAGGCCACAGCTTTCGCGGATCATTTGGAAAGTCAATTTGAGCCGAGGGAGGACCCCCAGGACGAAGACTTCACTGACCTCGTGGAGGCTGCTGTGGAAGACCTCTATGAGGAGCCACAGCGGTGCCATGAGGCGATCCATATCCCAATAGTCACCCCAAAGGCGGTGACTGCTGAAATCCGAAAAATGAAACCCAACAAATCCCCTGGACATGACGGTGTTAGCGCACTCATGCTCCAGCACCTTCCTAAGAGAGCCGTTATCCACTTGACGCGGATCTTCAATGCGTGCCTCCACCTCCGCCACTTCCCGGCTTGCTGGGAAGAGGCGAGAGTGGTGTGCATCCTGAAGCCCGGCAAGGATCCGGTCTTTCCATCTAGCTACCAATCCATAAGTCTTCTCCCAACCGTCTCAAAACTATTTGAGCGGTTGCTCCTATCCCGCCTGACCCCTCTCTTCGAGGAAAGGCAGCTCCTACCCGATCACCAGTTTGGTTTTCGTCATGGACACTCCACGACCCTACAGCTACTGCGCCTGGCCGAGAGGACAGCCCTGGGTTTCCAGGAAAACCTCAAGACAGTCGCGGCGCTGCTAGACGTAGAGAAAGCCTTTGCCACATCCTGGCACCAAGGCCTACTGTACAAACTCAGGGAGGCCAACCTACCTCCTCCCTATCTTGCCCTGATTAGTAGTTTCCTCAGAAACCGCACTTTCAGGGTGAGAGTGGAAGGAAGGACGTCATCTATCAGACCAATAGCCGCGGGAGTCCCGGAGGGCAGTGTACTATCCCCGATACTCTTTGCGGCCTACATGTCTGACTTACCCTTGGAACCACAGACTGTTACGTGCCAGTATGCTGACGACGTCCTCATAATGGCACGTAAAAAAACTTACGATATTGTCATCCTCCGCTGCAGCGCCAACTCCGAGCCATTGGCCGTTGGAGTGAGATGTGGAGGATGGCCATTAGCCCCGAGAAGAGCTCTGCACTTCTCCGGGCTAAGGTCCGAGCTAGGCGACCAGACTGGTCGCTGAGGTTGAGGCAGAGGCAAATCCCTTGGGTTCCCACTGCCAAATACCTTGGCGTCCACCTGGATCGCGGACTCACCTACGCACCTCATATCCGGGTCAAAGCCGGACAAGAGCATGCAGCGTTAACTCAGCTATACTCCATTTTTAAGTCCACCATGCCTACTCACCTAAAACTACGCCTATATCGGGCGATCATACCGCCCCTGATTCTGTACGGCTGCGAAGTCTGGGGATCAGCGGCTCCCACCAATATTCGCAGACTCCAGTATGTCCAGAACAGGGCTTTGCGCATGATCTACGATACCGGGCGGAGATTTCCGTCCCACATCCTGCACACTCACTCTGGGGTCCCGTATATCGTTGACGTGGTGCGGGAGAGATCCCGCACCATCTACGATAAGCTGGACTCCTACCCCAACATACTGGTGAATACCCTAGGTCGTTACGACCATAGGGTTTCTCGCCGGCGACCAAGCTATCGGCTACCCAAAGATGGCTTGGGTACCTAGCACTGAACAGGGCCACATTCCCCTGACTCCAACTTCCTAAGCCCAGTAATGGGCTAGGAAAACCTTATACAGTAACACGGATCCTTTCCCTCTAGCCTGTTTAGCGGACTGTGCTCAGAAGCCTCCCAGCAGCCGGAAGAGCGCAGCCAGCATTGGCGCATCCCCCCTTCACGGGGCGACGGCGCTCACCAAGGCTAGATATGTCCACTGCCCAAAACAATCGCCTGTGACATTAATGACTCTTCTATACTGCCCAGATAAAGACGCTAGAAGCGGCTAGGTGCTGGGCAGCATACACTCCGTCCAGGTAAACCTGGACGACTCGACTCTTCTGCTGGTCTGCTGCTGCTGCCAACAGCCAAGGTTTCCAGCAAGGTGACCTGGTCTGGTTGTACCGCCCTACGCGAACCAACGGACGCTACCCGAATCTTCAGTAACCATGGCAAGGACCGTACCGGATGGTAAAGCGAATTAACGACGTGGTCTATTGCATCCAGATGGTGCCCGGAGGAAATATGTTGGAGGTACAACTGGATCGTCTTTCCCGCTACGATGGTGCTGTTCGGGACGTCCAGCCTTGAGGAGGGATTAGTTTCGCGAGCATGGTTGCGTCGGGCGCAGCCGGCGCGCACATGGAGACAGATAGTGTCGCATGGAGGTAATGCCTTGGCGAACAGGCAAAGAAAGAGACAGATGACTGGAAGGTTCGTCTTTATTCTGGTGCCGTCTTGATTGTTAGAGAACATTCTACAAATTTCTAGGACAATGAGTGGAGCTATAAAAGAAGCTGCGGGTCGCCAGTTGGGACAATCGTAATCGGAACTGATAATCGTGTGCGTGCAGCTGTGACTTGAAAGTGAACTCTTTGTTTGTGTGGGAGACGACCTTGAAGGTTGTATTTGTGTATGTTACGCAATTCTGCTATTGGCAGGGCTTTACAACGTTTTTCTATTGAAATAAAGAGCAGTTTGAATTTCTGTAAACTTTACTTTTAATTTAGAGCCCACAACGTCACAATATGCATTCTAAGTGAATGTTTTACATTTGTTTTACTGCGTTTGAGGATAATCACTTTGGAACCTCTGCTTGCTATATTGGAGATGGAATATCTATAACATACATTGATTATGCTAAGAAAAACAGGAGAGGAGCAATTCTCCACGTTTGGTGACAAATAGAGTTGGTCAAACAATTACTAAAAGCATCAAAATCGGACTTCACTCTGCATAACAGCTTAAAAACCTATATGAGCATTCAGTATGTATATTAAACATTCCTAAAGTAGGCTTTTCATGTACACATGGCATATAGGAGGATCTTGCTGAAAAATTCTTAGAAAGCTTCACTCCTAAAAGGATAAATCAATTAAGAACTTCAGAATTTAAAAAGCTTTACTTGTTTAACTTAACACAGAGTGCAGCACGTACACATGACGCCATTGAAAGTAATGTATACTATTTTCTAGTGTTATCCAGTGACTTTGTTGGAGCAAAATATTTACAGGAACTCACCTTATTAATTCAATAATTTCCAAATGTACTCGTACTGGGTGCCAGAATCAGCGGTCTTGTGTTTCCGACAAGCTGTTTCATTCAGCTGATCGTCTCCCATTTTGTAGCCATAACTTGACGTATGGTTGTGGATTAAATATATGCACAGGAGGTCCAACGCTGCTTATGAAAATAAATCTACTTGATGTAACCAGCATCCTATTTCTCTTTTCGGTGTGGATCTCATTCATGGTACTGAAAGCTCTTTCACAGTGGCGGCTCCTGTAATACAAATGTGGGTGTTCACAAGACGTGCACACTAGCACTATTCGCTACTGCTACCACTATTACTAATGAGTGCTAGCTCAAACGTCCCACAAAATTTTATGCAATCTATTAGCCTAGAAAGAATGTATCTATTCCTATCAATTTGCTTATTATGTCGCTTTACTGACAGTCTGTAAGCTGAGCATTAATATTCACACGACCAAACATGGCGAACTGAATACATGCATTTTTACGTCAGCGTGAATTCCCGTCCTTCTTTATCCTTTCACTAAGATGTACCAAGTTGGCACATTCTACTTTAGTCCAATTACTCACTTCAGAGCTAAACAGAAGGCACGTAAAGTAAAAAAAGCGCATTTCTAATACTGCAACCGCATAGCCATTTACAGGTTGTGTATACATTGTTAAATTTGCGTCTGTAGTCCCGCTTCTGAGTTTTGTAACACACTTAACTGTCAAATTGGGTTGCGGACGTCCTAGTCACTTTATTACATGTTTATGTTTCTTCGCAAGTCGCTTTATCTATTTTATTTCTTAAAATGGAACCCACCGAGTTCGTACTGCCTCTTGCGAGAAGTTCAACAGCCACAAAGATTCGAAAACCTCGCGATCGGACGCTGCACATTACAAAGAGTAATTGTTTTGCGCTAAAGCACTAGTGTACTTGTACTAGGAAACTCTCAATTCTCTCATCTGCTGATTATCTCTGCAAATTTCAAGTTTATCACAGTGCTTAAAAAAAACATCTGTTTAGAAACTGGACTGTAAAAACACACCGTATTCAAAGCAACATAAAGCAACAAAGCAAAGGCTCATTGCGCTAGGAGTCGTAAACATTCTTTGTATTTGGAGATAGTTGCAGTTAAACTCTATAGATAGTAGCACTTCCCAGGGATGACCAAGAACTCTGGCGTTGCCAATGTGAATTAACGTGCACATCGAAACTCTGCTCTGATCTGGGCGTACCCAACCAATGCCTGTCTGTAGCATTTGTCGTCTACGCATGCGCAGAGCTTTAAACGTTACATGATATGCTAGCACAAGAGAAGTGTGCTACCTGCAACATTGCCACATATCATGCTACTTTGGCGCTCGGCGTCCTCCGTGGGGCTTTCCATAGCACAAGACCTGGGTTACTAACAAGCCCCCCCCCCATCTGGTCCAAGGACTCAAGACGGGATGGAAGTGGATACGCCACTTACGCGCGCCAACACCAAAGGTGAAGGCTACCGATATGACCTCGGTGGAGCCGCCTGGCGATCTAGCACACCTTCTTCTAGCTTTGCAGGCTAGTACCCGGGAGAATTAATGGCTTCCAGCTTTGCAGGCTAGTACCCGGGAGAATTAATGGCTTCCCTCAACCCTGCCCTTAGACGTACCCGATTCCCAAAGGTATCGGGAACCACTGCCCCCTCGAGACCATCCCAATCCGAACAAATCCCGAAGGAGGGGCTCAGATGTTCGGCCCGAGGTTCCTCTAGTAACGTCAGAGGTACCACGAGTGCTAAGGGTCCGCAGCGCCCGCACCACGGCAGCTGAAGGGGACGGATCCCCTCCCTACGGGAGAAATGTCTGTACAGTCTGTACACGTTGAGTCCAGAGGCTCTACTCCCATTAGCCTTGAACCCGTAGGAACAAGACCCGGGCCTCCTTCAACCAGGGAGTATCCGAGATGTCCCAAAGGTCGCTCGGCGTCCTCCGTGGGGCTTTCCATAGGGCAAGACCTAGAGACTAACAAGCCCCCCCATCTGGTCCTGTGGACTCAAGACGAGATGGAAGTGGATACTCCACTTACGCGCGCCAACACTCA
Source organism: Mantis religiosa (assembly GCA_030765055.1). NCBI lineage: Eukaryota > Metazoa > Arthropoda > Insecta > Mantodea > Mantidae > Mantis > Mantis religiosa. Next base: position 117,218,335 of record CM060956.1, on the reverse strand, counting down.
AGGTGAAGACTACCGAAAAACCTCAGTGGGGCCGCCTGGTGATCTAGCACACCTTCTACTAGCTTTGCAGGCTAGTACCCGGGAGACTTAATGGCTTCCCTCAACCCCGTCCGAAGACGTATCCGATTCCCACGGGTATCGGGAACACACTGCCCCCTCGAGTCCATCCCAATCCGAACAACTCCC
>CM060956.1:117125649-117213149 GCA_030765055.1 Mantis religiosa | reverse complement strand
GTATCACCCCTTTAACCCATGCCAAACAGTTGTATTAATTTTCGTAATGTTAATGCTTATTTGTTCCAAAACGGCATCTTGTATGAGTATCTCAGTAGGTGATTTGCTGGGAGACATGCAGGCTGAAAGAGCATCACATCACATGTTATTTTTAAACTGGAGGATTATGTTACTCTTCAGCATCTTTTTTTTTAAAAAAAAACATCTGGTAAAGATAATCCCCTGGTTCTGTACTTCACCACTCCTTAATTCCTTGGGCGGGCATGTTTCTTTTACTTTGCTTCTGAGTCGCTACAGTACACCTCATTCTCATTACTTTGCCATTACTTTATTCTCACTAATCGTTTATTTAGAATCATGACTTAATCACAACAAAAACGCTGAGTTTGTACACAATTGTAACATCCCACGCAAAGAGCAAAGTGCAGCGGATGTGAAAGCAAGTGTTTGCACATTTCATATAGGTGCGATATTGTCACCGATGGCATTATTGTGTGGCCGCGACAAGCCGGAGGCGGGCGCGTGGTCAGGAGACAAAGAGACAGAGAGAGGTTCCAGAGCACTCGATCTATTTGTTGCCGAGAAATTTCTCGGAAGGTCTACGGCATTCTAGAAACAATGATTGGGAGGTATAAAGGTTAGAAGCTGCAGTTGTGTGATGGTTATTGCGACAGTGGCCGTTTGAAGTGTATCGCAGTGATTTCTTTCATTTGTTTTCGTGCGGCGGAGCACACCGACCTTGTACACAGCTGATTGTCACTGTCACGTCTTTTTACTGCAATAAATAGTGTTCTAAATTTTTTACAAACCAGACTTTTGATTATACGTGACCCTCGCAGTCACACTATTATCTTGAGATGTTTCGCAAAGGTTAGTTGAGTTGTGTTGAGGGCGCTCAACTGCAAGGTTATTAGCGCCTCAACAGGAACTATGGTGCAAATGGCAGGGGGACCTACCAATAAAAACGATTGTAAAAGACAGGGGGTAAAACATTGAGCTAAAAAGTAAAAATCACGGTAAAAGGTCGCACAGCTTCAAGTGATCAGCTCACGGAGCATCGCGGAAGCGTGGTAGATAAAGGAGTTGGTTGTGCGTACTGCGAGTACTACCTCAGCCAATATCTAAAATCTAAATCTGCAGTACAAATGGTATCTGTGATAAGAACTTAAAAATCTTTTGGACAGCTTGGAAGTCATTAGTCAGTACTGCTGCAAGACGGCCCGGCAGGTTTAGGGTGGTACGAAGGTGTCCTAAGGAAGCACACTCCAACAGCACATGACGGACCGACAAACTGTCCCTACACAACGGACGAAGTGGTGGCGGTACCCGCTTTAAAAGGTACGCGTGTGTAAAAGCGCAGTGCCCAATGCGTAACCGTGCCAGAATCACCTCTTCGCGACGAGAAGCACGCTGAGAGGTCCTCCATGGAGTCTGAGTGTCCTTCACCTCTCGCCAGTTTGTTACAACGAAGAATCAACCAGTCCTCATTCCAACGCGAAAGCGCTGCTCTCCGAACAACTAGCCTGAAGTCTTCAGATGTGATGTAAGCAGCTCGGATTTGGGGTGCTGTGGTTGCCGCCTTTGCCGCCTGCTCGTTTTTCGACAAGCCAATATGCCCAGGAATCCAGGCACAAACAACGCTAACGCCAGAGGTGCTTAGAGCGTGGATGGCATTCTGGACACGCTGTACAATCGGATGGTAGTTGTACAGCTCATGCAAACACTGTAGGACACTAAGGGAATTACTCAGAATGAGGCGGCGAACGTGCAGTAGGGCCCGGCAGATAGCATAGAGCTCTGCACTGAAAACGGAAGTGCTCTAGGTAGACCGAAGGTGTACGTGACGTTTCCAAAGACAAAGGCGCTTCCAGCACCTTGAGTACCCTTGGAGCCGTCAATGTACATTAAAATACGTAGCGGGATAGAAACTCCAAAAAACAGGTGCGGATAACGGACGAAGGCACTAGAGATTTCCGAAGCTCCAACATTCCAACATCAACGTTGGAGGACGAACGCAGCCAAGGGGGGATAAAGCCTTTCCCCTTAGGAAAGAGGCGAGACAGTTGGAGAGCATACTGCCGGAGAAGCTCCCGGCAACGAAAACCAGCGGGGTGGGGGCTAGTCGGACTATGCGCATAACGTTGATCCACCACTTCGTCGAAAAAGGACGAGAACGTGAGGTGCGAAGGCACACACTTAAGCCCACAAGCATAATTACCTAGCAGAACTGCTCGTCTAGATGACAGAGGTGGTTCTCCTGTTTCGGCATAAAACCTTACGACCGGGCTAGTTGGGAAGACACTGGTGCCAGACGAATGCCCCGATTATGGACGATGTCCAAGGATTTCAACACAGATGGAGGGGCGGATGAGTAAACGACGCAGCTCTAATCCAATTTGGATCTAACCAAAGTGCGATATAGACGGAGCAAAGTTTTTCGATCCGCCCCCCCCCCAAGAAGTGCTACACAGTACCCGCAAGATACTCAGCGAACGTACATACCGCGCCTTCAGGCGTAGAATATGTGACGACCAGCTAAGTTTCGTATCGAAGGTCACGCCCAAAAACGTGGTCTCATCGGCGAAGGGAAGAGTGGTTGGACCGAATCGGAACAAAGGTGGTAATCGTCTGCGGCGACGCCAAAAGTTGACGCATAGGGACTTTTCAGTGGAGAAATGGAAGCCTGTGTTGGAGTTCCATGCAAAAAGGTTGTCCAAACATTGTTGCAGTCGGCGTTCTAAGAAGGGCGTGCGACGGGATGTATAGTAGACGGCGAAGTCATCTACGACAAGACAGGACGAACCTCCGGAAGGAACACATTGTGTAATGGAATTAATGGCGACGGCGAACAGTGTAACGCTTAAGACGGATCCCTGTGGCCCACCATTCCCTTGAACAAAGAGGTCTGAAAGCACCGAGCTGACCCTTAACGCGGAAAACGCGGTCTCTTAGGTACTCTTGGATGAACATTGGGAGGCGCCCACGCAGATTATAGGCGTGCAGGGAACGAAGAATGCCTGCTCGCCAACATGTATCGTAGGCCTTCTTTTCCAAAGTTAACTCACACTTTTTCATGACATTCACTCCTATAACAATTTCTTCGCTGATTGACTTTCATAATAGTGTGAATTTGTTGCTTCGTAGAATTAAAAGGCCGAGTTGCAGAAATTAAAAATCTCCCTTATTTCCGTAGCAATACACTGTCCAATTCTCACATAACAACATTATATCACACAATCTTCCAAGGTCGAGGACAATAACAAACACTTGCAGCTGATTAGCTCTCGTTACAACAACACTCTCGTTACACAACAACTGTTTCACAACTACAACTGTCCTGCTGGCGTGTCACAATCCTTTTTGTATGTCCATTCATAACTCGAGAACATTCACGAACAAACAAGAAAAACAACCACTCTCCGTCAATCGAGATATCTCTAGAAACTTCGAGACATGAAATCTTACTTGTGGCGGCGAGTCCTTTATCTGAGATAACATTGTTTGCCGCCTTTGTGATCACTCGCCTCGTCATTTGTTAACTGCTAATGCAAGCTCGTGAAACATTATCCGCCGTCTATTATCTATTTGTGCCCAAAAGTTTATGCCCAGCGCCGCGACATTGCTCCCTCCTAAAGGCTGGTCGTCCCGAACAGCACCATTCTAGCGGGCCAGACAATCCAAGTGTAACACCAGCATCTTCCCTCGGGGCACCTTTTGGATGCGGTAGACCACGGCATTAATCCTATTCACCACCCGGTACGGTCCTTGCCATGGTTGCTGGTGCTTCGGGCATCGTTCCTTGGTCCGGGTAGGACGGTACAACCAAATTAGGTCACCCTTCTGGAATCCTTGTCTGTTGACTTGTCTGTCGTATCGGGAATTCATGCGGTCGCTCGCCTTCTGGATGTTCTAGCGAGCCATCTCATGCATGTCGTGCAGATGGTCCACCAGGATCTCCACATACTGATTTTCTGGCTCTTTTGCGTCCGGGGAGCTCCCAAAAGGCAGATCACAGGGGAGGCGTAACTCTCGGCCGAACATTAAACTGGCTGGCGTCATCCCAGTGGTGTCGTGCGTTGACGAGTGGTAGGCCAATAAGAACAGTGGCACCTTTATGCCCCAGTCTCGCTGACTGCTGGCCAAGACATTCCTCAGGTGTTCTTCTAAAGTCTTGATATATCTTTCGACCATGCCGTCCGACTGCGGATGTAGGGGTGTAGTGCGCGTCTTGTTCACCCCTAGCTTTTGTAGTGCCTTCTTCATCAGGTTGGATTCAAAATTGGTGCCCTTGTCGCTATTGAGCTCTAGTGGCACCCCAAATCGGCAGAACACTTGCCCCACAAGTCAGTCCGTGATTGTCTTCGCCTCCTGTTTCGGCATGGCAAACACCTCCAGCCACTTGGTGAAGTAGTCCACGACCACCATCAGGTACCTGTTGCCTCGGTCGGACACGGGGAATGGTCCAGCTATGTCAACGGCGATCCTTGCGAATGGCGCTCCGACGTTGTACTGCTACATGCGACCCCGGCTCCTAGTCTGGGGGCCGCGACTGACCGCGCACGCATGACATTGACGCCACCATCTCTCAGCATCAGCTCGGAGCCTCAGCCAGTAGTAGCGCTGTCGGAGTTGGTCGAACTTTCGGTTTGTTCCCAGGTGTCCTCCTGAAGCACCGGCGTGCACTTCCTCCAAGACTTCCGGGAATTTGCTTCGGGGTGTACCAACCGCACTCTCTGCATCTTCCCATCAGGCGATTCCCATACCCGGAACAGCACGCCCACTCTTGTCTTCAACGAATCCCATTGGGCCCAGTAGGACTTGTAGGTGGTGCTCCTCGGTGCGATGGCCAGGTTGGTCTCGTCTCTGCCTCCACTTCTCTCAAGAGTGGCCCTTAGTCTCCAGCTGCTCCCTCCTCAGGCCTGCGCTATCCCAGCCATCCGCAGGAACTGCCATGACTACTCGGACTGCTGCGGCACGCTCCTTCTCTTCCACTCTTGTGCACTGGTCGCACTCTTCTGGGCAGGGTCTTCGAGACATAGCGTCTGCGTTACAGTGGCTCTTCCCTCTACGATATTCAGAGGTGAAGTCGTACTCCTGCAGCTTCTGGACCCAACGTGCTGTCTGGCCTTCCAGGTTCTTAAAGCTCAATAGCCAGGTTAGGACGGAATGGTCAGTACTCAGATGGAATGGCTGACCGCACAGGTACTTGTGGAAGTGCTCCAAAGTCTTTACTACCGCTAGTAACTCTCACAGGGTGACGCAGTAGTTCTTCTCTGCCTTGGATAGCGTCTTGCAGTAGTAGGCTATCACCCGCTCATGGCCGTCCTGAACTTGCGAAAGGACGCCTCCAATGCAATGGTCGCTGGCGTTGGTGTCCACAATGAAAGTGCCGCCTGGTTGTTGAAATCCCAAAATGGGAGCACTGCACAGTGTCTTCTTCAGGTGCTGGAAAGCGTGTTCAGCGTCCTCCGTCCACACATAGGGTCGCTATTCCCGTGTCAGGCGGGTAAGGGGTTTGGCGATGTTGGAGAACACCTTTATGAAACGGCGGTAATAACTGCACAGCCCCAGGAAACTGAGCAATCCTCGCTTATCCTTTGGCCGAGGCCAATCTCTCACAGCCTGGGTTCTTTCCGGGTCTGTGGCCACTCCGTTTGTTGAGACTATGTGGCCCAAGTGTTAACTTCTTTGCGGAAGAGCTGGCACTTCTTTGCGTTCAGCTTCAAGTTGTTTGCCTGTAATCTCTGTAACACCTTGCTCAGGTTGTCGAGATGGTCTTCGAACGTCTTGCCGACGATGATAAAGTCGTCCAGGTTTAGCAGGCATGCGTCATATGTCAATCCTCTCATTACTGATTCCATGAGACGTTGAAATGTGGCTGGTGCATTGCAGAGGCCAAAGGACATAACTGTGAACTGCCAAAGCCCTTAGCTTGTCGAGAATACAGTCTTCTCCTTGTCTCTAGGGTCTACAGCCACCTGCCAGTAATCCGACTTCAGTTTCAGGGTCGAGAACCATTGTGCAACGGCTAGCGTGTCCAGGGTGTCGTCAACCCGAAGGGGAAACAGTCCTTCCGGGTGACAGCGTTCAGCCTCCTGTAGTCCACGCAGAAGCGTAGCTCGCCGTTCTTCTTCGTCACCAGAACTACAGGGGAACACCAAGGGCTGTCAGACTCTTCAATCACTCCCCTGGATTTCATGTCGTCTACCATATCCCGTACCGCCGCTTGTTTCGCTAACGGAAGGCCTCTAGGTGGTTGCCAAATAGGCCGGGCGTCTCCGGTGTCGATGCGGTGAAGCACCTTATCCGTACGGCTGTAGTCACTGTCGCCTTGGCTGACGACGCGTTGGTATCGCCTCAGTTGTTGTCGAACTTTCTCCAGCTGTTCTGCGGTCAGGTGGTAGGCCACTCTCTCCAATAAGCCTTCCAACCGGGGCCCCAGGTGTTGCGTCGCCATCGGCTCCTGTTTCTTGTCGATAGCTGTCACGCTGCCCAAGGGCTCGCACGTCCGCAGCTCCGTTCAGGCTTGGACGTCGTTATCGGGGTCTGCCAGGTCTAGCAGCATCACTGTCACCTCCTATCGACACGGCAATAATGTCCTGGCTACACAGAGTCCTTGCAGAGGGGTCATCTGGTCCAGCATCATTGTCTTCGTCCACTGACCTTCCAGTCACGCCGTCACCACCACCTCGCTGCTCGCGGGGACCACCACGTCTTCCTTCAAGATGACCCTGCAGATTCCAAGACGCTCGTCTGGTTGCCGTAGTATCACCTCTTTTCCATTGAGACGCAGGACCTTCCTGCCGACGTCAACCGTCGCCTCTTGGCTCCTGAGGGCATCCAATCCCAGTATCACTTCCTCAGCCACCTTCGCGACGAACATCCACAAACATGCGGCTCTTCGTCTCTAGGTCAACTTCAATAGGGCCGCCTTCTCCACAGGCACGGTGTCACCCGATGCCGTCACAAGCTGGTATGGTCGGCTCGGCTTCCTCGTCGGCAAACCCCTGGCCATGTCAGGTCTGATTATGGTCACGGCTGCCCCGGTTTCTACGAGCACGTGGCACGGGTTCCCTCTCATCCAGCCGTCCGCGATGAGGCTGGCATCCATACGCCAGCTGACGGCGTGCAGTGTCACTCGAGGGGATGGTGGTGATGGCGCCGACGTGCCCCTCTCCACGACGGGCCTTACTCGTTTTCCGGCTGCTCTTCCTGGTGTGGGCAGTCTCTCTCCAGGTGTCCGGGCTGTCCACACCCCAACACAGGCTACTAGGTCATCGCCGGCGTCCCCCGGCCGGTCTTCTGTCTCCGGTGTAGCGGACACTCCTCGTTCTCACATCGGGATAGCTGTTACCTTGGCCGCCTCCATCCTCAATGCTGCCGTTAGCGCCTCGTGAATGGTTTTATAGTCGCCGAGTAGTATTCGCTAACGAATCTCCTTGTCTCGTACCCTGTCAACGAATGTGTAGGCAGGCTCCCGGGATACGAACTCTGTTGGGAGGTCGACTAGGGCCTTGTTAGCCAGTTGCTCAACTGCCAGGGCGATCTCCTGCAGCGTCTGCCCTGGCTGCTGTGACTTTGCCTTAACTGGCTGCGGTACGCTGCGGCGAAGTGCTGGTTTCCAAAACGATTCTCCAGGGCCTCCCAGATGTCCTTGGGCGCTGCTGTTGTCTCTATCGGGTTCAGGACTTCCGCTGCCCGTCCCTGGAGGCTGGCTATTAACTGCGTGGCCTCTTCCTCTGGTGACCGTTTGTTGTGCTTGTCCACGGCGTCGAACTGGCGGCGGAATACTTAGAAAGTTGTCGCGCCGCCGTATTTAGGAGATCTGACGCGCGCCGATGTTTTGTCGTGTCCCGGCGCGTCGGCCTTCCAGTCCTTCAGCCTCCTGCCGACGATGTCCTCTACCATGGCGTTCAGGGACTTTGTGTTGCTGTGGGCCTTTCGCTCCAGGTTGTTTACGCGGTCTGCCAGGTGTTCAAGGGATTTGATGTTATTGTCGGCCTTTCCCTCTAGGTCGTTAAGGCCCTAATGACCTTGTTGTCGACGGGCCCTAAAACACCACACACGCACTCTAGGTCGTTAATGCGCTCGTCCACCTGAACCATCCGCTTGCCCAGCTCCGTGACGTCATCCCTCACGCCGGTCAATTGCTCTTTAAATTTTTCGGTGAGGGCCTCGTTCGCAGCCTTCATTTCCGTGGTCAGTTCGGCCATCTTTGTAGTCAGATTGTGATTTGTCGTCTCCAACTTTGCGGCCAGGTCGCTATTTGCCGCCTCCGTCTTGGCTGTTAATTCGGCCTTCATTTCTTGCATCTTCTCGGTGATGTCGTTAGCCGTCTTCATTTGTTTCAGCTCTGCGGCCAGGTTGTTATTTGCCGCGTCTGTTTTCGCAGCGAGGTTGTCATTTGCTGCTTTCATTTCCGAGTTGAGTTCGGCTTTCATTTCCATCATCTTCTCCAGAATCCTTTCCAATGCAGGCTCCATGGTGGTAATATCCCACTTCTGACATCAGTTGTGACTTTGTGGGTACGTAGAATTAAAAGGCCGAGTTGCAGAAATTAAAAATCTCCTTTATTTCCGTAGCAATACACTGTCCAATTCTCACGTATCAACATTACATCACACAATCTTCCAAGCTCGAGGACAATAACAAATACTTGCCGCTGATTTGCTCTCGTTACAACAACACTCTTGTTACACAACAACTGTTTGACAACTACAACTGTCCTGCTGGCGTGTCACAATCCTTTTTATATGTCCATTCATAACTCGAGAACATTCACGAACAAACAAGAAAAACAACCATTCTGCGTCAATCGAGATATCTCTAGAAACTTCGAGACATGAAATTCTACCTGTGGTGGCGAGTCCTTTGTCTGAGATAACATTGTTGGCGCCTTTGTGATCACTCGCCGCGTTATCGTTAACTGCTCATGCAAGCTCGTGAAACATTACCCGCCGTCTATTCCCTATTTGTGTCGAAATGTTTATGCCCAGCGCCGCGACAATAGGAATTAGTTCAGTTGAAGGTCACAGAGAAAATTAGCAGCTTTAATCTGTCTTATTTAATTTTTTTACCTGGATATAAATGACACGTCAGCTTCAAATCGAATATGTGCTTTTTAACATACCTCTTACAAAACTGCAATAATAGATATAGTTTTCGTGTTAACATGATATAAAAAATGTCGTATTACTTTTTTCTGCGCTATCATAGTGCTCTGTTCCTCCAATTATGTGCCATTTGTTTCCTGCTCCCTTCCTCTTTGAGAATGAATTGGATAACTCAATAATAATTGAAGGAAAAACACGAGGAGAGCGAGTACGCTTTATCCTTTCTGAATACTGCTGACGCAATTCGTAGACGAGGGATTTTACTAAGTTGTTAGTCGAGCTGGATGGCTCTGGAAGTTTCGCCTGTGACCCGCATTTGGAAGTCTGGGTTCGATTCCCGTAGCTTACCAGAAAATTCCGGGGTCACAAGGCGAATGTTGGGTAGATTAATTACATCCCCCAAGTTTCCTCCATTATCATTTCACATCATCTCTTATCTGGTGGTCTTTTCAGGGTATAAGTTTCGGAGGGTGCCTTGGGTAAACCGCCCTCCGTCTCCTCTCGCCTTATCTTTCCTCAAGGGCATGGTACAATAAACTACAGGTTTCTGTACCGAATTCCCTCCGTATTAATCCTAAACTAGAGCTTCAAATAGGTCAAAGTGGTCGTCCTGTTCTGATTCTTTGCTTGTTTAACTGAACATATACGATTGTTTTTCTTTATTTATAGGAAAACTATATTTGCCATAAAACATGTTTTGCAAGTTCAGTGCTTCCAACATATAAAGGACAATGTGAGGTGAGGAATTTTCCCGCAGATCTTTGTGTCGCATATTTGGAAGAACCACGTTTGCTATTTCACCGACTTCTGGTTTTGGAGTTAGGCTGTTTATAGATATTAAACCGCACACGCGCGCGCATGCACGGAGAGACACGGATCTTTTTAAATGATTCTTTGGAGTGCAAAGGGACTTAAAACGTTCCTAACCCCAAAAATCTAGGTATTACATTTTTGCACGGAATAAATGCCCTCTCTAGCTATTAAATACGTTTAAATCGCTTAGAACTCTATTCCACAATTCCTTAAAATATACGAATAAGAACAAATAAATGAGCAATAGCTAGAGAGCAAGTTAAATTCGGAAAATATCGGAAGCGTTCGCTGATGCTGCGTTCACGATACATTATTTAATGTCCTACGTTCATTTTTAAGCTAGGCGATGTGTAGGAAGATGCCTTTCAGTTTAGTCCTGTGCATACGAGCAGTGAAAGGCATTGTTTCTGAGAAACCTCCTTCGAATTCTTGCCAGATATATACTTTATATAAATTTTAACTTATTAGTACAATTATAGTAATGCGTTTATTTTCTATGCACAAAATTAAATTTGAAGCAATCATGCATGAAAACATAAATGCTCTACTCTTTGTTTTTATAATATATGCAGTATTAGCAAGACTTTCAGAATGAAAAAACTAAACCAGGTGTTTAATTGATTGCCAACTGTCTAATTATTCAGTTATGATTGATGCCGTGCAGCTCATAGTGCTGTAGTTCTACGTTGTATGTTAACAATGAAGTCCAAATTAAATGCTACGTGTTGGTACGATTTTCCAGGGAAGAGATAGGTACCTATTTCCAGTAGAGAATGTTTGTTCACTCATCAGCAGTGCACTGCCTTATAGAAAAAGCACAAGGCAAACTCTTCCAGCATGCATCTGCAATTAGAAGTACCTTTCGTTGTTTGACTACAGCTTGAAGACATTTTAAAAGGGCGGCAGGCGATATTAGCACCGTTAGAAGAAAATATCAGTCGTAATACCTCTGTAGAACATTTTCTTCTGATAGCTCCTCAAAATACTTTTTCCTCATTTCTGCTCTATTACGAATGCCATTTAGACGGTCTTAAATCGACATCAACAGCTGCGTTCACGCCCGCCATCTTGACTATTTACAATTGCTAAGGGCTTAACAACAGAAATTTGGCTTGTAAGTTTAACAAGAGATTTAACACGAGTGTTAAGCTAACTCTTAATGAAATGCCATTTTTGTTATAACTATTACTTATCTCGTGTTAAGTCTTAACAGCTGTTGGTGAAGTCGGGCATTCTTATGCTCTGTTGTTGCTGTGAGTTAAAAAAAAACTTATCTATAGATGGCACAAATTGTGTAAGGAACCAGTGTTTAAAGATGGCAGCAGACGTCCAGGCAGAATGCTGGTTAGCGTATGCACTGGTAGAGCCTTAACCCACTGTTAGGCGTGTGCCTTGGTCGTGTTAGGCCCTTGCTATAGTTATGTGTATATGCCTGTATTTTTTTTTCATGTTTCTTTTTCTCCCTAGTTTTTGGCGTTATCTTGGGTTAAATATACATTACTTTTATTGTTATAATCATACTAAAACATCAGATAAAATATAAGACGAATAGGGTGTACATTATAATTTGCATTAGAATGTACGGAAAGAAATTAACACATTTTAAAATACATCTTGTCATTGGAAATAATCAGTTACTCGAAGTCATCAACTATATCTTCTCTGTTTTTCCCTGACTAAGCAGTTATCGCAAATAATTTTGGTATTTTTCCTGAAACAGAAAGGAGCGTTGTATTTCCCACATGCATATTTAGTTTTGCTGTTACTTTTGTCTTTACTGCAGGGTTCACATCGTTTGCTTTTCTGTGATTCTGGTGCATTCGGCAACTCATCTGCTGTTGGTTGTTCAGGTTTATATTTGTTTAGATGCTCTTTCAGATCATTGGGTAGCTTTGATGCTATAGCAGTTAAGGACAGTAAAACTAAGGGCAGTACTTTCAGATATTCCTGTCTTGTGAAATATTTGTTTTGGTTTCAAAGAAAGATGACTCTGCAATATTCAACATATTGACGCGAGGCATTGTAGACGAGCGCAGAGAGAGATAGAAGCGGGGAGTGAAAGAGACAGATAACGCCCAAGCCACGCCCTTTCGGACTGGTGAGCGCTGGGCACTTGCCGAGAGAGAGAGAGCAACAGAGGGAGAAAGAGACGGAGATAAGTCTGAACATTCTCACTGCACCACGAATAGCCGTGAAGCTTCGACAGCTTTCGAGAAACTTCGGCAGCAATTCGGTTATAAATGCAGCAGTGGAAGAAGTCAGTCAGCATTTGGCGTTCGGCTTCAAAATTATACGCTACTTTGCCCAGACATAGAAGCGCCCTTGTTAGATTTTTGGGAGATTATGACCCCACTGTTCCGGTTACCTCGCATGGCTTGCATGGATCCGAGATAACCCAGGAGCTAATCCTAACAGCAGCTAAACTGAGCTCCACATAATTCTTCTAAACTGTTTGGCATCAAAATGTTTTCCAACCAAACAACAAACGAATTTTAAAACACCAGGGTGCAAGGTATTGTATCCATTTCCACAACCTGAAGGAACAAAATTGTAATCTCATAACAAAAATCCACCTCAAAACCCACAACACATCCTATAAAACCCCCAAAATAAACCTTACCTGCGGTAAAATCCTTAACGGGTGGGCAGGCAGCAAAAACCTTCTGGCTTTATACAGTCAGCCAGCATTTTGGTCGGTCGGTCAGTCGACCAGAGTCGGCAGGTAGCTGCTAGGAGTTAAAGTTGCGAGCCAGGGAGCTGTTTATTGTGTGCGTGGACATTTGAACTGTACCGAGTCTAGTCGAGAACTAATAATCTTGTAGTGATTTGAAGGTGAATTCTTTTGTTTGTTTACGTGTGGTGAAACCACGAGAGACTGTGTTGCTGTATGTTACGTCATTCTGCTGCACAGGGCTGTACAGCAGTGTCTTTCTACGGAAATAAAGAGCATTCTAAATTTCTGCAAACTTGACTTTTAATTGTACGAACCTACAAAGTCAAAATATGGTAAAAGATTACCACTGGCCCCTTTCATGTTGTTCTGGCTACATTGCACGTAGTACACAATTTATCTGTTACATCAACTCCAGATTTAGTATCATTGTAATGCTTTTTCTGGATATCTTCTAACAGTTGGCTCGATGAAACATGTAGACTTGAGATCAAAACTACTGTTTCTGAATCTAATGAGTATCTTGAGTATCATTATCATCTGATTACAAATTGTCATACAACGGTAAGGCATCGTCATCGCAAAGTAGACGATGTACTTGTTCCAAATCCTTGGGATTCTGTAGATCATACCTTTTGCCGATAATCATGACGGAAGAACTAATAGCTCCTTCCACTGGCAATGCAACATTCCACAACTTATTAACGAAGAAAAGCATGTCATCAACATGTTACGGGAGTAGGTGCAAGGGGCCCGCTAGACCCATAAGATAATAAAGATAAAAATTTGTCACCGCAGCAAACATTCGAGGAACATGTAATGTTAGATGTCTTAGTCAGGCAATTACGTAGATGCGTTCGTTCGGAAACTACAGCATTTATATAAAGCTAGGGTCCTGGGAGGCCCCACGCGACTAACGGAGGATTAACAGAAATGTTTTTAAAAGCTCTAGGTCATTTAGATTTACCAATCATTAGTAATTTAGCCTTTAAATTACCCGTAACATTACTGCAGGCAAGAATAGTAACGCTTGTAGCCAGGGGCAGACGTCTGTCCTCGTCTGCATCTTGAAATTTAGTCCAGTTTCGACACAATTAAAATCTGATTACTAGTTAATCCTTTAGCAAGAATTAATTCCTGGAATTCCTTTTAAAATTTCAAAAAGTTGACAGATTTAGCGGAGAGTTTTTCACCACGGGTATTAAGTTGCCTAATACCGTACGATCAAATCACCCAACACTAGCAGTAAAATTAGGATCCCCTTCATTGAACGTTTTGCGGAAATTCAGCGCGGCCTGTCGATTTGGTAGTCCCTTTTCTTGTTTTTGAGTAAAACAAAGTAACAGTGCTTGACTAACTTTTTCATATTCGCCTTGTTTCATTGTTTTCCTGTGTTTTAGTGTATCACTTGTTGCTCTGTTAGCTCACCATTTACAATTTCTTCTCTTTTTTTCCAGTCCCGCACTGTAACACGCCCAACACCATAATCTGATGTCACTTTTTGAAGAGTTTCCCCTTGTCCAGTCTAATGCCGTCAACTTGTCTTCCATGGAAACAAACACTTTCTTCTTTTACTTGCCATATTATACTCACAGGAAATAAAAACAATATCGTCCGCACCCAAGCCTGCTGACCAAGCACTGGTGATAGTCGGATAATACGGAATGTCGGATTACCGAAGTTCGGATAACCGAGACTCTACTGTAATATTAAAACAAAAAATGGAAACAGTTTAATATCTCACGTTTTAAGGGGATTAAAATGTATCATATAATTTCTCTTAGCCCAATGGAGATTTATAATCGCATACTGATTGTCCTGTATATCTATGATTGAGAAACTATTAATAGCTATGAACATACAAGATTTAAAATGAAAAGCGTAGGACGCATGCAGTGAGTGATACGTGAATAGTTCACCTGTCAGCTCTTTATATTATATATGTAGTTTAGTATTTTCAACGATGTTACAAGGCCGCGCCGTGGCTGAATGATTAGATCACTTGGCTCTCACCAAAGCGGCCCGGGTTCAATCCCAAGCGACCAAAAAGTAAGATTTGTGGCTGACAACATGGCGCTGAGACGGGTTTTCTCCTGGATCTCCGGTTTCCTCCGCTATCTCATTTCAACCGCTGCTCCGTCTTCATCCCATGCATCATCAGTGTCACCGCCTGCGATGCCACATATAGTAAAAGCGGGCGTTAAACACTACACACATATTTCAAACATGTAACAAATATTTTCTTGAAAGTCCCTCTATCTATTATTTCCCTTATGTGATACATTTTTCGAAAATTTTCAGTTTCGTTATTTTATTATTAAATTAAGATATTTTAAGATAGTTTCATAACTAATGAAATGCAACTATATCTTGAAAGTTCTGGAAATAGCCTCCTAAGTGATCTTCATTATGATGATGAATGGTAGGAGAAATACATCTTACTGAACAAAAACTGCTGATCATACTAAACCACACTATTTATCTCAAATAATAATTTTTTGTAGGCTCAGTCATTACCTACCTGTTTTTTAGTTTGAATTGTTTAGCATTACATTTTTCTCAATAGCAAGTGGGAAGAAGGTATTGACTTCAACTGATGTATGTTTAGAATATCCTTACGATAGTTTATTGCATATTGGAGATAGATTTTACTAATATTATTTGTATAATAAGAACATGCTACCGTTTACTACGTAAATTAAAGCATAAGTACAGCGTGCGCTATGTTCTGTTGGGTTAAATAATATATTTGCACCTTTATTTGATTTTCATAACGAAAATGTACTAGCGAATTGACAATGCTACAAAAAAAGGGCAATGAAACTATGTCTTCATCCTTTGTTTCTGAAAATCATTTTACATCTCCAGAAATCCTTCCAGATTATTCTGAAAATCAGGATTCTGCTGCCAACAAATATGAAAAATATAAAAACCTCCACAATCTATGTAAGTATTACATCAGATATAAACTCTGTTTTGAAAAGTTCAAGTACCTTAAATGTTGACAACTATAAAGACGTGAACACCGAAAATAATTACGTGTTGATTTTTGTTTCGATACCGTTTCGGGCCACAGAAAAGCAACGAAATATTTTGTTACGCACAATGCTGAGGAAACAGCAGTTCACCCCCTATTTGTCACATAAATACAGTTATGAACGAACCGCGTTCTCACGGTTTATGATCCAATGCAAATGATTTCAGTTTATCAGCTGGACTAAAGTCATACTGCCATTTGTCATTGTTGACTTAAAACCGGATCAAATAAATACTAACATCTATTATGTAAGTATATTGTGCAATGCAGGAATCAAAATAGAACCTTCAATGCATAGGCGCACGGTGGTGTGTGAAGATTGCAAGAAACATCGGAAACCAGTATTTGATTCCCCTATGGAAAAATTGGCAGCTTAGCTTTAATGTCGTATCATTGCAACATTGATATTTCACATTCCAGCTATACCTTTCTGCAATACTATTAAATAAATTGATATGAAAGTTTGACTGTATATGTATTATTGTGGCTAGAACTATGAGTATAAGCTATAATATGGACACAGCAAATTAAAATGCGTTAAACTTATACCCTAAATTGTAACATAGAATACATTAACTTTTGTGTGCAAAATTTCAAACAGTATAGAATTTTTATTTTCTTCTTGATCTTAAGTTATACCTCATGTTAATTAAGGACAAATATAGTGCTTGTAGCATCAGATCCTTGTAAGAGAAGTGCACCAGAAATTTGAGGTGCTACAGTTATTGTTACGATAATGGTGTGCTTTAGATCTTCTCTGCTCGAACATTAGTGAATATAAAATATATTAGTAATTAATTGTTCTTTCACACTGGTCCTGTGTATGCTAAATTGTGGAAACGTAGAGTCAGAATGAAAAATTCAATGCCATAGCCGGGATTTGAACCACGGATCTTCTGGTTTCCGTCCAGCCGCTCTACCATTGAGCTACTATGGCCAACGTGCCGATATGACATTAAATTCTCCAACTGACTCGACACGTTGGCCATAGTAGCTCAATGGTAGAGCGGCTGGACGGAAACCAGAAGATCCGTGGTTCAAATCCCGGCTATGGCATTGAATTTTTCATTCTGACTCTACGTTTCCACAATTTAGCCTACACACGGCCAGTGTGAAAGAACAATTAATTTCTAATAATTGACCTAATAGTGGTTAACTATAAAGCCCGGGCCTTAAAGTACTTACACGTTGTAAGTCGCCATTAAGGTAGTTGTCTCATGTGTTTATGAGAACTCCTAAGTGGTTTACCGGGAAAATACGAGTCAGTTGGAGAATTTAATGTCATATCGGCACGTTGTCCGTAGTAGCTCAATGGTAGAGCGGCTGGACGGAAACCAGAAGATCCGTGGTTCAAATCCCGGCTATGGCATTGAATTTTTCATTCTGACTCTACGTTTCTATAAAATATATGTTATAGTATAATATAATATACACAAATTGGACTAAACCCCCCTAAATTTGAGTTTATTGTAATAATTAGTTGTTGCTAATCTTTTTCTTTCATTATTGAAATTGTTTAGCCCCATCCAAGCAAAATATTCCCCGGTATCCTTAAAAAATGATGATTAGTCATCATTTTCCTAAATTTATATGCCAAAAACTAGATTTCCCACAAAACCTAACAACTCTGCCCCATCATTTCCTACGCCGTCGAATAGCAGTTATGCAAGAGCAGTCAGAGGCTCAACATTCTGGTAAATAAACTGGCCTCGCTGTTTTCTCTTTTACAGCTGTTGTTATGTTAAAAAGTGGTGGAAACCTCGAACAGCAATAGCATTCCTATTTGCACTTGCAATGCCCAGAGAATCAACAGTAAATATCACAAAGTGCTATTCGTTTTACGAAGTTACCTTTTTGGATATTTTAAATATCACAGAAATAAAATTAGCATTTTAAAATGCCTGGATATAGTATCCAACGTTTTCCTAGTGGTGACACGAAAGGCGGATCCATAATATTTACGAGATGATCATTATTATTCCATGAATTACTGTCGATTGTAAAACCAGAATATAAAAATTGAAGAAGTCAATTACAATTTATTTTCCTGATGCGTTTGCATAGTGTTATTCGTCACCTCAAAATAAAATTATTTAACTGTATATATGCTAGATGGGACTCACTCATTTGTAATTCATGGAATGACCTATATAATTTATGTCACATTTAAATTCAGCCTATCGAGTTAAGGGCACTGGGAGGTTATTTTTACCCAGACAAGGCTAATTTTTACCGATATTAAAGTTTGAATATACAGAAAACTAAACATTATCAGAAATTGAAATTCGGTATGATTACTGTATATGGATGCGGGCATTTAACTACTTTATAATATTTAAATTAAATTCACATAGGTCCATGCAAAAGCGGCATAAATCACACCTTGTATCCTGAAAAAATATTGTACCCTATATTTCAGGTGCACTTTACTTGTAGGAATTTGAAACTACATGCACCAAGTTTTATCCTAAATAACCTAAGATACAGTTTTATAATATCGGCTAAATGAAAATCACATATAGTTTATACTATGCACATGAAAAATTAATTAGTTTTGAGTAAAAAAGATAATATTTTCAAGGTCTGAATATTTGTTTTCATCCATTTTATAAATCAGATGAATATATATGTTAGCCGAATGTGTTCAAGGAACATTGACAAATAACCAGTACAAATTTTGTGTCAATATCTTTTACAGTTTTTGAGAAACATGCACCTAAAGTATGAAAACTCAAGGTTTTGGGAAATCACGATCAAAGATTCAGCACCATTCTCAGGAAGTGGGCGTATCATTACGCGGCCATGTTTAAATTGACGAATTAAAGGACTTTAATACCAGCTGACAACCTATGTTTTATATATATATATATACTTTAATACCAGCTGACAACCTATGTTATATATATATATACTTTAATACCAGCTGACAACCTATGTTTTATATATATATACTTTAATACCAGCTGACAACCTATGTTATATATATATATATATATATATATATATATATATATCATTTTAAAGCTGAAGAATTATATAATTTTTTAACATTAAAAACAAAAATGGATTTTTTGAGATCTATCGACCTCCATGTGCCGTAACACATTACAGCTGACGGTGACATTCTTGACATTCTAGACTTATTCCTTTGACGAAATGCCTACAATTTTACAATATACTATCTGCAACAAACAAGCCAAGTTCTGACCAATCTTATTCACCATTTCGATCTCTTTAGTGCAAAATCTAGCTCCAACTAACAAAGCAACCTTTTAATTGGAACCTCTATAAAATGGTTAAAAAAAACGTTTTTTTCTGCTAATGCAGAAATGAATGCTTTGTTTTAAAATTAATGTTTATATTCTCTGACCTAGCACCACAGAGATTTTAGTTATGGAACTCTAAATAAATCGAAACTTACTAGTCACTGTATACCAATTACTACAAATTCAATGGTACAAATTAAGTATTTCTTATATATCATTTGGAATTTGTTAAATTTTACTGTTGCAAATTAATTTATAGTAAGATACACATTCACAGTATTGTCGCGAACCCATTGTTGCGACGATGCGCGGCCGGTGCGCACAAAGAGACAGTGTAGCGCGGACATAAAGGCTTGCCGAAACAGATAAAGATAGATAACTGGAAGGTTCTTCTTTCTAATGCCGTCTTGATTGACAGAGAACATTCCACAAACGTCTGGAACCATGAATGGACGTATAAAAGGTAGCCGCGGTTAGTTGAGTAGTCAGTCGTAATTAGAGTCGTAATCCGAACTGATATCGTGTGCCTGCAGCTGTGTTTTGAAAGTGAACTCTTATTTGCAAAGTGACGAGAGATTGTGCTGGTTTATGTTACGTCATATTGCTACCAAAGATGTACAAAGTGTATTTCTATGGAAATAAAGAACACTTGGAATTTCTGCAAACTGGACTTTTAATTTCACGAACTGACAAAGTCACAATTGGTGTCAGGAGTGAGACATACGATAATGAAAGCTTCATTGGAAAATAGTTTAAGAAGATGATTGAAATGAAGGCCGAACTGACCACGGGATGACATGATACAACACTGTAGATTCTGAAATGCATTAAACATTTGTACATTCAATATAATTATAAATTTCAAAATTTCCTAAAATCCTAGATGACAACTACAAATGTATCCCACGCTTAGACTTTAAGAACAGTTTTGTCCTGAACCTCGTGTCACGTCATGATTCATTGGCCGTACAAATGTTTACATGGGCCCATTTAGCTAGAAAGGCAATAACATAAAATGGAACTAATTATATTTAAACTGTAATGACTTTAAAAAATTACGTTCAGAATAAAACAGACTTCAGGTTCGTAATCAGCACACTCGCTTTAGGGTTGGTACACTTATTTTTGTTCACTATGTGTAGTCCAGTCTAATTCCATAACTGATATAAGACACCAAAAGACTTAGACCTCAACTAGAAAGCATCTGAATGCAGAAAATGTGTCTGAAAACGGTAAAATACATGCAATCAACAAACAGAATTCTATCGTTACCGTAACTACAGAAATTTCTTTATACTAAAATCCAGAATAAAAAGTTCTGGAAGTGAACTCGCTATTCTCGTCATTAAAAATTATAACACGCTAGCAGAAAGTTCACAATTGGCTTATAATTACAGCACTGTAGAGCCCCATAAAACCAAATACGGTCGCTTAATATGCAAGATTGTTCTCTCTGGAAAAAAGCCAAGCAATTAACGAAGTAAATACATTGACCTCCACTACTAAACGTTCGCAACACACACAGTGCTTCATTGCTGAAGAAAAAGCAACTTTATTTTAGGACAATTGCGGCTATAGTTTAAACCAACCTCATTAGCAATCCAAAAATCAGCAATAATATCTGTGAAGCTATGCAGTAACCATAGTCACTGTTTCCGTTTAAATGTTTCCTCACGCCGGCTCGAGTAAAAGACACCATAAACACTGAGGAATAAATATTCGAACACGATCTAACTGTACCACCACATCTAATTAATTTCTCCCGGAAAATATTAGCAACACAAATATATATATATATATATATATATATATATATATATATATATATATATATATATATATATATATAATGTAATTCTTAGAATGCCTTACTTCTCTAAAAATATAAGCAAGACGTAATTAGCATGATTCAAAACCCAGAAAAAACAAACCACATCCTAAAATCTTCGACTTATTAGTAGTATTCCTGCACTACGCAAGTGAAAGAGATAAACTAAAATTCAGTTTGATTTTCGATTTCATCAGTTGTGCATGCAACTGCTCCATCGAGTTATTTTTAGGGATAGTTCTGAACAGAACTATGCCTATCTTTGATTGTCCTTAGATACCGAAAAGGCTTTCGGTAAAGTGTGGCATGATGACTAGTTATAAAATTAAAAATAATCTCTCTGATGCAAATTTTAGAGTAATGAAGTCTTACCACAGCAACCGCAGCTTTACTGTTAATCTAATTTTCCCTATTCAAGATTCTATGGAATTTCTCTGGAGTTCTACGGAGCAGTGTACTGAGGCCAGTATTGTCCCTAGGTACCTTCTATACACTTCTAACTTTCCTAAACATAGACTTCACAGAAGCACAGTTTAGAGACGACACAGCTACGCTGTGTAAAGATGACTTTCCAACCAGCTTCAGGAAGTTAGCAATGATATCCAAAATTGGTGCAATAATTGGAGAATTATCCTGAATGCTTATACATTTAAGAGACAGAAGGCGGCCATCCCAAGGAGACACGACGGTGCAGAGGACAGAGTCCCTACAATTTACCAGTTGGAAACTCCCCAGCAGTCAATACAACCAGCATCCCACCTACTGTGGTCCGGGAACGGCCCACCATACCGGGTTCGGAGACCGTTCTACCGGAAGAGGAAGTTTAACCAAGAGCATATCATCCTGCCATGCAACGTCGGACACTCGCCGACACTTCAACCCTGAAAGAAACCACCAGATGAGAGATGATGTGAAATGATAATGGAGATGAAATTGAGGGACAGGAAATTCAAGGGATGTAATTAACCTACCCAGCATTTACCTGACGACCCCGGAAAACCTCCTAAAAGCCCACGGATCACATAGGGGGGCCACGGGAATCGAACCCGGACCTCCCGAATGCGGACCATAGCCGAAAGCACCTGAGCTATCCCGCTCGGTGACAGAACCATGAGTACTCGTACATACGTGCGCACCATGCAGTAGTGGCATTCATTTTGGTAACTTAACGTTTTAAATCTTCAAAGATATACAGAGCTTGTGTTTTGCTAAATCATCATGTTATGCTTTTGTCTATGGGGTTTATGTATTCATATTTGTTGTCCTCAACAGAGAGGAAGGTGCTATATTCTATAACATATTAGAGACAAGGTGAAGTAACACCACTCAGGAACTGCGACATTGTTGTTGTGCACTTCTTGTTATTTTCAATCAACAGAGCTCTTGCGTTTAACTGATGTATTCTCCCAGCATCTGGGTCAAATCTGACCATCGCTATTGCATACTGGTTGACAGCAAACATATAGGAAATGAATTTCTTTAGGTCGGTTTAAAAGTGGTACTGTAATTTGAAAAATAACTCCTAAGACAAAATGTGCTAACTGAATACCAAGTAAAAGGAGTAAGGCTGGAACACTTCGTGAAGAAGGTAACTCATAAAAAGAAACGGCGAAAAATTTGGATCGTGGTGTTACTAAAACAGGGTTTAGAAAATGTAGGTGCGAAGGCTTCCACGGCCTGTGTCAATGTGGATATCTTGAGCTTCCGGAGAAGGCCGCGTCGTTTTTTGGCTTGTTGCTGACGTTTCCCCCACCATGTTGTGGGCTTCCTCAGGGCAGAAGTGCGCTGACTGTTTTTTTTAATAGGGCGAGGCTTTAGGAGGGAATAAAAGGAGAGAAAGGTGTTGGGGTTCCGCGGATGCACCCCCGTTATTATCGGTGTTGGGATAGAAGGAGATATGTTAGGATGTTAGGGGGTCCAACCATGACCAGAGGCCCTGGATGGATTGCTTGGAATAGAAGGGGGGATTGGATAGATTAGGGGTATTTATTTATTTATTTGAGATATCTGCGCACCATGGGTGCTTAAGTACTGCTTGAAGCACTTCTGTGATTGTTGGTGGCTCGTTTCTTTCAAAGAAGCTGTGCACCTCGCGACGAATAGCACTTTTAACAAATTCTTAGCACTCATTTTCCACGACAGGCTTCTTTTTCGATGTTTTCCTGGAGTGGAAAACAATTTTCACAACTTCACTTCGAGCAGCATTGATATTTGTAACTGAAACACTGGTTAATTCTGCTGACAAATTAACAACATCTACGATTGCTAAAGTCGGGTATTTTTCACACATCTTGCAAACCACGTTCAATATAATCCGTTTTTCACCTCTTTTTAACGGTATCTCTCTGTGATGTTTCACACATTGCACGGAAGCAGCCATGCTGTGCAACTGATTCTCCAATTTCTTTCTGCTTTTGAAGTGCGCAAGTGCTGCGCTGTGACTAATACATACGTATTACGCTTATATATACCAAATATAACACTAATTAATGTTTGACTCTAGCATTAGTAATAATATGATGTTGTTTATATATTTTGCATTAGATACACAGTCTTTAAACTGATATGCGAAACTATGGTTTTCATTCGCAGAGACTTACAGAGCTAAACAGCCAATGATGTCGCACATGTGCAGCTGATTTTGTTTACATCGCCACATAAAATAAGGACGGCGCCGGCTAATGATACTACAGAGCTTATCAATGTCTATCCTTCATCACGATCATGGTCCCTTTCATTGGGCTGCAATAAAATGTATAGCACTGTTAGTGATCTCTAGCAAGTGGTGCACAATGCTCTGATAGGCCAGAGCGTATCTGTGTGTCTATCCTTCATCGGCGTTATGCCCCCTGGGCTGCAACAAAATGTGTAACAGCATTTTTTTTTTTTTTTGTAATTTTACATTCTCCAACGTTGTCATATTGGACGATGAATGGAATGGGCGAAATGGTGCTGCCAAGGGTCCATAGAGCTTAGAGTTACCCGACAATCGTCTTTCAGGATAAGGGAAAACCCCGGGTAAAAACCTTATTCAGGTAACTCACCCTGGCCGAGATTCGAACTCAAGACCTCTTGTACGTGAAGCAGACACTTTACCACCACGCTACCGAGGCGAGCGTAACACCATTAATGATCTCTAGCAAATGTTATATAGTGTTATGGTAAACCAAAGCTTATCTGTGAGTCTATCTTTCATAACGGTCATGGTTCCCATCACTGACCAACAACAAAGTGGGCCGCGTTGTGGCTGAGTGGTTAGACCGCTCGATTCTCACCAAGGTGACCCGGGTTCGAACCCAAGTGACCGCATCTGAGATTTGTGGTGGACAACATGCTGCTGGGGCGGGATCTCCGGTTTTCCCCGCCATCTCATTCCACCAGGGCTCCATCTTCATTTCATGTATCCGCCTGAGGTGCCACATATGTGGGCGTTAAACACTACACATTTTATTTCATTTACAACAAAGTGCATAACGTGCGGAATTGCATCACTAGTGGCGTCTGTATCAAGGAGCAAACAGTAATGCACATGTGAATTGCAAAGTTAACTCTTATGTAAATTGTTTAGGCTGTTCGCTTTCTATGGCTGCGAGTTATTATTGTCCCATTTTGTGATAGTTTTTCTTTATAGTTGATGTTTTGGGTAAAATACGCACTATAAATGTTTTTAGCGAAGGAAGTTGTGTTCTTTGTGTTTACTAGAATATCAGGAACAAGTAGTGCCACCAGATATTTAAGAATGACCCTAAAACGGTGTTCCCATTTACTTTAATGTTATTTTTGTACATTTATATCACTGAAAATTTTGCGAGGTAAATTTCGCATCATTCCGTTTTACTGGAGGGGGGAAAATTTACGGGGTTGAATGTCAAGTAAAAGACAAGCACGCTGCTCTTTTGGGTGGCAGAATAGCCCTTAAATGTAGCATGGAATAAAATAAAATAAAAATCTGCATGTTATACCCCGGCACCTAATTTCTTAAAGCGGTTCGCCCACCTCGGTAGCGTAGATGGTAGCATGTCTGCCTCACGTTCAACAGGTCCCGAGTTCGAATCTCGGTTAGGGTGAGTTACCTGGATAAGGTTTTCACGGGGTTTTCCCTTATCCTGAAAGACAAATGTCGGGTAACTCTAAGCTTCATGAATACCGGACGCATTGAGCATTATTTCACCCAATTCATTCATCGTCCGATATGACTAAATGTTGGAGGACGTAACTTACAATAATAATAATAATAATAATAATAATAATAATAATAATAATAATAATAATAATAATAATAATAATAATAATAATAATAATAATAATAATAATAATAATAATAATAATAATAATAATAATAATAATAATAATAATAATAATAATAATAATAATAATAATAATAATAATAATAATAATAATAATAATAATAATAATAATAATAATAATAATGATAATAATAATTTCTTAAAGCGTGGTCAATCCTCCGACTTTTATTAATTTATTAAAACATCGAAAACATACAAAACATACACAATTTACAGATTATAAATAAAAATAAAATAATAAAAACTTTTACAAACATTTTAAAAGTTTTCTCTCATCAAACATAAAAATCCACAACACATTTCTAAAACTAAACAAACACTAAAAATAAACTAAATTTCAAAAATATAATAAAAAATTAAAAATTTTTCAAATCCCTACCATTCAAAATGTTATAAATGTCTTTTAAAATTTATGAAAATTTCGAACATCATCCCCAATCAAATAAACCTTTATAATTTGCAATTATAAAAATAAAACTTACATACTTAAAATATCTTGAAACAAAAATATTCTATTGCTGGTTTCCAGTAACATAACTGGTATTCCATTTCAGTTTTCTCAAATTAGGAATAATGCCATATTAAAATAGCAACCCCGGACAGAAAGTTAAATTTTGCATAACTTAACTATATTTTAAAATTCCCCATAAACATTTTTTCCGCGGTAGCCGGCGGCCAATTCTAATCCTGGTATCCAACACTATTACTTTACCAAACAATTATATCCACACAAAACTATCAATTGCAGATTAATTAATTAATTGATTAATTAATTAATTAATTAATAAACAATAATAAATAATGAACAATAATAATTTAATTTTGCAAATTATAAAATATTCTTACAATTAATTAAAGTTTAAAGACAAGAATATTATTTACAAAATTATGTAACATTTGAAAATTATTATTAACAATCATAAATTAAAACCTTTATAACTTAAAAAATATACAAAATTACTTTAACTTTCTAAAGTATTATTTATAAAATTTTTCTCACAATTTATTAAGATTTAAAACAAAAAGTTTGAATATGTAGCATGAAATCCAATCTATTACGCAATATACACAAGGTTGCTTGATATGGCTACTACATTTGGTCAGTTCTGCACTGACATGATGATATGAGTACGCCACTGCCACCAGACATTTCCGGTGATAATAATAAGTTACGGGTACTTTGACAACGCTTCTGCAGACATGCTGGCTATGTATGAGCTGCATGGTATGTAGATTCGAGCCATTCTTAGGTGCGTTATAACAATGAATAACCTGCAGTAGCGAAGTATTTACCGTTACCGAAATTTTCTTGGACATTCATATGTTTCAGTATGTTTGGTTCGTGAGAATCCATAGAACGAGCTCATTTCTACATTTGTTTATTCAGATCATACTGGAATTGACTGGCGTCATTATTTAGAAATGACAAGGAGATAGAAAGTATTTGCTATAGTTAAGTTAAAATCAACATATACTACCAGCAACAGGAGTTGCAGTTTCTGTTGGGGAACAACAAGACATCAGCAAGGAAAGTTGTCTGTTATGCATAAGCAATAAAGAAGTCAGTGTACGTAACTCAATTAGACGTTCTGGTGAAATCAAACAACAAGAAATCTATTACCTCAGGATTCCATTACCTGTAACTCATAACGTTTAGAAACGCACGTATACAAAGATCAGAAACTTAGAAAGGAGACAGAATTCTTAGAATAAGGCAAGCTTCACATATATTTCATAAGTTAAAGATGTGGCAACATAAGAAATTTGGTGGAGTAGTCATGAAGTACGCGGGACTTATGTTGATAAAAAGTCGTGTATTTCTAAAATTCCTGGACCTTTATTTGCAGTTTATAGCAGCGTTTTACTGGACTGTGAGGTTCATAACCGCCAAGCCTGAATTAAGTTCAAAACTTTAGAGCACAATTAAAACAAAAGAATGCGCTTTATTCTGGAGTAGGGGAGTGCGCTAACTCATAAAGCTTGCCAAGACAAGTAAGAAACTGAAGGGAAATCCCAGTCGTCAAGTGTTAACCGGGAAAATTATTTTTGTATTATTTCGTGCAAGGAGTTGCCAAGGAGGTTTATTGCCGTCCAACATAGTTGTGAAATTCTGTCTACTGTTAGGGGGCTGCTAAATGGGCCCATGTGGTGTAGTGTCAGTGGCGGTTAGTTCCGAAATGCTATGAAATTCTGTTCTGCCATGAGGGGTATGCAAAATGGGCCTATATGGTCAAGTATCAGGGGCGGTTAGCACCAGTTAGATGCGAAGTTCTGTTCAGCTGTGAGAGGTGTGCTAAATGGGGCCCATGTGGTGTAGTGTCAGTGGCGGTTAGTACCGAAATGCTATGAAATTCTGTTCTGCCATGAGGGGTATGCAAAATGGGCCTATATGGTGAGGTATCAGTGGCGGTTAGCACCAGTTAGAAGCGAAGTTCTGTTCAGCTGTGAGAGGTGTGCTAAATGGGGCCCATGTGGTGTAGTGTCAGTGGCGGTTAGTACCGAAATGCTATGAAATTCTGTTCTGCCATGAGGGGTATGCAAAATGGGCCTATATGGTGAGGTAACAGTGGCGGTTAGCACGAGTTAGAAGCGAAGTTCTGTTCAGCTGTGAGAGGTGTGCTAAATGGGGCCCATGTGGTGTAGTGTCAGTGGCGGTTAGTACCGAAATGCTATGAAATTCTGTTCTGCCATGAGGGGTATGCAAAATGGGCCTATATGGTGAAGTATCAGTGGCGGTCAGCACCAGATAGGTGTGAAGTTCTGTTCAGCTGTGAGAGGTGTGCTAAGTGGGCCCATGTACTTTAGTATTAATGGCTGTTAGCTTCAGATATTTCTGAAGATATGTTTTGCTGTGAGGGGTGCTAAATGGGTCCATGTGGTGAAGTATCAGTGGCGGTTAGTGTCTGATAGCTGCGAATTATGTTCTACTGTTAGGAAATCTGCAAAATAGGCCCATAAGGTAATCAGTGGCGGTTAGTGTCTGATAGCTGTGAATTCTGTTCTACTGTTAGTAAGGCTGCAAAATAGGCCCATATGGTAATCAGTGGCGGTTAGTGTCTGATAGCTGTGAATTCTGTTCTACTGTTAGTAAGGCTGCAAAGTAGGCCCATATGGTGAAGAATCAGTGGCGGTTACTGTCTGATAGCTGCCAATTATGTTCTACTGTTAGCAAAGCTGAAAAATAGGCCCATATGGTGAAGTATCAGTGGCGGTTACTGTCTGATACCTGCGAATTCCGTTCTACTATTAGCAAGGATGCAAAATAAGCCCATATGGTGAAGTATCATTTTCGGTTAGCACCAGGTAGCTGTGAAGTTAAGTTCAGCTGTGAGAGGTGTGCTAAGAGGGCCATGTGGTTTAGTATCAGTGGCAATCAACGTCTGAGAGCTGCGAATTCTGTTCTACTGTGCCAAACGGGTCAATCTGTTGTAGTATCAGTGGTTAGTGTCAGACAGCTCTCCTAACTGTTCCACTGTGACGGATGTGCCAAAAGGGCCAATCTGTTTTAGCATCGGTCGTTAGGGACAGACAGCTATGCTACTCTGTTCTACTGTGAGGGTTGTGCCAAACGGGCCAATCTGTTTTAGTATCAGTGGTTAGTGTCAGACAGCTGTGCTACACTGTTGTACTGTGAGGGCTGTGCCAAACGGGCCAATCCGTGGTAGTATCAGTGGTTAGTGCCAGACAGCTGTGCTACACTGTTGTACTGTGAGGGTTGTGCCAAAAGGGCCAATCCGTGGTAGTATCAGTGGTTAGTGTCAGACAGCTGTGCTACTCTGTTGTACTGTGAGGGCTGTGCCAAACGGGCCAATCCGTTTTAGTATCAGTGGTTAGTGTCAGACAGCTGTGCTACTCTGTTGTACTGTGAGGGCTGTGCCAAACGGACCAATCTGTGGTAGTGTCAGTGGTTAGTGCCAGACAGCTGTGCTACACTGTTGTACTGTGAGGGTTGTGCCAAAAGGGCCAATCCGTGGTAGTATCAGTGGTTAGTGTCAGACAGCTGTGCTACACTGTTGTACTGTGAGGGCTGTGCCAAAAGGGCCAATCCGTGGTAGTATCAGTGGTTAGTGTCAGACAGCTGTGCTACTCTGTTGTACTGTGAGGGCTGTGCCAAACGGGCCAATCCGTGGTAGTGTCAGTGGTTAGTGCCAGACAGCTGTGCTACACTGTTGTACTGTGAGGGCTGTGCCAAACGGACCAATCTGTGGTAGTGTCAGTGGTTAGTGCCAGACAGCTGTGCTACACTGTTGTACTGTGAGGGCTGTGCCAAACGGACCAATCTGTGGTAGTGTCAGTGGTTAGTGCCAGACAGCTGTGCTACTCTCTTGTACTGTGAGGGCTGTGCCAAACGGACCAATCTGTGGTAGTATCAGTGGTTAGTGTCAGACAGCTGTGCTACACTGTTGTACTGTGAGGGCTGTGCCAAACGGGCCAATCTGTGGTAGTATCAGTGGTTAGTGTCAGACAGCTGTGCTACTCTGTTGTACTGTGAGGGCTGTGCCAAACGGGCCAATCTGTGGTAGTATCAGTGGTTAGTGCCAGACAGCTGTGCTACTCTGTTGTACTGTGAGGGCTGTGCCAAACGGGCCAATCTGTGGTAGTATCAGTGGTTAGTGCCAGACAGCTGTGCTACTCTGTTGTACTGTGAGGGCTGTGCCAAACGGGCCAATCTGTGGTAGTATCAGTGGTTAGTGCCAGACAGCTGTGCTACTCTGTTGTACTGTGAGGGCTGTGCCAAACGGGCCAATCTGTGGTAGTATCAGTGGTTAGTGCCAGACAGCTGTGCTACACTGTTGTACTGTGAGGGCTGTGACAAACGGACCAATCTGTGGTAGTATCAGTGGTTAGTGTCAGACAGCTGTGCTACTCTGTTGTACTGTGAGGGATGTGCCAAACGGACCAATCTGTGGTAGTATCAGTGGTTAGTGTCAGTTAGCTGTGCTACTCTGTTGTACTGTGAGGGCTGTGCCAAACGGACCAATCTGTGGTAGTATCAGTGGTTAGTGTCAGACAGGTGTGCTACTCTGTTGTACTGTGAGGGATGTGCCAAACGGACCAATCTGTGGTAGTATCAGTGGTTAGTGCCAGACAGCTGTGCTACTCTGTTGTACTGTGAGGGATGTGCCAAACGGGCCAATCTGTGGTAGTATCAGTGGTTAGTGTTAGACAGGTGTGCTACTCTGTTGTACTGTGAGGGCTGTGCCAAACGGGCCAATCTGTGGTAGTATCAGTGGTTAGTGCCAGACAGCTGTGCTACTCTGTTGTACTGTGAGGGATGTGCCAAACGGGCCAATCTGTGGTAGTATCAGTGGTTAGTGTCAGACAGGTGTGCTACTCTGTTGTACTGTGAGGGATGTGCCAAACGGACCAATCTGTGGTAGTATCAGTGGTTAGTGTTAGACAGCTGTGCTACTCTGTTGTACTGTGAGGGCTGTGCCAAACGGGCCAATCTGTGGTAGTATCAGTGGTTAGTGTCAGACAGGTGTGCTACTCTGTTGTACTATGAGGGATGTGCCAAACGGGCCAATCTGTGGTAGTATCAGTGGTTAGTGCCAGACAGGTGTGCTACTCTGTTGTACTATGAGGGATGTGCCAAACGGGCCAATCTGTGGTAGTATCAGTGGTTAGTGCCAGACAGGTGTGCTACTCTGTTGTACTATGAGGGATGTGCCAAACGGGCCAATCTGTGGTAGTATCAGTGGTTAGTGTCAGACAGGTGTGCTACTCTGTTGTACTGTGAGGGCTGTGCCAAACGGGCCAATCTGTGGTAGTATCAGTGGTTAGTGCCAGACAGCTGTGCTACTCTGTTGTACTGTGAGGGCTGTGCCAAACGGACCAATCTGTGGTAGTATCAGTGGTTAGTGTCAGACAGCTGTGCTACTCTGTTGTACTGTGAGGGCTGTGCCAAACGGACCAATCTGTGGTAGTATCAGTGGTTAGTGCCAGACAGCTGTGCTACTCTGTTGTACTGTGAGGGATGTGCCAAACGGGCCAATCTGTGGTAGTATCAGTGGTTAGTGTCAGACAGGTGTGCTACTCTGTTGTACTATGAGGGATGTGCCAAACGGGCCAATCTGTGGTAGTATCAGTGGTTAGTGCCAGACAGGTGTGCTACTCTGTTGTACTATGAGGGATGTGCCAAACGGGCCAATCTGTGGTAGTATCAGTGGTTAGTGCCAGACAGGTGTGCTACTCTGTTGTACTATGAGGGATGTGCCAAACGGGCCAATCTGTGGTAGTATCAGTGGTTAGTGTCAGACAGGTGTGCTACTCTGTTGTACTGTGAGGGCTGTGCCAAACGGGCCAATCTGTGGTAGTATCAGTGGTTAGTGCCAGACAGCTGTGCTACTCTGTTGTACTGTGAGGGCTGTGCCAAACGGACCAATCTGTGGTAGTATCAGTGGTTAGTGTCAGACAGCTGTGCTACTCTGTTGTACTGTGAGGGCTGTGCCAAACGGACCAATCTGTGGTAGTATCAGTGGTTAGTGCCAGACAGCTGTGCTACTCTGTTGTACTGTGAGGGCTGTGCCAAACGGGCCAATCTGTGGTAGTATCAGTGGTTAGTGCCAGACAGCTGTGCTACTCTGTTGTACTGTGAGGGCTGTGCCAAACGGACCAATCTGTGGTAGTATCAGTGGTTAGTGCCAGACAGCTGTGCTACTCTGTTGTACTGTGAGGGCTGTGCCAAACGGGCCAATCTGTGGTAGTATCAGTGGTTAGTGTCAGACAGCTGTGCTACTCTGTTGTACTGTGAGGGCTGTGCCAAACGGACCAATCTGTGGTAGTGTCAGTGGTTAGTGTCAGATAGCTGTGGTACTCTGTTGTACTGTGAGGGCTGTGCCAAACGGGCCAATCCGTGGTAGTGTCAGTGGTTAGTGTCAGACAGCTGTGCTACTCTGTTGTACTGTGAGGGCTGTGCCAAACGGGCCAATCTGTGGTAGTATCAGTGGTTAGTGTCAGATAGCTCTGCTACTCTGTTGTACTGTGAGGGCTGTGCCAAACGGGCCAATCCGTGGTAGTATCAGTGGTTAGTGTCAGACAGCTGTGCTACTCTGTTGTACTGTGAGGGCTGTGCCAAACGGGCCAATCTGTGGTAGTATCAGTGGTTAGTGTCAGACAGCTGTGCTACTCTGTTGTACTGTGAGGGCTGTGCCAAACGGGCCAATCCGTGGTAGTATCAGTGGTTAGTGTCAGACAGCTGTGCTACTCTGTTGTACTGTGAGGGCTGTGCCAAACGGGCCAATCCGTGGTAGTATCAGTGGTTAGTGTCAGACAGCTGTGCTACTCTGTTGTACTGTGAGGGATGTGCCAAACGGGCCAATCTGTGGTAGTATCAGTGGTTAGTGTCAGACAGCTGTGGTACTCTGTTGTACTGTGAGGGCTGTGCCAAACGGGCCAATCCGTGGTAGTATCAGTGGTTAGTGTCAGACAGCTGTGCTACTCTGTTGTACTGTGAGGGATGTGCCAAACGGGCCAATCTGTGGTAGTATCAGTGGTTAGTGTCAGACAGCTGTGCTACTCTGTTGTACTGTGAGGGCTGTGCCAAACGGGCCAATCCGTGGTAGTATCAGTGGTTAGTGTCAGATAGCTGTGGTACTCTGTTGTACTGTGAGGGCTGTGCCAAACGGGCCAATCCGTTTTAGTATCAGTGGTTAGTGACAGACAGCTGTGCTACTCTGTTGTACTGTGAGGGATGTGCCAAACGGGCCAATCTGTGGTAGTATCAGTGGTTAGTGTCAGACAGCTGTGCTACACTGTTGTACTGTGAGGGCTGTGCCAAACGGGCCAACTGTGGTAGTATCAGTGGTTAGTGCCAGATAGCTGTGGGATTCTGTTCTACTGTGAGGGCTGTGCCAAACGGACCAATCCGTGGTAGTATCAGTGGTTAGTGTCAGACAGCTGTGCTACTCTGTTGTACTGTGAGGGCTGTGCCAAACGGACCAATCTGTGGTAGTATCAGTGGTTAGTGTCAGACAGCTGTGCTACTCTGTTGTACTGTGAGGGCTGTGCCAAACGGACCAATCTGTGGTAGTATCAGTGGTTAGTGACAGACAGCTGTGCTACTCTGTTGTACTGTGAGGGCTGTGACAAACGGACCAATCTGTGGTAGTATCAGTGGTTAGTGCCAGACAGCTGTGCTACTCTGTTGTACTATGAGGGCTGTGCCAAACGGACCAATCTGTGGTAGTATCAGTGGTTAGTGTCAGACAGCTGTGCTACTCTGTTGTACTGTGAGGGCTGTGCCAAACGGACCAATCCGTGGTAGTATCAGTGGTTAGTGTCAAACATCTGTGCTACTCTGTTGTACTGTGAGGGCTGTGCCAAACGGACCAATCCGTGGTAGTATCAGTGGTTAGTGTCAGACAGCTGTGCTACTCTGTTGTACTGTGAGGGCTGTGCCAAACGGACCAATCTGTGGTAGTATCAGTGGTTAGTGACAGACAGCTGTGCTACTCTGTTGTACTGTGAGGGCTGTGCCAAACGGGCCAATCTGTGGTAGTATCAGTGGTTAGTGTCAGATAGCTGTGCTACTCTGTTGTACTGTGAGGGCTGTGCCAAACGGACCAATCTGTGGTAGTATCAGTGGTTAGTGTCAGACAGCTGTGCTACTCTGTTGTACTGTGAGGGCTATGCCAAACAGGCCAATCTGTGGTAGTATCAGTGGATAGTGTCAGACAGCTGTGCTACTCTGTTGTACTGTGAGGGCTGTGCCAAACAGGCCAATCTGTGGTAGTATCAGTGGTTAGTGTCAGATAGCTGTGCTAATCTGTTGTACTCTGAGGGCTGTGCCAAACAGGCCAATCTGTGGTAGTATCAGTGGTTAGTGGCAGATAGCTGTGCTACTGTGTTGTACTGTGAGGGCTGTGCCAAACAGGCCAATCTGTGGTAGTATCAGTGGTTAGTGTCAGATAGCTGTGCTACTCTGTTGTACTGTGAGGGCTATGCCAAACAGGCCAATCTGTGGTAGTATCAGTGGTTAGTGTCAGAGAGCTGTGCTACTCTGTTGTACTGTGAGGGCTGTGCCAAACAGGCCAATCTGTGGTAGTATCAGTGGTTAGTGTCAGACAGCTGTGCTACTCTGTTGTACTGTGAGGGGTATGCCAAACGGGCCAATCTGTGGTAGTATCAGTGGTTAGTGACAGACAGCTGTGCTACTCTGTTGTACTGTGAGGGCTGTGCCAAACGGACCAATCTGTGGTAGTATCAGTGGTTAGTGACAGACAGCTGTGCTACTCTGTTGTACTGTGAGGGCTGTGCCAAACAGGCCAATCTGTGGTAGTATCAGTGGTTAGTGTCAGACAGCTGTGCTACTCTGTTGTACTGTGAGGGGTATGCCAAACGGACCAATCTGTGGTAGTATCAGTGGTTAGTGTCAGATAGCTGTGCTACTCTGTTGTACTGTGAGGGCTGTGCCAAACGGGCCAATCCGTGGTAGTATCAGTGGTTAGTGTCAGATAGCTGTGGTACTCTGTTGTACTGTGAGGGCTGTGCCAATCGGGCCAATCCGTGGTAGTATCAGTGGTTAGTGTCAGATAGCTGTGCTACTCTGTTGTACTGTGAGGGCTGTGCCAAACGGGCCAATCCGTGGTAGTATCAGTGGATAGTGTCAGACAGCTGTGCTACCCTGTTGTACTGTGAGGGCTGTGCCAAACGGGCCAATCCGTGGTAGTATCAGTGGTTAGTGTCAGATAGCTGTGCTACTCTGTTGTACTGTGAGGGCTGTGCCAAACGGGCCAATCCGTGGTAGTATCAGTGGTTAGTGTCAGATAGCTGTGCTACTCTGTTGTACTGTGAGGGCTGTGCCAAACGGGCCAATCCGTGGTAGTATCACTGGTTAGTGTCAGATAGCTGTGCTACTCTGTTGTACTGTGAGGGCTGTGCCAAACGGGCCAGTCCGTGGTAGTATCAGTGGTTAGTGTCAGATAGCTGTGCTACTCTGTTGTACTGTGAGCGCTGTGCCAAACGGGCCAATCCGTGGTAGTATCAGTGGTTAGTATCAGACAGCTGTGCTACTCTGTTGTACTGTGAGGGCTGTGCCAAACGGGCCAATCCGTGGTAGTATCAGTGGTTAGTGTCAGACAGCTGTGCTACTCTGTTGTACTGTGAATGCTGTGACAAACGGGCCAATCCGTGGTAGTATCAGTGGTTAGTGTCAGACAGATGTGCTACTCTGTTGTACTGTGAGGGCTGTGCCAAACGGGCCAATCCGTGGTAGTAACAGTGGTTAGTGTCAGATAGCTGTGCTACTCTGTTGTACTGTGAGGGCTGTGCCAAACGGACCAATCCGTGGTAGTATCAGTGGTTAGTGTCAGACAGCTGTGCTACTCTGTTGTACTGTGAGGGCTGTGCCAAACGGGCCAATCCGTGTTAGTATCAGTGGTTAGTGTCAGATAGCTGCGCTACTCTGTTGTACTGTGAGGGCTGTGCCAAACGGGCCAATCCGTGGTAGTATCAGTGGTTAGTGCCAGACAGCTGTGCTACTCTGTTGTACTGTGAGGGCTGTGCCAAACGGGCCAATCCGTGGTAGTATCAGTGGTTGGTGTCAGACAGCTGTGCTACACTGTTGCACTGTGAGGGCTGTGCCAAACGGGCCAATCCGTGGTAGTATCAGTGGTTAGTGTCAGACAGCTGTGCTACACTGTTGTACTGTGAGGGCTGTGCCAAACGGGCCAATCCGTGGTAGTATCAGTGGTTAGTGTCAGACAGCTGTGCTACTCTGTTGTACTGTAAGGGGTATGCCAAACGGACCAATCTGTGGTGGTATCAGTGGTTAGTGCCAGACAGCTGTGCTACTCTGTTGTACTGTAAGGGGTATGCCAAACGGACCAATCTGTGGTAGTATCAGTGGTTAGTGCCAGACAGCTGTGCTACTCTGTTGTACTGTGAGGGCTGTGCCAAACGGACCAATCTGTGGTAGTATCAGTGGTTAGTGTCAGACAGCTGTGCTACTCTGTTGTACTGTGAGGGCTGTGCCAAACGGACCAATCTGTGGTAGTATCAGTGGTTAGTGTCAGACAGCTGTGCAACTCTGTTGTACTGTGAGGGCTGTGCCAAACGGACCAATCTGTGGTAGTATCAGTGGTTAGTGTCAGACAGCTGTGCTACTCTGTTGTACTGTGAGGGCTGTGCCAAACGGACCAATCTGTGGTAGTATCAGTGGTTAGTGTCAGATAGCTGTGCTACTCTGTTGTACTGTGAGGGCTGTGCCAAACGGACCAATCTGTGGTAGTATCAGTGGTTAGTGTCAGACAGCTGTGCTAGTCTGTTGTACTGTAAGGGGTATGCGAAACGGACCAATCTGTGGTAGTATCAGTGGTTAGTGTCAGACAGCTGTGCTAGTCTGTTGTACTGTAAGGGGTATGCCAAACGGACCAATCTGTGGTAGTATCAGTGGTTAGTGTCAGACAGCTGTGCTACTCTGTTGTACTGTGAGGGCTGTGCTAAACGGGCCAATCCGTGGTAGTATCAGATGTTAGTATCAGACAGCTGTGCTACTCTATTGTACTGTGAGGGCTGTGCCAAACGGGCCAATCTGTTTTAGTATCAGTGGTTAGTGTCAGACAGCTGTGCTACTCTGTTGTACTGTGAGGGCTGTGCCAAACGGACCAATCTGTGGTAGTGTCAGTGGTTAGTGTCAGATAGCTGTGGTACTCTGTTGTACTGTGAGGGCTGTGCCAAACGGGCCAATCCTTGGTAGTGTCAGTGGTTAGTGTCAGACAGCTGTGCTACTCTGTTGTACTGTGAGGGCTGTGCCAAACGGGCCAATCTGTGGTAGTATCAGTGGTTAGTGTCAGATAGCTGTGCTACTCTGTTGTACTGTGAGGGCTGTGCCAAACGGGCCAATCCGTGGTAGTATCAGTGGTTAGTGTCAGACAGCTGTGCTACTCTGTTGTACTGTGAGGGCTGTGCCAAACGGGCCAATCTGTTGTAGTATCAGTGGTTAGTGCCAAACAGCTGTGCTACTCTGTTGTACTGTGAGGGCTGTGCCAAACGGGCCAATCCGTGGTAGTATCAGTGGTTAGTGTCAGACAGCTGTGCTACTCTGTTGTACTGTGAGGGCTGTGCCAAACGGGCCAATCCGTGGTAGTATCAGTGGTTAGTGTCAGACAGCTGTGCTACTCTGTTGTACTGTGAGGGCTGTGCCAAACGGGCCAATCCGTGGTAGTATCAGTGGTTAGTGTCAGACAGCTGTGCTACTCTGTTGTACTGTGAGGGATGTGCCAAACGGGCCAATCTGTGGTAGTATCAGTGGTTAGTGTCAGACAGCTGTGGTACTCTGTTGTACTGTGAGGGCTGTGCCAAACGGGCCAATCCGTGGTAGTATCAGTGGTTAGTGTCAGACAGCTGTGCTACTCTGTTGTACTGTGAGGGATGTGCCAAACGGGCCAATCTGTGGTAGTATCAGTGGTTAGTGTCAGACAGCTGTGCTACTCTGTTGTACTGTGAGGGCTGTGCCAAACGGGCCAATCCGTGGTAGTACCAGTGGTTAGTGTCAGATAGCTGTGGTACTCTGTTGTACTGTGAGGGCTGTGCCAAACGGGCCAATCCGTTTTAGTATCAGTGGTTAGTGACAGACAGCTGTGCTACACTGTTGTACTGTGAGGGCTGTGCCAAACGGGCCAACTGTGGTAGTATCAGTGGTTAGTGTCAGATAGCTGTGGGATTCTGTTCTACTGTGAGGGCTGTGCCAAACGGACCAATCCGTGGTAGTATCAGTGGTTAGTGTCAGACAGCTGTGCTACTCTGTTGTACTGTGAGGGCTGTGCCAAACGGACCAATCTGTGGTAGTATCAGTGGTTAGTGTCAGACAGCTGTGCTACTCTGTTGTACTGTGAGGGCTGTGCCAAACGGACCAATCTGTGGTAGTATCAGTGGTTAGTGACAGACAGCTGTGCTACTCTGTTGTACTGTGAGGGCTGTGACAAACGGACCAATCTGTGGTAGTATCAGTGGTTAGTGCCAGACAGCTGTGCTACTCTGTTGTACTATGAGGGCTGTGCCAAACGGACCAATCTGTGGTAGTATCAGTGGTTAGTGTCAGACAGCTGTGCTACTCTGTTGTACTGTGAGGGCTGTGCCAAACGGACCAATCCGTGGTAGTATCAGTGGTTAGTGTCAAACATCTGTGCTACTCTGTTGTACTGTGAGGGCTGTGCCAAACGGACCAATCCGTGGTAGTATCAGTGGTTAGTGTCAGACAGCTGTGCTACTCTGTTGTACTGTGAGGGCTGTGCCAAACGGACCAATCTGTGGTAGTATCAGTGGTTAGTGACAGACAGCTGTGCTACTCTGTTGTACTGTGAGGGCTGTGCCAAACGGGCCAATCTGTGGTAGTATCAGTGGTTAGTGTCAGATAGCTGTGCTACTCTGTTGTACTGTGAGGGCTGTGCCAAACGGACCAATCTGTGGTAGTATC
Organism: Mantis religiosa; assembly: GCA_030765055.1. NCBI lineage: Eukaryota > Metazoa > Arthropoda > Insecta > Mantodea > Mantidae > Mantis > Mantis religiosa. The sequence goes on along the minus strand of CM060956.1, from coordinate 117,174,697 downwards.
AGTGGTTAGTGTCAGACAGCTGTGCTACTCTGTTGTACTGTGAGGGCTATGCCAAACAGGCCAATCTGTGGTAGTATCAGTGGATAGTGTCAGACAGCTGTGCTACTCTGTTGTACTGTGAGGGCTGTGCCAAACAGGCCAATCTGTGGTAGTATCAGTGGTTAGTGTCAGATAGCTGTGCTAATCTGTTGTACTCTGAGGGCTGTGCCAAACAGGCCAATCTGTGGTAGTATCAGTGGTTAGTGTCAGATAGCTGTGCTACTCTGTTGTACTGTGAGGGCTGTGCCAAACAGGCCAATCTGTGGTAGTATCAGTGGTTAGTGTCAGATAGCTGTGCTACTCTGTTGTACTGTGAGGGCTATGCCAAACAGGCCAATCTGTGGTAGTATCAGTGGTTAGTGTCAGAGAGCTGTGCTACTCTGTTGTACTGTGAGGGCTGTGCCAAACAGGCCAATCTGTGGTAGTATCAGTGGTTAGTGTCAGACAGCTGTGCTACTCTGTTGTACTGTGAGGGGTATGCCAAACGGGCCAATCTGTGGTAGTATCAGTGGTTAGTGACAGACAGCTGTGCTACTCTGTTGTACTGTGAGGGCTGTGCCAAACGGGCCAATCTGTGGTAGTATCAGTGGTTAGTGACAGACAGCTGTGCTACTCTGTTGTACTGTGAGGGCTGTGCCAAACAGGCCAATCTGTGGTAGTATCAGTGGTTAGTGTCAGACAGCTGTGCTACTCTGTTGTACTGTGAGGGGTATGCCAAACGGACCAATCTGTGGTAGTATCAGTGGTTAGTGTCAGATAGCTGTGCTACTCTGTTGTACTGTGAGGGCTGTGCCAAACGGGCCAATCCGTGGTAGTATCAGTGGTTAGTGTCAGATAGCTGTGGTACTCTGTTGTACTGTGAGGGCTGTGCCAATCGGGCCAATCCGTGGTAGTATCAGTGGTTAGTGTCAGATAGCTGTGCTACTCTGTTGTACTGTGAGGGCTGTGCCAAACGGGCCAATCCGTGGTAGTATCAGTGGATAGTGTCAGACAGCTGTGCTACTCTGTTGTACTGTGAGGGCTGTGCCAAACGGGCCAATCCGTGGTAGTATCAGTGGTTAGTGTCAGATAGCTGTGCTACTCTGTTGTACTGTGAGGGCTGTGCCAAACGGGCCAATCCGTGGTAGTATCAGTGGTTAGTGTCAGATAGCTGTGCTACTCTGTTGTACTGTGAGGGCTGTGCCAAACGGGCCAATCCGTGGTAGTATCAGTGGTTAGTGTCAGATAGCTGTGCTACTCTGTTGTACTGTGAGGGCTGTGCCAAACGGGCCAATCCGTGGTAGTATCAGTGGTTAGTGTCAGATAGCTGTGCTACTCTGTTGTACTGTGAGGGCTGTGCCAAACGGGCCAATCCGTGGTAGTATCAGTGGTTAGTATCAGACAGCTGTGCTACTCTGTTGTACTGTGAGGGCTGTGCCAAACGGGCCAATCCGTGGTAGTATCAGTGGTTAGTGTCAGACAGCTGTGCTACTCTGTTGTACTGTGAATGCTGTGACAAACGGGCCAATCCGTGGTAGTATCAGTGGTTAGTGTCAGACAGCTGTGCTACTCTGTTGTACTGTGAGGGCTGTGCCAAACGGGCCAATCCGTGGTAGTAACAGTGGTTAGTGTCAGATAGCTGTGCTACTCTGTTGTACTGTGAGGGCTGTGCCAAACGGACCAATCCGTGGTAGTATCAGTGGTTAGTGTCAGACAGCTGTGCTACTCTGTTGTACTGTGAGGGCTGTGCCAAACGGGCCAATCCGTGGTAGTATCAGTGGTTAGTGTCAGATAGCTGCGCTACTCTGTTGTACTGTGAGGGCTGTGCCAAACGGGCCAATCCGTGGTAGTATCAGTGGTTAGTGCCAGACAGCTGTGCTACTCTGTTGTACTGTGAGGGCTGTGCCAAACGGGCCAATCCGTGGTAGTATCAGTGGTTAGTGTCAGACAGCTGTGCTACACTGTTGCACTGTGAGGGCTGTGCCAAACGGACCAATCTGTGGTAGTATCAGTGGTTAGTGCCAGACAGCTGTGCTACTCTGTTGTACTGTAAGGGGTATGCCAAACGGACCAATCTGTGGTGGTATCAGTGGTTAGTGCCAGACAGCTGTGCTACTCTGTTGTACTGTAAGGGGTATGCCAAACGGACCAATCTGTGGTAGTATCAGTGGTTAGTGCCAGACAGCTGTGCTACTCTGTTGTACTGTGAGGGCTGTGCCAAACGGACCAATCTGTGGTAGTATCAGTGGTTAGTGTCAGACAGCTGTGCTACTCTGTTGTACTGTGAGGGCTGTGCCAAACGGACCAATCTGTGGTAGTATCAGTGGTTAGTGTCAGACAGCTGTGCAACTCTGTTGTACTGTGAGGGCTGTGCCAAACGGACCAATCTGTGGTAGTATCAGTGGTTAGTGTCAGACAGCTGTGCTACTCTGTTGTACTGTGAGGGCTGTGCCAAACGGACCAATCTGTGGTAGTATCAGTGGTTAGTGTCAGATAGCTGTTCTACTCTGTTGTACTGTGAGGGCTGTGCCAAACGGACCAATCTGTGGTAGTATCAGTGGTTAGTGTCAGACAGCTGTGCTACTCTGTTGTACTGTAAGGGGTATGCCAAACGGACCAATCTGTGGTAGTATCAGTGGTTAGTGCCAGACAGCTGTGCTACTCTGTTGTACTGTAAGGGGTATGCCAAACGGACCAATCTGTGGTAGTATCAGTGGTTAGTGCCAGACAGCTGTGCTACTCTGTTGTACTGTGAGGGCTGTGCCAAACGGACCAATCTGTGGTAGTATCAGTGGTTAGTGTCAGACAGCTGTGCTACTCTGTTGTACTGTGAGGGCTGTGCTAAACGGGCCAATCCGTGGTAGTATCAGATGTTAGTATCAGACAGCTGTGCTACTCTATTGTACTGTGAGGGCTGTGCCAAACGGGCCAATCTGTTTTAGTATCAGTGGTTAGTGACAGACAGCTGTGCTATTCTGTTGTACTGTGAGGGCTGTTCCAAACGGACCAATCTGTGGTAGTGTCAGTGGTTAGTGTCAGATAGCTGTGGTACTCTGTTGTACTGTGAGGGCTGTGCCAAACGGGCCAATCCGTGGTAGTATCAGTGGTTAGTGTCAGACGGCTGTGCTACTCTGTTGTACTGTGAGGGCTGTGCCAAGCGGGCCAATCCGTGGTAGTATCAGTGGTTAGTGTCAGATAGCTGTGGTACTCTGTTGTACTGTGAGGGCTGTGCCAAACGGGCCAATCCGTTTTAGTATCAGTGGTTAGTGACAGACAGCTGTGCTACTCTGTTGTACTGTGAGGGATGTGCCAAACGGGCCAATCTGTGGTAGTATCAGTGGTTAGTGTCAGACAGCTGTGCTACACTGTTGTACTGTGAGGGCTGTGCCAAACGGGCCAACTGTGGTAGTATCAGTGGTTAGTGTTAGATAGCTGTGGGATTCTGTTCTACTGTGAGGGCTGTGCCAAACGGACCAATCCGTGGTAGTATCAGTGGTTAGTGTCAGACAGCTGTGCTACTCTGTTGTACTGTGAGGGCTGTGCCAAACGGACCAATCTGTGGTAGTATCAGTGGTTAGTGACAGACAGCTGTGCTACTCTGTTGTACTGTGAGGGCTGTGCCACACGGGCCAATCTGTGGTAGTATCAGTGGTTAGTGTCAGATAGTTGTGCTACTCTGTTGTACTGTGAGGGGTATGCCAAACAGGCCAATCTGTGGTAGTATCAGTGGATAGTGTCAGACAGCTGTGCTACTCTGTTGTACTGTGAGGGCTGTGCCAAACAGACCAATCTGTGGTAGTATCAGTGGTTAGTGTCAGATAGCTGTGCTAATCTGTTGTACTGTGAGGGCTGTGCCAAACAGGCCAATCTGTGGTAGTATCAGTGGTTAGTGTCAGATAGCTGTGCTACTCTGTTGTACTGTGAGGGCTATGCCAAACAGGCCAATCTGTGGTAGTATCAGTGGTTAGTGTCAGACAGCTGTGCTACTCTGTTGTACTGTGAGGGCTGTGCCAAACGGGCCAATCCGTGGTAGTATCAGTGGTTAGTGTCAGATAGCTGCGCTACTCTGTTGTACTGTGAGGGCTGTGCCAAACGGGCCAATCCGTGGTAGTATCAGTGGTTAGTGCCAGACAGCTGTGCTACTCTGTTGTACTGTGAGGGCTGTGCCAAACGGGCCAATCCGTGGTAGTATCAGTGGTTAGTGTCAGACAGCTGTGCTACACTGTTGCACTGTGAGGGCTGTGCCAAACGGGCCAATCCGTGGTAGTATCAGTGGTTAGTGTCAGACAGCTGTGCTACACTGTTGTACTGTGAGGGCTGTGCCAAACGGGCCAATCCGTGGTAGTATCAGTGGTTAGTGTCAGACAGCTGTGCTACTCTGTTGTACTGAAAGGGGTATGCCAAACGGACCAATCTGTGGTAGTATCAGTGGTTAGTGCCAGACAGCTGTGCTACTCTGTTGTAGTGTAAGGGGTATGCCAAACGGACCAATCTGTGGTAGTATCAGTGGTTAGTGCCAGACAGCTGTGCTACTCTGTTGTACTGTGAGGGCTGTGCCAAACGGACCAATCTGTGGTAGTATCAGTGGTTAGTGTCAGACAGCTGTGCTACTCTGTTGTACTGTGAGGGCTGTGCCAAACGGACCAATCTGTGGTAGTATCAGTGGTTAGTGTCAGACAGCTGTGCAACTCTGTTGTACTGTGAGGGCTGTGCCAAACGGACCAATCTGTGGTAGTATCAGTGGTTAGTGTCAGACAGCTGTGCTACTCTGTTGTACTGTGAGGGCTGTGCCAAACGGACCAATCTGTGGTAGTATCAGTGGTTAGTGTCAGATAGCTGTGCTACTCTGTTGTACTGTGAGGGCTGTGCCAAACGGACCAATCTGTGGTAGTATCAGTGGTTAGTGTCAGACAGCTGTGCTACTCTGTTGTACTGTGAGGGCTGTGCCAAACGGATCAATCTGTGATAGTATCAGTGGTTAGTGCCAGACAGCTGTGCTACTCTGTTGTACTGTAAGGGGTATGCCAAACGGACCAATCTGTGGTAGTATCAGTGGTTAGTGCCAGACAGCTGTGCTACTCTGTTGTTCTGTGAGGGCTGTGCCAAACGGACCAATCTGTGGTAGTATCAGTGGTTAGTGTCAGACAGCTGTGCTACTCTGTTGTACTGTGAGGGCTGTGCTAAACGGGCCAATCCGTGGTAGTATCAGATGTTAGTGTCAGACAGCTGTGCTACTCTGTTGTACTGTGAGGGCTGTGCCAAACGGGCCAATCCGTGGTAGTATCAGTGGTTAGTGCCAGACAGCTGTGCTACTCTGTTGTACTGTGAGGGCTGTGCCAAACGGGCCAATCCGTGGTAGTATCAGTGGTTAGTGTCAAACAGCTGTGCTACTCAGTTGTACTGTGAGGGCTGTGCCAAACGGACCAATCTGTGGTAGTATCAGTGGTTAGTGCCAGACAGCTGTGCTACTCTGTTGTACTGTGAGGGCTGTGCCAAACGAACCAATCTGTGGTAGTATCAGTGGTTAGTGTCAGATAGCTGTGGGATTCTGTTCTACTGTGAGGGCTGTGCCAAACGGGCCAATCCGTGGTAGTATCAGTGGTTAGTGTCAGACAGCTGTGCTACTCTGTTGTACTGTGAGGGCTGTGCCAAACGGACCAATCTGTGGTAGTATCAGTGGTTAGTGTCAGACAGCTGTGCTACTCTGTTGTACTGTGAGGGCTGTGCCAAACGGGCCAATCCGTGGTAGAATCAGTGGTTAGTGTCAGACAGCTGGTTTACTCTGTTGTACTGTGAGGGCTGTGCCAAACGGACCAATCTGTGGTAGTATCAGTGGTTAGTGTCAGACAGCTGTGCTACTCTGTTGTACTGTGAGGGCTGTGCCATACGGACCAATCTGTGGTAGTATCAGTGGTTAGTGTCAGACAGCTGTGCTACTCTGTTGTACTGTGAGGGCTGTGCCAAACGAGCCAATCCGTGGTAGTATCAGTGGTTAGTGTCAGATAGCTGTGGGATTCTGTTCTACTGTGAGGGCTGTGCCAAACGGGCCAATCCGTGGTAGTATCAGTGGTTAGTGTCAGAGAGCTGTGCTACTCTGTTGTACTGTGAGGGCTGTGCCAAACGGACCAATCTGTGGTAGTATCAGTGGTTAGTGTCAGACAGCTGTGTTACACTGTTGTACTGTGAGGGCTGTGCCAAACGGACCAATCTGTGGTAGTATCAGTGGTTAGTGTCAGACAGCTGTGTTACACTGTTGTACTGTGAGGGCTGTGCCAAACGGACCAATCTGTGGTAGTATCAGTGGTTAGTGTCAGACAGCTGTGCTACTCTGTTGTACTGTGAGGGCTGTGCCAAACGGGCCAATCCGTGGTAGTATCAGTGGTTAGTGTCAGACAGCTGTGCTACTCTGTTGTACTGTGAGGGCTGTGCCAAACGGACCAATCTGTGGTAGTATGAGTGGTTTGTGCCAAATAGCTGTGCTACTCTGTTGTACTGTGAGAGCTGTGCCAAACGGGCCAATCCGTGGTAGTATCAGTGGTTAGTGCCAGACAGCTGTGCTACTCTGTTGTACTGTGAGGGCTGTGCCAAACGGACCAATCTGTGGTAGTATCAGTGGTTAGTGTCAGACAGCTGTGCTACTCTGTTCTACTGTGAGGGCTGTGCCAAACGGACCAATCTGTGGTAGTATCAGTGGTTAGTGTCAGACAGCTGTGCTACTCTGTTCTACTGTGAGGGCTGTGCCAAACGGACCAATCTGTGGTAGTATCAGTGGTTAGTGTCAGACAGCTGTGCTACTCTGTTGTACTATGAGGGCTGTGCCAAACGGACCAATCTGTGGTAGTATCTGTGGTTAGTGTCAGACAGCTGTGCTACTCTGTTGTACTGTGAGGGCTGTGCCAAACGGGCCAATCCGTGGTAGTATCAGTGGTTAGTGTCAGACAGCTGTGCTACTCTGTTGTACTATGAGGGCTGTGCCAAACGGACCAATCTGTGGTAGTATCTGTGGTTAGTGTCAGACAGCTGTGCTACTCTGTTGTACTATGAGGGCTGTGCCAAACGGACCAATCTGTGGTAGTATCAGTGGTTAGTGTCAGACAGCTGTGCTACTCTGTTGTACTATGAGGGCTGTGCCAAACGGACCAATCCGTTGTAGTATCAGTGGTTAGTATCAGACAGCTGTGCTACTCTGTTGTACTGTGAGGGCTGTGCCAAACGGACCAATCTGTGGTAGTATCAGTGGTTAGTGCCAAACAGCTGTGCTACTCTGTTGTACTGTGAGGGCTGTGCCAAACGGGCCAATCCGTGGTAGTATCAGTGGTTAGTGTCAGATAGCTGTGCTACTCTGTTGTACTGTGAGGGCTGTGCCAAACGGGCCAATCTGTTGTAGTATCAGTGGTTAGTGTCAGATAGCTGTGGGATTCTGTTCTACTGTGAGGGGTAAGCCAAGAGGACCAATCTGTGGTAGTATCAGTGGTTAGTGTCAGACTGCTGTGCTACTCTGTTGTACTGTGAGGGCTGTGCCAAACGGGCCAATCTGTTGTAGTATCAGTGGTTAGTGTCAGACTGCTGTGCTATTCTGTTCTACTGTGAGGGATGTGCCAAACGGGCCAATCTGTGGTAGTATCAGTGGTTAGTATCAGATAGCTGTGGTACTCTGTTGTACTGTGAGGGCTGTGCCAAACGGGCCAATCCGTGGTAGTATCAGTGGTTAGTGACAGACAGCTGTGCTATTCTGTTGTACTGTGAGGGCTGTGCCAAACGGACCAATCTGTGGTAGTGTCAGTGGTTAGTGTCAGATAGCTTTGGTACTCTGTTGTACTGTGAGGGCTGTGCCAAACGGGCCAATCCGTGGTAGTATCAGTGGTTAGTGTCAGACGGCTGTGCTACTCTGTTGTACTGTGAGGGCTGTGCCAAGCGGGCCAATCCGTGGTAGTATCAGTGGTTAGTGTCAGATAGCTGTGGTACTCTGTTGTACTGTGAGGGCTGTGCCAAACGGGCCAATCCGTTTTAGTATCAGTGGTTAGTGACAGACAGCTGTGCTACTCTGTTGTACTGTGAGGGATGTGCCAAACGGGCCAATCTGTGGTAGTATCAGTGGTTAGTGTCAGACAGCTGTGCTACACTGTTGTACTGTGAGGGCTGTGCCAAACGGGCCAACTGTGGTAGTATCAGTGGTTAGTGTTAGATAGCTGTGGGATTCTGTTCTACTGTGAGGGCTGTGCCAAACGGACCAATCCGTGGTAGTATCAGTGGTTAGTGTCAGACAGCTGTGCTACTCTGTTGTACTGTGAGGGCTGTGCCAAACGGACCAATCTGTGGTAGTATCAGTGGTTAGTGACAGACAGCTGTGCTACTCTGTTGTACTGTGAGGGCTGTGCCACACGGGCCAATCTGTGGTAGTATCAGTGGTTAGTGTCAGATAGTTGTGCTACTCTGTTGTACTGTGAGGGGTATGCCAAACAGGCCAATCTGTGGTAGTATCAGTGGATAGTGTCAGACAGCTGTGCTACTCTGTTGTACTGTGAGGGCTGTGCCAAACAGGCCAATCTGTGGTAGTATCAGTGGTTAGTGTCAGATAGCTGTGCTAATCTGTTGTACTGTGAGGGCTGTGCCAAACAGGCCAATCTGTGGTAGTATCAGTGGTTAGTGTCAGATAGCTGTGCTACTCTGTTGTACTGTGAGGGCTATGCCAAACAGGCCAATCTGTGGTAGTATCAGTGGTTAGTGTCAGACAGCTGTGCTACTCTGTTGTACTGTGAGGGCTGTGCCAAACAGGCCAATCTGTGGTAGTATCAGTGGTTAGTGTCAGATAGCTGTGCTACTCTGTTGTACTGTGAGGGCTGTGCCAAACAGGCCAATCTGTGGTAGTATCAGTGGTTAGTGTCAGACAGCTGTGCTACTCTGTTGTACTGTGAGGGGTATGCCAAACGGGCCAATCTGTGGTAGTATCAGTGGTTAGTGTCAGACAGCTGTGCTACTCTGTTGTACTGTGAGGGGTATGCCAAACGGGCCAATCTGTGGTAGTATCAGTGGTTAGTGACAGACAGCTGTGCTACTCTGTTGTACTGTGAGGGCTGTGCCAAACGGGCCAATCTGTGGTAGTATCAGTGGTTAGTGACAGACAGCTGTGCTACTCTGTTGTACTGTGAGGGCTGTGCCAAACAGGCCAATCTGTGGTAGTATCAGTGGTTAGTGTCAGACAGCTGTGCTACTCTGTTGTACTGTGAGGGGTATGCCAAACGGACCAATCTGTGGTAGTATCAGTGGTTAGTGTCAGATAGCTGTGCTACTCTGTTGTACTGTGAGGGCTGTGCCAAACGGGCCAATCCGTGGTAGTATCAGTGGTTAGTGTCAGATAGCTGTGGTACTCTGTTGTACTGTGAGGGCTGTGCCAAACGGGCCAATCCGTGGTAGTATCAGTGGTTAGTGTCAGATAGCTGTGCTACTCCGTTGTACTGTGAGGGCTGTGCCAAACGGGCCAATCCGTGGTAGTATCAGTGGATAGTGTCAGACAGCTGTGCTACTCTGTTGTACTGTGAGGGCTGTGCCAAACGGGCCAATCCGTGGTAGTATCAGTGGTTAGTGTCAGATAGCTGTGCTACTCTGTTGTACTGTGAGGGCTGTGCCAAACGGGCCAATCCGTGGTAGTATCAGTGGTTAGTATCAGACAGCTGTGCTACTCTGTTGTACTGTGAGGGCTGTGCCAAACGGGCCAATCCGTGGTAGTATCAGTGGTTAGTGTCAGACAGCTGTGCTACTCTGTTGTACTGTGAGGGCTGTGCCAAACGGGCCAATCCGTGGTAGTATCAGTGGTTAGTGTCAGACAGCTGTGCTACTCTGTTGTACTGTGAGGGCTGTGCCAAACGGGCCAATCCGTGGTAGTAACAGTGGTTTGTGTCAGATAGCTGTGCTACTCTGTTGTACTGTGAGGGCTGTGCCAAACGGACCAATCCGTGGTAGTATCAGTGGTTAGTGTCAGACAGCTGTGCTACTCTGTTGTACTGTGAGGGCTGTGCCAAACGGGCCAATCCGTGGTAGTATCAGTGGTTAGTGCCAGACAGCTGTGCTACTCTGTTGTACTGTGAGGGCTGTGCCAAACGGGCCAATCCGTGGTAGTATCAGTGGTTAGTGTCAGACAGCTGTGCTACACTGTTGCACTGTGGGGGCTGTGCCAAACGGGCCAATCCGTGGTAGTATCAGTGGTTAGTGTCAGACAGCTGTGCTACACTGTTGTACTGTGAGGGCTGTGCCAAACGGGCCAATCCGTGGTAGTATCAGTGGTTAGTGTCAGACAGCTGTGCTACTCTGTTGTACTGTAAGGGGTATGCCAAACGGACCAATCTGTGGTAGTATCAGTGGTTAGTGCCAGACAGCTGTGCTACTCTGTTGTACTGTAAGGGGTATGCCAAACGGACCAATCTGTGGTAGTATCAGTGGTTAGTGCCAGACAGCTGTGCTACTCTGTTGTACTGTGAGGGCTGTGCCAAACGGACCAATCTGTGGTAGTATCAGTGGTTAGTGTCAGACAGCTGTGCTACTCTGTTGTACTGTGAGGGCTGTGCCAAACGGACCAATCTGTGGTAGTATCAGTGGTTAGTGTCAGATAGCTGTGCTACTCTGTTGTACTGTGAGGGCTGTGCCAAACGGACCAATCTGTGGTAGTATCAGTGGTTAGTGTCAGACAGCTGTGCAACTCCGTTGTACTGTGAGGGCTGTGCCAAACGGACCAATCTGTGGTAGTATCAGTGGTTAGTGTCAGATAGCTGTGCTACTCTGTTGTACTGTGAGGGCTGTGCCAAACGGACCAATCTGTGGTAGTATCAGTGGTTAGTGTCAGACAGCTGTGCTACTCTGTTGTACTGTGAGGGCTGTGCCAAGCGGATCAATCTGTGGTAGTATCAGTGGTTAGTGCCAGACAGCTGTGCTACTCTGTTGTACTGTATGGGGTATGCCAAACGGACCAATCTGTGGTAGTATCAGTGGTTAGTGCCAGACAGCTGTGCTACTCTGTTGTACTCTGAGGGCTGTGCCAAACGGACCAATCTGTGGTAGTATCAGTGGTTAGTGTCAGACAGCTGTGCTACTCTGTTGTACTGTGAGGGCTGTGCCAAACGGGCCAATCCGTGGTAGTATCAGATGTTAGTGTCACACAGCTGTGCTACTCTGTTGTACTGTGAGGGCTGTGCCAAACGGGCCAATCTGTTTTAGTATCAGTGGTTAGTGTCAGACAGCTGTGCTACTCTGTTGTACTGTGAGGGCTGTGCCAAACGGGCCAATCCGTGGTAGTATCAGTGGTTAGTGTCAGACAGCTGTGCTACTCTGTTGTACTGTGAGGGCTGTGCCAAACGAGGCAATCCGTGGTAGTATCAGTGGTTAGTGCCAGACAGCTGTGCTACTCTGTTGTACTGTGAGGGCTGTGCCAAACGGACCAATCTGTGGTAGTATCAGTGGTTAGTGTCAGACAGCTGTGCTACTCTGTTGTACTGTGAGGGCTGTGCCAAACGGACCAATCTGTGGTAGTATCAGTAGTTAGTGCCAGACAGCTGTGCTACTCTGTTGTACTGTGAGGGCTGTGCCAAACGGACCAATCTGTGGTAGTATCAGTGGTTAGTGCCAGACAGCTGTGCTACTCTGTTGTACTGTGAGGGCTGTGCCAAACGGGCCAATCCGTGGTAGTATCAGTGGTTAGTGCCAGACAGCTGTGCTACTCTGTTGTACTGTGAGGGCTGTGCCAAACGGGCCAATCCGTGGTAGTATCAGTGGTTAGTGTCAAACAGCTGTGCTACTCTGTTGTACTGTGAGGGCTGTGCCAAACGGACCAATCTGTGGTAGTATCAGTGGTTAGTGCCAGACAGCTGTGCTACTCTGTTGTACTGTGAGGGCTGTGCCAAACGGACCAATCTGTGGTAGTATCAGTGGTTAGTGTCAGATAGCTGTGGGATCCTGTTCTACTGTGAGGGCTGTGCCAAACGGGCCAATCCGTGGTAGTATCAGTGGTTAGTGTCAGACAGCTGGTCTACTCTGTTGTACTGTGAGGGCTGTGCCAAACGGACCAATCTGTGGTAGTATCAGTGGTTAGTGTCAGACAGCTGTGCTACTCTGTTGTACTGTGAGGGCTGTGCCAAACGGACCAATCTGTGGTAGTATCAGTGGTTAGTGTCAGAGAGCTGTGCTACTCTGTTGTACTGTGAGGGCTGTGCCAAACGGACCAATCTGTGGTAGTATCAGTGGTTAGTGTCAGACAGCTGTGTTACACTGTTGTACTGTGAGGGCTGTGCCAAACGGACCAATCTGTGGTAGTATCAGTGGTTAGTGTCAGACAGCTGTGCTACTCTGTTGTACTGTGAGGGCTGTGCCAAACGGGCCAATCCGTGGTAGTATCAGTGGTTAGTGCCAGACAGCTGTGCTACTCTGTTGTACTGAGAGGGCTGTGCCAAATGGGCCAATCCGTGGTAGTATCAGTGGTTAGTGTCAGACAGCTGTGCTACTCTGTTGTACTGTGAGGGCTGTGCCAAACGGGCCAATCCGTGGTAGTATCAGTGGTTAGTGCCAGACAGCTGTGCTACTCTGTTGTACTGTGAGGGCTGTGCCAAACGGGCCAATCCGTGGTAGTATCAGTGGTTAGTGTCAAACAGCTGTGCTACTCTGTTGTACTGTGAGGGCTGTGCCAAACGGACCAATCTGTGGTAGTATCAGTGGTTAGTGCCAGACAGCTGTGCTACTCTGTTGTACTGTGAGGGCTGTGCCAAACGGACCAATCTGTGGTAGTATCAGTGGTTAGTGTCAGATAGCTGTGGGATTCTGTTCTACTGTGAGGGCTGTGCCAAACGGGCCAATCCGTGGTAGTATCAGTGGTTAGTGTCAGACAGCTGTGCTACTCTGTTGTACTGTGAAGGCTGTGCCAAACGGGCCAATCTGTGGTAGTATCAGTGGTTAGTGTCAGACAGCTGTGCTACTCTGTTGTACTGTGAGGGCTGTGCCAAACGGGCCAATCCGTGGTAGTATCAGTGGTTAGTGTCAAACAGCTGTGCTACTCTGTTGTACTGTGAGGGCTGTGCCAAACGGGCCAATCCGTGGTAGTATCAGTGGTTAGTGTCAGACAGCTGTGCTACTCTGTTGTACTGTGAGGGCTGTGCCAAACGGACCAATCTGTGGTAGTATCAGTGGTTAGTGTCAGACAGCTGTGCTACTCTGTTGTACTGTGCCGGCTGTGCCAAACGGACCAATCTGTGGTAGTATCAGTGGTTAGTGTCAGATAGCTGTGGGATTCTGTTCTACTGTGAGGGCTGTGCCAAACGGGCCAATCCGTGGTAGTATCAGTGGTTAGTGTCAGACAGCTGGTCTACTCTGTTGTACTGTGAGGGCTGTGCCAAACGGACCAATCTGTGGTAGTATCAGTGGTTAGTGTCAGACAGCTGTGCTACTCTGTTGTACTGTGAGGGCTGTGCCAAACGGACCAATCTGTGGTAGTATCAGTGGTAAGTGTCAGACAGCTGTGCTACTCTGTTGTACTGTGAGGGCTGTGCCAAACGGGCCAATCCGTGGTAGTATCAGTGGTTAGTGTCAGATTGCTGTGGGATTCTGTTCTACTGTGAGGGCTGTGCCAAACGGGCCAATCCGTGGTAGTATCAGTGGTTAGTGTCAGAGAGCTGTGCTACTCTGTTGTACTGTGAGGGCTGTGCCAAACGGACCAATCTGTGGTAGTATCAGTGGTTAGTGTCAGACAGCTGTGTTACACTGTTGTACTGTGAGGGCTGTGCCAAACGGACCAATCTGTGGCAGTATCAGTGGTTAGTGTCAGACAGCTGTGCTACTCTGTTGTACTGTGAGGGCTGTGCCAAACGGGCCAATCCGTGGTAGTATCAGTGGTTAGTGCCAGACAGCTGTGCTACTCTGTTGTACTGAGAGGGCTGTGCCAAACGGGCCAATCCGTGGTAGTATCAGTGGTTAGAGTCAGACAGCTGTGCTACTCTGTTGTACTGTGAGGGCTGTGCCAAACGGACCAATCTGTGGTAGTATCAGTGGTTTGTGCCAAACAGCTGTGCTACTCTGTTGTACTGTGAGGGCTGTGCCAAACGGGCCAATCCGTGTTAGAATCAGTGGTTAGTGTCAGACAGCTGTGCTACTCTGTTGTACTGTGAGGGCTGTGCCAAACGGACCAATCTGTGGTAGTATCAGTGGTTAGTGTCAGACAGCTGTGCTACTCTGTTGTACTGTGAGGGCTGTGCCAAACGGACCAATCTGTGGTAGTATCAGTGGTTAGTGTCAGACAGCTGTGCTACTCTGTTCTACTGTGAGGGCTGTGCCAAACGGACCAATCTGTGGTAGTATCAGTGGTTAGTGTCAGACAGCTGTGCTACTCTGTTCTACTGTGAGGGCTGTGCCAAACGGACCAATCTGTGGTAGTATCAGTGGTTAGTGTCAGACAGCTGTGCTACTCTGTTGTACTATGAGGGCTGTGCCAAACGGACCAATCTGTGGTAGTATCTGTGGTTAGTGTCAGACAGCTGTGCTACTCTGTTGTACTGTGGGGGCTGTGCCAAACGGACCAATCTGTGGTAGTATCAGTGGTTAGTGCCAAACAGCTGTGCTACTCTGTTGTACTGTGAGGGCTGTGCCAAACGGGCCAATCTGTGGTAGTATCAGTGGTTAGTATCAGACAGCTGTGCTACTCTGTTGTACTGTGAGGGCTGTGCCAAACGGGCCAATCCGTGGTAGTATCAGTGGTTAGTGTCAAACAGCTGTGCTACTCTGTTGTACTGTGAGGGCTGTGCCAAACAGGCCAATCTGTGGTAGTATCAGTGGTTAGTGTCAGACAGCTGTGCTACTCTGTTGTACTGTGAGGGCTGTGCCAAACAGGCCAATCTGTGGTAGTATCAGTGGTTAGTGTCAAACAGCTGTGCTACTCTGTTGTACAGTGAGGGCTGTGCCAAACTGGCCAATCCGTGGTAGTATCAGTGGTTAGTGTCAAACAGCTGTGCTACTCTGTTGTACTGTGAGGGCTGTGCCAAACAGGCCAATCTGTGGTAGTATCAGTGGTTAGTGTCAGACAGCTGTGCTACTCTGTTGTACTGTGAGGGCTGTGCCAAACAGGCCAATCTGTGGTAGTATCAGTGGTTAGTGTCAAACAGCTGTGCTACTCTGTTGTACTGTGAGGGCTGTGCCAAACGGGCCAATCTGTGGTAGTATCAGTGGTTAGTGTTAAACAGCTGTGCTACTCTGTTGTACTGTGAGGGCTGTGCCAAACGGACCAATCCGTGGTAGTATCAGTGGTTAGTGTCAGACAGCTGTGCTACTCTGTTCTACTGTAAGGGCTGTGCCAAACGGATCAATCTGTGGTAGTATCAGTGGTTAGTGTCAGACAGCTGTGCTACTCTGTTGTACTGTGAGGGCTGTGCCAAACGGACCAATCTGTTGTAGTATCAGTGGTTAGTGTCAGATAGCTGTGGGATTCTGGTCTACTGTGAGGGCTGTGCCAAACGGACCAACCTGTTGTAGTATCAGTAGTTAGTATCAGACAGCTGTGGTATTCTGTTCTACTGTGAGGTATGTGCCAAACGGGCCAATCTGTTGTAGTATCAGTGGTTAGTATCAGAAAGCTGTGGTATTCTGTTCTACTGTAAGGTATGTGCCAAACGGGCCAACCTGTTGTAGTATCAGTGGTTAGTGTCAGACAGCTGTGGTATTCTGTTCTACTGTGAGGTATGTGCCAAACGGGCCAATCTGTTGTAGTATCAGTAGTTAGTATCAGACAGCTGTGGTATTCTGTTCTACTGTGAGGTATGTGCCAAACGGGCCAATCTGTTGTAGTATCAGTAGTTAGATTCAGAGAGCTATGGTATTCTGTTCTACTGTGAGGGATGTGCCAAACGGGCCAACCTGTTGCTGTATCAGTGGTTAGTGTCAGACAGCTGTGGTATTCTGTTCTACTGTGAGGGATGTGCCAAAGGGGCCAATCTGTTGTAGTATCAGTAGTTAGTATCAGACAGCTGTGGTATTCT
This sequence comes from Mantis religiosa, assembly GCA_030765055.1. NCBI lineage: Eukaryota > Metazoa > Arthropoda > Insecta > Mantodea > Mantidae > Mantis > Mantis religiosa. Next base: position 117,158,678 of record CM060956.1, on the reverse strand, counting down.
GTTCTACTGTGAGGGATGTGCCAAAGGGGCCAATCTGTTGTAGTATCAGTGGTTAGTATCAGACAGCTGTGGTATTCAGTTCTACTGTGAGGGCTGTGCCAAAGGGGCCAATCTGTTGTAGTATCAGTAGTTAGTATCAGACAGCTGTGGTATTCAGTTCTACTGTGAGGGATGTGCCAAAGGGGCCAATCTGTTGTAGTATCAGTAGTTAGTATCAGACAGCTGTGGTATTCTGTTCTACTGTGAGGGATGTGCCAAAGGGGCCAATCTGTTGTAGTATCAGTAGTTAGTATCAGACAGCTGTGGTATTCTGTTCTACTGTGAGGGCTGTGCCAAACGGGCCAACCTGTTGTAGTATCAGTAGTTAGTGTCAGATAGCTGTGGTATTCTGTTCTACTGTGAGGGATGTGCCAAAGGGGCCAATCTGTTGTAGTATCAGTAGTTAGTATCAGACAGCTGTGCTATTCTGTTCTACTGTGAGGGATGCGCCAAAGGGGCCAACCTGGTGTAGTGTCAGTGGTTAGTTGCAGAAAACTGTGGTATTCTGTTCTACTGTGAGGTATGTGCCAAACGGGCCAACCTGTTGTAGTATCAGTGGTTAGTATCAGATAGCTGTGGTATTCTGTTCTACTGTGAGGTATGTTCCAAACGGGCCAACCTGTTGTAGTATCAGTAGTTAGTGTCAGATAGCTGTGGTATTCTGTTCTACTGTGAGGGATGTGCCAAAGGGGCCAATCTGTTGTAGTATCAGTGGTTAGTATCAGACAGCTGTGGTATTCTGTTCTACTGTGAGGGATGTGCCAAAGGGGCCAATCTGTTGTAGTATCAGTAGTTAGTATCAGACAGCTGTGGTATTCTGTTCTACTGTGAGGGATGCGCCAAAGGGGCCAACCTGGTGTAGTGTCAGTGGTTAGTTGCAGAAAACTGTGGTATTCTGTTCTACTGTGAGGGATGTGCCAAACGGGCCAACCTGTTGTAGTATCAGTGGTTAGTATCAGATAGCTGTGGTATTCTGTTCTACTGTGAGGGCTGTGCCAAACGGGCCAACCTGTTGTAGTATCAGTGGTTAGTATCAGACAGCTGTGGTATTCTGTTCTACTGTGAGGTATGTGCCAAACGGGCCAATCTGTGGTAGTGTCAGTAGTTAGTATCAGACAGCTGTGGTATTCTGTTCTACTGTGAGGTATGTTCCAAACGGGCCAATCTGTGGTAGTGTCAGTAGTTAGTATCAGACAGCTGTGGTATTCTGTTCTACTGTGGGGTATGTGCCAAACGGGCCAATCTGTGGTAGTGTCAGTAGTTAGTATCAGACAGCTGTGGTATTCTGTTCTACTGTGAGGTATGTTCCAAACGGGCCAATCTGTGGTAGTGTCAGTAGTTAGTATCAGACAGCTGTGGTATTCTGTTCTACTGTGAGGTATGTTCCAAACGGGCCAATCTGTGGTAGTGTCAGTAGTTAGTATCAGACAGCTGTGGTATTCTGTTCTACTGTGAGGTATGTGCCAAACGGGCCAATCTGTGGTAGTGTCAGTAGTTTGTATCAGACAGCTGTGGTATTCTGTTCTACTGTGAGGTATGTTCCAAACGGGCCAATCTGTGGTAGTATCAGTAGTTAGTATCAGACAGCTGTGGTATTCTGTTCTACTGTGAGGTATGTGCCAAACGGGCCAATCTGTGGTAGTGTCAGTAGTTAGTATCAGACAGCTGTGGTATTCTGTTCTACTGTGAGGTATGTGCCAAACGGGCCAACCTGTTGTAGTATCAGTGGTTAGTATCAGACAGCTGTGGTATTCTGTTCTACTGTGAGGTATGTGCCAAACAGGCCAATCTGTTGTAGTGTCAGTAGTTAGTATCAGACAGCTGTGGTATTCTGTTCTACTGTGAGGTATGTGCCAAACGGGCCAACCTGTTGTAGTGTCAGTGGTTAGTATCAGACAGCTGTGGTATTCTGTTCTACTGTGAGGTATGTGCCAAACGGGCCAACCTGTTGTAGTATCAGTGGTTAGTATCAGACAGCTGTGGTATTCTGTTCTACTGTGAGGTATGTGCCAAACAGGCCAATCTGTTGTAGTATCAGTAGTTAGTATCAGACAGCTGTGGTATTCTGTTCTACTGTGAGGTATGTGCCAAACGGGCCAACCTGTTGTAGTGGCAGTAGTTAGTATCAGACAGCTGTGGTATTCTGTTCTACTGTGAGGTATGTGCCAAACAGGCCAATCTGTTGTAGTATCAGTGGTTAGTATCAGACAGCTGTGGTATTCTGTTCTACTGTGAGGTATGTTCCAAACGGGCCAATCTGTGGTAGTATCAGTGGTTAGTATCAGACAGCTGTGGAATTCTGTTCTACTGTAAGGGGTTTGCCAAAGGGGCCAATCTGGTGTAGTATCAGTGGTTAGTATCAGACAGCTGTGGTATTCTGTTCTACTGTGAGGGGTTTGCCAAAGGGGCCAATCTGGTGTAGTATCAGTGGTTAGTATCAGACAGCTGTGGAATTCTGTTCTACTGTAAGGGGTTTGCCAAAGGGGCCAATCTGGTGTAGTATCAGTGGTTAGTATCAGATAGCTGTGGTATTCTGTTCTACTGTAAGGGGTTTGCCAAAGGGGCCAATCTGTTGTAGTATCAGTGGTTAGTATCAGATAGCTGTGGTATTCTGTTCTACTGTGAGGGCTGTGCCAAACGGACCAACCTGTTGTAGTATCAGTGGTTAGTATCAGATAGCTGTGGTATTCTGTTCTACTGTGAGGGCTGTGCAAAACGGACCAACCTGTTGTAGTATCAGTGGTTAGTATCAGACAGCTGTGGTATTCTGTTCTACTGTGAGGTATGTGCCAAACGGGCCAATCTGTGGTAGTATCAGTGGTTAGTATCAGATAGCTGTGGTATTCTGTTCTACTGTAAGGGGTTTGCCAAAGGGGCCAATCTGTTGTAGTATCAGTGGTTAGTATCAGATAGCTGTGGTATTCTGTTCTACTGTGAGGGCTGTGGCAAACGGACCAACCTGTTGTAGTATCAGTGGTTAGTATCAGATAGCTGTGGTATTCTGTTCTACTGTGAGGGCTGTGCAAAACGGACCAACCTGTTGTAGTATCAGTGGTTAGTATCAGACAGCTGTGGTATTCTGTTCTACTGTGAGGTATGTGCCAAACGGGCCAATCTGTGGTAGTATCAGTGGTTAGTATCAGACAGCTGTGGAATTCTGTTCTACTGTAAGGGGTTTGCCAAAGGGGCCAATCTGGTGTAGTATCAGTGGTTAGTATCAGACAGCTGTGGTGTTCTGTTCTACTGTAAGGGGTATGCCAAGAGGACCAATCTGTTGTAGTATCAGTGGTTAGTATCAGACAGCTGTGGTATTCTGTTCTACTGTGAGGGGTTTGCCAAACGGGCCAACCTGTTGTAGTATCAGTGGTTAGTATCAGACAGCTGTGGTATTCTGTTCTACTGTAAGGGGTTTGCCAAAGGGGCCAATCTGGTGTAGTATCAGTGGTTAGTATCAGACAGCTGTGGTATTCTGTTCTACTGAGAGGGGTTTGCCAAACGGGCCAACCTGTTGTAGTATCAGTGGTTAGTATCAGGCAGCTGTGGTATTCTGTTCTACTGTAAGGGGTTTGCCAAAGGGGCCAACCTGGTGTAGTATCAGTGGTTAGTATCAGACAGCTGTGGAATTCTGTTCTACTGTAAGGGGTTTGCCAAAGGGGCCAATCTGGTGTAGTATCAGTGGTTAGTATCAGACAGCTGTGGTATTCTGTTCTACTGTAAGGGGTTTGCCAAAGGGGCCAATCTGGTGTAGTATCAGTGGTTAGTATCAGACAGCTGTGGTATTCTGTTCTACTGTGAGGGATGTGCCAAACGGGCCAACCTGTTGTAGTATCAGTGGTTAGTATCAGACAGCTGTGGTATTCTGTTCTACTGTAAGGGGTTTGCCAAAGGGGCCAACCTGGTGTAGTATCAGTGGTAGGTATCAGACAGCTGTGGTATTCTGTTCTACTGTGAGGTATGTGCCAAACGGGCCAATCTGTGGTAGTGTCAGTAGTTAGTATCAGACAGCTGTGGTATTCTGTTCTACTGTGAGGGCTGTTCCAAACGGGCCAATCTGTGGTAGTATCAGTGGTTAGTATCAGACAGCTGTGGAATTCTGTTCTACTGTAAGGGGTTTGCCAAAGGGGCCAATCTGGTGTAGTATCAGTGGTTAGTATCAGACAGCTGTGGTATTCTGTTCTACTGTGAGGGCTGTGCCAAACGGACCAACCTGTTGTCTTATCAGTGGTTAGTTTCAGACAGCTGTTGTATTCTGTTCTACTGTGAGGGATGTGCCAAACGGGCCAATCTGTTGTAGTATCAGGGGTTAGTATCAGACAGCTGTGGTATTCTGTTCTACTGTGAGGTATGTTCCAAAAGGCCAATCTGTTGTAGTATCAGTGGTTAGTATCAGACAGCTGTGCTATTCTGTTCTACTGTGAGCTATGTTCCAAAAGGCCAATCTGTTGTAGTATCAGTGGTTAGAATCAGACAGCTGCGGTATTCTGTTCTACTGTGAGGTATGTTCCAAAAGGTCAATCTGTTGTAGTATATGTAGTTAGTATCAGAAAGCTGTGGTATTCAGTTCTACTGTGAGGGATGTGCCAAAAGGTCAATCTGTTGTAGTATCAGTGGTTAGTGTCAGACAGCTGTGGTATTCTGTTCTACTGTGAGGTACGTTCCAAAGGTCAATCTATTTTTGTATCAGTAGTTAGTATCAGACAGCTGTGGTATTCTGTTCTACTGTGAGGGATGTGCCAAAGGGGCCAATCTGTTGTAGTATCAGTGGTTAGTATCAGAAAGCTGTGGTATTCAGTTCTACTGTGAGGGATGTGCCAAAAGGTCAATCTGTTGTTGTATCAGTAGTTAGTATCAGAAAGCTGCGGTATTCTGTTCTACTGTGAGGTACGTTCCAAAGGTCAATCTATTTTTGTATCAGTAGTTAGTATCAGACAGCTGTGGTATTCTGTTCTACTGTGAGGGATGTGCCAAAGGGGCCAATCTGTTGTAGTATCAGTGGTTAGTATCAGACAGCTGTGGTATTCTGTTCTACTGTGAGGTATGTTCCAAAAGGTCAATCTGTTGTAGTATCAGTAGTTAGTATCAGACAGCTGTGGTATTCTGTTCTACTGTGAGGGATGTGCCAAAGGGGCCAATCTGTTGTAGTATCAGTGGTTAGTATCAGACAGCTGCGGTATTCTGTTCTACTGTGAGGTATGTTCCAAAAGGTCAATCTGTTGTAGTATCAGTAGTTAGTATCAGACAGCTGTGGTATTCTGTTCTACTGTGAGGTATGTGCCAAAGGGGCCAATCTGTTGTAGTATCAGTGGTTAGAATCAGACATCTGTGGTATTCTGTTCTACTGTGAGGTATGTTCCAAAAGGTCAATCTGTTGTAGTATCAGTAGTTAGTATCAGACAGCTGTGGTATTCTGTTCTACTGTGAGGGATGTGCCAAAGGGGCCAATCTGTTGTAGTATTAGTGGTTAGTATCAGACAGCTGCGGTATTCTGTTCTACTGTGAGGTATGTTCCAAAAGGTCAATCTGTTGTAGTATCAGTAGTTAGTATCAGACAGCTGTGGTATTCTGTTCTACTGTGAGGGATGTGCCAAAGGGGCCAATCTGTTGTAGTATCAGTGGTTAGTGTCAGACAGCTGTGGTATTCTGTTCTACTGTGAGGTATGTTCCAAAAGGTCAATCTGTTGTAGTATCAGTAGTTAGTATCAGACAGCTGTGGTATTCTGTTCTACTGTGAGGTATGTGCCAAAGGGGCCAATCTGTTGTTGTATCAGTAGTTAGTATCAGAAAGCTGTGGTATTCTGTTCTACTGTGAGGTATGTTTCAAAAGGTCAATCTGTTGTAGTATCAGTGGTTAGTATCAGACAGCTGCGGTATTCTGTTCTACTGTGAGGTATGTTTCAAAAGGTCAATCTGTTGTAGTATCAGTAGTTAGTATCAGACAGCTGTGGTATTCTGTTCTACTGTGAGGGATGTGCCAAAGGGGCCAATCTGTTGTAGTATCAGTAGTTAGTATCAGACAGCTGTGGTATTCTGTTCTACTGTGAGGGATGTGCCAAAGGGGCCAATCTGTTGTAGTATCAGTAGTTAGTATCAGACAGCTGTGGTATTCTGTTCTACTGTGAGGTATGTGCCAAAGGGGCCAATCTGTTGTAGTATCAGTGGTTAGAATCAGACAGCTGTGGTATTCTGTTCTACTGTGAGGTATGTTCCAAAAGGTCAATCTGTTGTAGTATCAGTAGTTAGTATCAGCCAGCTGTGGTATTCTGTTCTACTGTGAGGGATGTGCCAAAGGGGCCAATCTGTTGTAGTATCAGTGGTTAGTATCAGACAGCTGCGGTATTCTGTTCTACTGTGAGGTATGTTTCAAAAGGTCAATCTGTTGTAGTATCAGTAGTTAGTATCAGACAGCTGTGGTATTCAGTTCTACTGTGAGGGATGTGCCAAAGGGGCCGATCTGTTGTAGTATCAGTAGTTAGTATCAGACAGCTGTGGTATTCTATTCTACTGTGAGGTATGTGCCAAACGGGCCAGTCTGTTGTAGTGTCAGTGGTTAGTATCAGACAGCTGTGGTATTCTGTTCTACTGTGAGGTATGTGCCAAACGGGCCAACCTGTTGTAGTATCAGTAGTTAGTATCAGACAGCTGTGGTATTCTGTTCTACTGTGAGGGATGTGCCAAACGGGCCAACCTGTTGTAGTATCAGTGGTTAGTATCAGACAACTGTGGTATTCTGTTCTACTGTGAGGGATGTGCCAAACGGGCCAACCTGTTGTAGTATCAGTGGTTAGAATCAGACAGCTGTGGTATTCTGTTCTACTGTGAGGGGTTTGCCAAAGGGGCCAATCTGGTGTAGTATCAGTGGTTAGTATCAGACAGCTGTGGAATTCTGTTCTACTGTGAGGTATGTGCCAAAGGGGCCAATCTGTTGTAGTATCAGTGGTTAGTATCAGACAGCTGTGGTATTCTGTTCTACTGTGAGGTATGTTCCAAAAGGTCAATCTGTTGTAGTATCAGTGGTTAGTATCAGACAGCTGTGGTATTCTGTTCTACTGTGAGGTATGTTCCAAAAGGTCAATCTGTTGTAGTATCAGTAGTTAGTATCAGACAGCTGTGGTATTCTGTTCTACTGTGAGGGATGTGCCAAACGGGCCAATCTGTTGTAGTATCAGTGGTTAGTATCAGACAGCTGTGGTATTCTGTTCTACTGTGAGGGATGTGCCAAACGGGCCAGTCTGTTGTAGTATCAGTGGTTAGTATCAGACAGCTGTGGTATTCTGTTCTACTGTGAGGGATGTGCCAAACGGGCCAGTCTGTTGTAGTATCAGTGGTTAGTATCAGACAGCTGTGGTATTCTGTTCTACTGTGAGGTATGTGCCAAACGGGCCAACCTGTTGTAGTATCAGTGGTTAGTATCAGACAGCTGTGGTATTCTGTTCTACTGTGAGGGGTGTGCCAAACGGGCCAATCTGTTGTAGTATCAGTGGTTAGTATCAGACAGCTGTTGTATTCTGTTCTACTGTGAGGGATGTGCCAAACAGGCCAATCTGTTGTAGTGTCAGTGGTTAGTGTCAGACTGCTGTGCTACTCTGTTCTACTGTAAGGGCTGTGCCAAACGGGCCAATCTGTGGTAGTATCAGTGGTTAGTATCAGACAGCTGTGGTATTCTGTTCTACTGTAAGGGCTGTGCCAAACGGGCCAATCTGTGGTAGTATCAGTGGTTAGTATCAGACAGCTGTGGTATTCTGTTCTACTGTGAGGGATGTGCCAAACGGGCCAGTCTGTTGTAGTATCAGTGGTTAGTATCAGACAGCTGTGGTATTCTGTTCTACTGTGAGGGCTGTGCCAAACGGACCAACCTGTTGTCTTATCAGTGGTTAGTTTCAGACAGCTGTGGTATTCTGTTCTACTGTGAGGGATGTGCCAAACGGGCCAATCTGTTGTAGTATCAGTGGTTAGTATCAGACAGCTGCGGTATTCTGTTCTACTGTGAGGTATGTTCCAAAAGGTCAATCTGTTGTAGTATCAGTAGTTAGTATCAGACAGCTGTGGTATTCTGTTCTACTGTGAGGTATGTTCCAAAAGGTCAATCTGTTGTAGTATCAGTAGTTAGTATCAGACAGCTGTGGTATTCTGTTCTACTGTGAGGGATGTGCCAAAGGGGCCAATCTGTTGTAGTATCAGTGGTTAGAATCAGACAGCTGTGGTATTCTGTTCTACTGTGAGGTATGTGCCAAAGGGGCCAATCTGTTGTAGTATCAGTGGTTAGAATCAGACAGCTGTGGTATTCTGTTCTACTGTGAGGTATGTTCCAAAAGGTCAATCTGTTGTAGTATCAGTAGTTAGTATCAGACAGCTGTGGTATTCTGTTCTACTGTGAGGGATGTGCCAAAGGGGCCAATCTGTTGTAGTATCAGTGGTTAGTATCAGACAGCTGTGGTATTCTGTTCTACTGTGAGGGATGTGCCAAAGGGGCCAATCTGTTGTAGTATCAGTGGTTAGAATCAGACAGCTGTGGTATTCTGTTCTACTGTGAGGTATGTTCCAAAAGGTCAATCTGTTGTAGTATCAGTAGTTAGTATCAGACAGCTGTGGTATTCTGTTCTACTGTGAGGGATGTGCCAAAGGGGCCAATCTGTTGTAGTATCAGTAGTTAGTATCAGACAGCTGTGGTATTCTGTTCTACTGTGAGGGGTGTGCCAAACGGGCCAGTCTGTTGTAGTATCAGTGGTTAGTATCAGACAGCTGTGGTATTCTGTTCTACTGTGAGGGCTGTGCCAAACGGACCAACCTGTTGTCTTATCAGTGGTTAGTTTCAGACAGCTGTGGTATTCTGTTCTACTGTGAGGGATGTGCCAAACGGGCCAATCTGTTGTAGTATCAGTGGTTAGTATCAGACAGCTGCGGTATTCTGTTCTACTGTGAGGTATGTTCCAAAAGGTCAATCTGTTGTAGTATCAGTAGTTAGTATCAGACAGCTGTGGTATTCTGTTCTACTGTGAGGTATGTTCCAAAAGGTCAATCTGTTGTAGTATCAGTAGTTAGTATCAGACAGCTGTGGTATTCTGTTCTACTGTGAGGGATGCGCCAAAGGGGCCAATCTGTTGTAGTATCAGTGGTTAGAATCAGACAGCTGTGGTATTCTGTTCTACTGTGAGGTATGTGCCAAAGGGGCCAATCTGTTGTAGTATCAGTGGTTAGAATCAGACAGCTGTGGTATTCTGTTCTACTGTGAGGTATGTTCCAAAAGGTCAATCTGTTGTAGTATCAGTAGTTAGTATCAGACAGCTGTGGTATTCTGTTCTACTGTGAGGGATGTGCCAAAGGGGCCAATCTGTTGTAGTATCAGTGGTTAGTATCAGACAGCTGCGGTATTCTGTTCTACTGTGAGGTATGTTCCAAAAGGTCAATCTGTTGTAGTATCAGTAGTTAGTATCAGACAGCTGTGGTCTTCTGTTCTACTGTGAGGGATGTGCCAAAGGGGCCAATCTGTTGTAGTATCAGTGGTTAGTGTCAGACAGCTGTGGTATTCTGTTCTACTGTGAGGTATGTTCCAAAAGGTCAATCTGTTGTAGTATCAGTAGTTAGTATCAGACAGCTGTGGTATTCTGTTCTACTGTGAGGTATGTGCCAAAGGGGCCAATCTGTTGTTGTATCAGTAGTTAGTATCAGAAAGCTGTGGTATTCTGTTCTACTGTGAGGTACGTTCCAAAGGTCAATCCATTTTTGTATCAGTAGTTAGTATCAGACAGCTTTGGTATTCTGTTCTACTGTGGGGGATGTGCCAAAGGGGCCAATCTGTTGTAGTATCAGTGGTTAGTATCAGACAGCTGCGGTATTCTGTTCTACTGTGAGGTATGTTCCAAAAGGTCAATCTGTTGTAGTATCAGTAGTTAGTATCAGACAGCTGTGGTATTCTGTTCTACTGTGAGGGATGTGCCAAAGGGGCCAATCTGTTGTAGTATCAGTGGTTAGTGTCAGACAGCTGTGGTATTCTGTTCTACTGTGAGGTATGTTCCAAAAGGTCAATCTGTTGTAGTATCAGTAGTTAGTATCAGACAGCTGTGGTATTCTGTTCTACTGTGAGGTATGTGCCAAAGGGGCCAATCTGTTGTTGTATCAGTAGTTAGTATCAGAAAGCTGTGGTATTCTGTTCTACTGTGAGGTACGTTCCAAAGGTCAATCTATTTTTGTATCAGTAGTTAGTATCAGACAGCTGTGGTATTCTGTTCTACTGTGAGGGATGTGCCAAAGGGGCCAATCTATTGTAGTATCAGTGGTTAGTATCAGACAGCTGCGGTATTCTGTTCTACTGTGAGGTATGTTCCAAAAGGTCAATCTGTTGTAGTATCAGTAGTTAGTGTCAGACAGCTGTGGTATTCTGTTCTACTGTGAGGTATGTGCCAAACGGGCCAACCTGTTGTAGTATCAGTGGTTAGTATCAGACAGCTGTGGTATTCTGTTCTACTGTGAGGGATGTGCCAAAGGGGCCAATCTGTTGTAGTATCTGTGGTTAGTATCAGACAGCTGTGGTATTCTGTTCTACTGTGAGGTATGTTCCAAAAGGTCAATCTGTTGTAGTATCAGTAGTTAGTATCAGACAGCTGTGGTATTCTGTTCTACTGTGAGGTATGTGCCAAAGGGGCCAATCTGTTGTTGTATCAGTAGTTAGTATCAGAAAGCTGTGGTATTCTGTTCTACTGTGAGGTACTTTCCAAAGGTCAATCTATTTTTGTATCAGTAGTTAGTATCAGACAGCTGTGGTATTCTGTTCTACTGTGAGGTATGTGCCAAAGGGGCCAATCTGTTGTAGTATCAGTGGTTAGAATCAGTCAGCTGTGGTATTCTGTTCTACTGTGAGGTATGTTCCAAAAGGTCAATCTGTTGCAGTATCAGTAGTTAGTATCAGACAGCTGTGGTATTCTGTTCTACTGTGAGGTATGTGCCAAAGGGGCCAATCTGTTGTAGTATCAGTGGTTAGAATCAGTCAGCTGTGGTATTCTGTTCTACTGTGAGGTATGTGCCAAAGGGGCCAATCTGTTGTAGTATCAGTGGTTAGAATCAGTCAGCTGTGGTATTCTGTTCTACTGTGAGGTATGTTCCAAAAGGTCAATCTATTGTAGTATCAGTAGTTAGTATCAGACAGCTGTGGTATTCTGTTCTACTGTGAGGGATGTGCCAAAGGGGCCAATCTGTTGTAGTATCAGTGGTTAGAATCAGACAGCTGTGGTATTCTGTTCTACTGTGAGGTATGTGCCAAAGGGGCCAACCTGGTGTAGTATCAGTGGTTAGTATCAGACAGCTGTGGTGTTCTGTTCTACTGTAAGGGGTTTGCCAAACGGGCCAATCTGTTGTAGTATCAGTGGTTAGTATCAGACAGCTGTGGTGTTCTGTTCTACTGTAAGGGGTTTGCCAAAGGGGCCAATCTGTTGTAGTATCAGTGGTTAGTATCAGAAAGCTGTGGTATTCTGTTCTACTGTGAGGGCTGTGCCAAACGGGCCACTCTGTTGTAGTATCAGTAGTTAGTATCAGACAGCTGTGGTATTCTGTTCTACTGTGAGGTATGTGCCAAACGGGCCAACCTGTTGTAGTGTCAGTAGTTAGTATCAGATAGCTGTGGTATTCTGTTCTACTGTGAGGTATGTGCCAAGAGGACCAATCTGTTGTAGTGTCAGTAGTTAGTGCCAGACAGCTGCGTGTATTCTGTTCTGTAGTGTGGGATATGCCAAACGGACCAATCTGTTGTAGTGTCAGTAGTTAGTATCAGATAGCTGTGGTATTCTGTTCTACTGTGAGGTATGTGCCAAGAGGACCAATCTGTTGTAGTGTCAGTAGTTAGTGCCAGACAGCTGCGTGTATTCTGTTCTGTAGTGTGGGATATGCCAAACGGGCATATCTGTTGTAGTATCAGTGGCGCTTCCTGTCAGATAGCTGTGGTATTCTGTTCTACTGTGAGGTATCTGCCAAGAGGACCAATCTGTTGTAGTGTCAGTAGTTAGTGCCAGACAGCTGCGTGTATTCTGTTCTGTAGTGTGGGATATGCCAAACGGGCCTATCTGTTGTATTATCAGTGGCGTTTCGTGCCAGATAGCTGTGGAATTCTGTTCTGCTCTGAGGGATATACCAAACGGGCCAATCTGTGGTAGTGTCAGTAGTAAGTGCCAGACAGCTGCGTGTATTCTGTTCTGTAGTGTGGGATATGCCAAACGGGCCTATCTGTTGTAGTATCAGTGGCGTTTCGTGCCAGATAGCTGTGGAATTCTGTTCTGCTGTGAGGGATGTACCAAACGTGGCAATCTGTGGTAGTGTCAGTAGTTAGTGCCAGACAGCTGTGTGTATTCTGTTCTGTAGTGTGGGATATGCCAAACAGGCCTATCTGTTGTAGTATCAGTGGCGTTTCGTGCCAGATAGCTGTGGAATTCTGTTCTGCTCTGAGGGATGTACCAAACGGGCCAATCTGTGGTAGTGTCAGTAGTTAGTGCCAGACAGCTGCGTGTATTCTGTTCTGTAGTGTGGGATATGCCAAACGGACCAATCTGTTGTAGTATCAGAGGCGTTTCGTGCCAGATAGCTGTGGAATTCTGTTCTGCTGTGAGGGATGTACCAAACGTGGCAATCTGTGGTAGTGTCAGTAGTTAGTGCCAGACAGCTGCGTGTATTCTGTTCTGTAGTGTGGGATATGCCAAACGGACCAATCTGTTGTAGTATCAGTGGCGTTTCGTGCCAGATAGCTGTGGAATTCTGTTCTGCTCTGAAGGATGTACCAAACGTGGCAATCTGTGGTAGTGTCAGTAGTTAGTGCCAGACAGCTGTGTGTATTCTGTTCTGTAGTGTGGGATATGCCAAACGGACCAATCTGTTGTAGTATCAGTGGCGTTTCGTGCCAGATAGCTGTGGAATTCTGTTCTGCTCTGAAGGATGTACCAAACGTGGCAATCTGTGGTAGTGTCAGTAGTTAGTGCCAGACAGCTGTGTGTATTCTGTTCTGTAGTGTGGGATATGCCAAACGGACCAATCTGTTGTAGTATCAGTGGCGTTTCGTGCCAGATAGCTGTGGAATTCTGTTCTGCTCTGAAGGATGTACCAAACGTGGCAATCTGTGGTAGTGTCAGTAGTTAGTGCCAGACAGCTGCGTGTATTCTGTTCTGTAGTGTGGGATATGCCAAACGGGCCAATCTGTTGTAGTATCAGTGGCGTTTCGTGCCAGATAGCTGTGGAATTCTGTTCTGCTCTGAAGGATGTACCAAACGTGGCAATCTGTGGTAGTGTCAGTAGTTAGTGCCAGACAGCTGCGTGTATTCTGTTCTGTAGTGTGGGATATGCCAAACGGGCCAATCTGTTGTAGTATCAGTGGCGTTTCCTGTCAGATAGCTGTGGTATTCTGTTCTGCTCTGAAGGATGTACCAAACGTGGCAATCTGTGGTAGTGTCAGTAGTTAGTGCCAGACAGCTGCGTGTATTCTGTTCTGTAGTGTGGGATATGCAAAACGGACCAATCTGTTGTAGTATCAGTGGCGTTTCCTGTCAGATAGCTGTGGTATTCTGTTCTGCTCTGAAGGATGTACCAAACGTGGCAATCTGTGGTAGTGTCAGTAGTTAGTGCCAGACAGCTGCATGTATTCTGTTCTGTAGTGTGGGATATGCCAAACGGGCCAATCTGTTGTAGTATCAGTGGCGTTTCCTGTCAGATAGCTGTGGTATTCTGTTCTGCTCTGAAGGATGTACCAAACGTGGCAATCTGTGGTAGTGTCAGTAGTTAGTGCCAGACAGCTGCGTGTATTCTGTTCTGTAGTGTGGGGTATGCCAAAAGGACCAATCTGTTGTAGTATCAGTGGCGTTTCCTGTCAGATAGCTGTGGTATTCTGTTCTGCTCTGAAGGATGTACCAAACGTGGCAATCTGTGGTAGTGTCTGTAGTTAGTGCCAGACAGCTGCATGTATTCTGTTCTGTAGTGTGGGATATGCCAAACGGGCCAATCTGTTGTAGTATCAGTGGCGTTTCCTGTCAGATAGCTGTGGTATTCTGTTCTGCTCTGAGGGATGTACCAAACGGGCCTATCTAGTGTAGTATCAGTGGCGGTTCGTCCCAGATAGCTGTGGTATTCGATTCTCTTGTGAGGGCTGTACCAACCGGCCAATCTGTTGTAGTATCAGTGGCGTTTAGTGTCAAACAGCTGTGGTATTCTGTTCTGCTCTGAGGGATGTGACAAACGGGCCGATCTGGTGTAATTTCAGTGGCAGTTAGTGCCAAATAGCTGTGGTTTTCGGTTCTATTGTGAGGGGCTAATCTGCTGTAGTATCAGCGGCAGTTAATGCCACAAAGCATTGAAATTCTGTTTTACTTTTAGGAGGGCTGCATATGACCCATGTTGTGTAGAATAGCCGTACTTCCATAAAGGTCCCTGCATTTAATGTAGCTAATCTCAGAAGCGAATCCCATCCAGTTTAGTGGGAGTGCTATAAGGTGTAACAGTGGTGTGCTGCTCTAAGGGACGATGGGTGATGTCACTTAAATCATCGTCTGCTTCGCTCATGTAAGAAATAATAATCTCACCGGACAATTTCTGTTGATGCAGGTACTGCTTCACGTCACTATCTTATCCCCCTTGTCCTGACTTTCCCGCATCTATCATCTAAACAGAGCTTCATCCCACGATCTTGGTTACTTGTATCTAACCAACAACGTACTTATTTTCGCATATACCGGTTTGCGCATTTGACGGCTCGACGGTTCGCATACTGGAATCGACGCCATTGCCACGGACTTTAGGGAAGTACGTCTACTGTAGCATCAGAGGCGGTTAGTAGTTCATGACCAGATGTGAAGTTCTGCTCTGTTGTAAGTGGTGTGCTAAATGAGTACATGTGATGTAGTATCAGCGGTGGCTAGTACCAGATAGCTGTGAAATTCAGTTCTACTGTTAGTAGGGCTGCAATTTGGGCCCAAGTGGTGTAATATCAGTGGCTGTTAGTAAGTTTATGACCAATTAATTGTGGAATTCTGTTTTGCTGCGAGGGGTGTGCTAATGTACCCATGGGGGTTAATACCAGATAGCTGTGAAATTCTGCTTCAGTGTAAGTGAGTCTGCCCTTTTATGTATAGTCAGTGGTGTCTTATCACCAGATAGCTGTGAAATTCTGCACTACTGATCGGGGGGCTGCTAAGTTGGTCCATGGCGGAGATTAGTATGTTTATAATCAGATAAATGTGGAATTCTGTTCTGCTGTAAGTAGTCTGATAAATAGGACCATGTGATGAAGCATCAGTGGCGTTAAGTTTATAACTAGATAGATCTGAAGTTCTGTGCTACTGTGAGGGGTGTGCCAAAGTGGCCCTATGGTGTAGTATCAGTGGCTATTAGTAACTTTGTAGAAAATAGCCTGCTGATTACTGAATAACCTCATGTGTAGTCAATGGCTTGCAGCAAAATAACTGTGAGAGTCTGTTCTGTTGGAGGATGAACTATAGAAATCGATCTGCTGTGATAGCAGTGGCGACTAGTGCATCTTTATAATATTACAAAATAGTGAGTGTAAAGTAATCTCGGAAACGAAATAAGCCAATTTGATAATTTTCAGGATTTGTTCTTCTTTTAATTTGTTCTTCTGGTTGTACATTAGCTATAAATTATTTTTAATAATTAAAGTTCCAAGGCACAGTTAGGGACTGGTTTTCATATGTATGATGTATAGTTTGAATCCGTTTCGTGAATATTAGTATCAAGTTATATGTTGTGACAATTTGTAAGTACTGGTAGTATTTTAATGACTTGCAGGTCAAACGTGTTGCACTCACATGGTTTTCTCTGCCTATTCTTGTATAAAGTATTCTTGCAAAACGCCCAATCTCCGATGTACTTCACGTTAATTGAGTTGTGCATTTGTAGAAATGCTTTTATTACGTATTTTGTTGAAAGTAAAATTGCATATAGGAATACGGTTGGTTTAAACGAGTCAAATTGTTTAAAAGCTGGTCACTATATGATTACTTTGAAATTCTGTTCTATTTTATAACCAGGAGGAGATAGGTAACAACAACGTCCAATTAGATATTTCTCAAATCTTGAGAAAATTCACTATCAATTTTCACGCTTTCATCATCAAGGACTTCTTTAAGACTTCCTGTAACACACCTATCCTGATTAAAAGAAGATTTGTGTGTGTGTGTGTGTGTGTGTGTGTGTGTGTGTGTGTGTGTGTGTGTGTGTGTGTGTGTGTGTGTGTGTGTGTGTGTGTGAATAGCGCAACTCAAAAACAGAAAGACACTTAAATATCTAAATTGATATTTAAGTTGAGCATCATCCAATGATGCGAAATGAAGATTTTCAAAACAAAGAAATCTCCCATCACAAACTACCCTTTATATGGAAATATTCTCAAATATTATTTTTATCAAATTTTGGTTTAATTGTCACGTTTACCATAAATGGAATATATGTCTTCAAATTTCTGGAAATATACTCTGAAATCTTCATTCTGAACGACTTGTGTAACTGGTAAACTTCAAGAGACACTAAACGATGATGAAACACACAATTTATGTAAAACATTATTTTGTGTGGAGGGAACGATTTTCTAGATATGCTTTGTTATTTATTTGAATTCCTAAAACTTACACTTCTCTGAAGAGAAAGTGTATACATTTTATGGACATGTAACAGAGTATGGAGTTTCAAAGACATGACAGAGTGATCAGTTCTTAAAACAATAGACTATCGCTTGGAAATGTATTTAGGAATAACAGCTGGATGCTTTGGTGTTTGTGCCTTGAATTTCTGAGGATGCTAGATAACAATGTGGCGTAACATTTGTTACTTATCTGTACCGGAAGATCTCATTTCCTCAGACTTCGTTACCTTCATTTTTTTTCCAGAATTGTGGGATGTGACAAACCAATGTTACTATAATGTTAGTGTACAGGATGTCTGTTAATAACAACAACAACAACAACAACAATAATAATAATAATAATAATAATAATAATAATAATAATAATAATAATAATAATAATAATAATAATAATAATAATAATAATAATAATATTAATAGTAATAATAATAATAATATTAATTATAATAATAGTAATAATAATAACAACAATAACAACAACAACAACAATAATAATAATAATAATAATAATAATAATAATAATAATAATAATAATAATAATAATAATAATAATAATAATAATAATAATCATAATAATAATAATAATAATAATAATAATAATAATAATAATAATAATAATAATAATAATAATAATAATAATAATAATAATAATAATAATAATAATAATAATAATAATAATAATAATAATAATAATAATAATAATAATAATAATAATAATAATAATAATAATAATAATAATAATAATAATAATAATAATAATAATAATAATAATAATAATAATAATAATAATAATAATAATAATAATAATAATAATAATAATAATAATAATAATAATAATAATAATAATAATAATAATAATAATAATAATAATAATAATAATAATAATAATAATAATAATAATAATAATAATAATAATAATAATAATAATAATAATAATAATAATAATATTAATAATAATAATAATAATAATAATAATAATAATAATAATAATAATAATAATAATAATAATAATAATAATAATAATAATAATAATAATAATAATAACGATAATAATAACGATAACGATAACGATAACGATAACGATAACGATAACGATAACAATAACAATAACAATAATAATAATAATAATAGTAATAATAATAATAATGTGACTTTGTGGGTTCGTGAAATGAAAAGTCCAATTTCACCACTCAAAACTGTTCTTTATTTCCACCGACTTACAGTTTAACACTTGCCAATTACACAGAATTGCGTACTGCACACAATTACAATTCACCAGTTCGTCCGTTTCAACTTCACTTGTACTCGCGATTACGTCAACTCCGATGCTCATACACAGTTACGTACAGTCTTCTGTTGCACAATCTTCTCGTTCCTTAACACGTCACTGACTAACACTTACACCAAGAACTGTGTCTGTCTCCTCACTCACTGACTAACTGACTAACTAACCTCACTTCGCTCCGGCAGCCCCTTTTTATAGGAATATCGCCGCCTTCTGGCTTCCACAGGAAGGTTCCAGTAGATGAAAGATCCCGTAATTTTCAGAACACAGGTAGAAGAAAAACAGACCGCACAATCATGTTTTTTCCCCCAGCCATCCCCGTCACCACTATAAGACGGACGAGGGGGAGGCGTGGCTAACACGGACCTCCCCTGTCTTCCGCTCTCAGCTGCTTCCATAGGGTGTTCCAACGCCCGGGTGACACTGCTCCCTCCTCAAAGCTGTTCGCCCCGAACAGCACCATCGTAGCGTGCCAGGCGGTCCAGGTGTACCACCAGCATCTGCCCGGAGTCTGAGCCAGAAGTAGCGCTGCCGTAGTTTGTGAATCATACGGTTCGCTCCCAGGTGTCCTCCTGAAGTACCGGCGTGCACTTCCTCCAAGACTTCCGGGACCTTACTCCGGGGGAGTACCAACTGTTCTCTCTGCGACTTCCCATCGGGTGACTCCCATACCCGGAACAGCACGCCCTCTCTGGTCTTCAACGAGTCCCATTGGGCCCAGTACGAGTTGTAGGTGGCGCTCCTCGGTGCGATGTCCTCCCAGGTTGGTCTTGTCCCTGCCTCCACTTCCCTCAAGAGTGGCCCCAAGTCTGCGTCCGCCAGCTGCTCCCTCCTCAGGCCTGCGCTATCCCAGCCTTCAGCAGGCACTGCCACAACTACTCGGACTGCTGCGGCACGCTCCTTCTCTTCCACTCTTGTGCACTGGCCGCACTCTACTGGACAGGGTCTTCGGGACATGGCGTCTGCGTTACCGTGGCTCTTCCCTCTACGATGTTCCGAGGTGAAGTCGTACTCCTGCAGCCTCTGGACCCAACGTGCTGTCTGGCCTTCCAGGTTCTTAAAGGTCAATAGCCAGGTTAGGGCGGAATGGTCAGTCCACAGGTGGAATGGCTGACCGTACAGGTACTTGTGGAAGTGCTCCAAGGTCTTTACTACCGCCAATAATTCTCGTCGGGTGACGCAGTAGTTCTTCTCTGCCTTGGTTAGCGTCTTGCTGTAGTAGGCTATCACCCGCTCATGGCCGTCCTGGATCTGCGATAGGACACCTCCAATGCAATGGTCGCTAGCGTCGGTGTCCACAATGAAGGCGCCACCCGGTTGTGGGAAACCCAAAATTGGAGCACTGCGCAGGGTCTCCTTTAGGTGCTGGAAAGCGTTTTCGGCGTCCTCTGTCCACACATAAGGCCGATGTTCCTCCGTCAGGCGGGTGAGGTGTTTTGCGATGTTGTCGGCCTTTTCCTCTAAATCATTAAGGCGGTCGTCTACTTGACCCATCCGCTTGCCCAGGTTCGTGACGTCATCCCTCACGCCGGCCAACCGTTCCTCAAACTTGGCGGCGAGGACCTCGTTCGCCTCCCTCATCTCCGTTGTCAGTTCGGCCATCTTTGCGGTCATTGTCGTGGCCAAGTTGTTGTTTGCCGTTTCCATCTTCGCTGTTAATTCGGCCTTCATTTCTTCCATCTTCCCGGTGATGTTGTCGTTGGCCGTCTTCATTTGTTTCAACTCTGCGGTGATGTCGTTGGCCGTCTTCATTTGTTTCAACTCTGCGGTGATGTCGTCGTTGGCCGTCTTCATTTCCGAGGTCAGTTCGGCCTTCATTTCCATCATCTTCTCCAAAATCTTTTCCAATGCCGCGTCCATGGTTGTGATGTTCGGTGATGTTGTTTTCCCGCTTCCTGACACCAGTGTGACTTTGTGGGTTCGTGAAATGAAAAGTCCAATTTCACCACTCAAAACTGTTCTTTATTTCCACCGACTTACAGTTTAACACTTGCCAATTACACAGAATTGCGTACTGCACACAATTACAATTCACCAGTTCGTCCGTTTCAACTTCACTTGTACTCGCGATTACGTCAACTCCGATGCTCATACACAGTTACGTACAGTCTTCCGTTGCACAATCTTCTCGTTCATTAACACGTCACTGACTAACACTTACACCAAGAACTGTGTCTGTCTCCTCACTCACTGACTAACTGACTAACTAACCTCACTTCGCTCCGGCAGCCCCTTTTTATAGGAATATCGCCGCCTTCTGGCTTCCACAGGAAGGTTCCAGTAGATGAAAGATCCCGTAATTTTCAGAACACAGGTAGAAGAAAAACAGACCGCACAATCATGTTTTTTCCCCCAGCCATCCCCGTCACCACTATAAGACGGACGAGGGGGAGGCGTGGCTAACACGGACCTCCCCTGTCTTCCGCTCTCAGCTGCTTCCATAGGGTGTTCCAACGCCCGGGTGACACTGCTCCCTCCTCAAAGCTGTTCTCCCCGAACAGCACCATCGTAGCGTGCCAGGCGGTCCAGGTGTACCACCAGCATCTGCCCGGAGTCTGAGCCAGAAGTAGCGCTGCCGTAGTTTGTGAATCATACGGTTCGCTCCCAGGTGTCCTCCTGAAGTACCGGCGTGCACTTCCTCCAAGACTTCCGGGACCTTACTCCGGGGGAGTACCAACTGTTCTCTCTGCGTCTTCCCATCGGGTGACTCCCATAACCGGAACAGCACGCCCTCTCTGGTCTTCAACGAGTCCCATTGGGCCCAGTACGAGTTGTAGGTGGCGCTCCTCGGTGCGATGTCCTCCCAGGTTGGTCTTGTCCCTGCCTCCACTTCCCTCAAGAGTGGCCCCAAGTCTGCGTCCGCCAGCTGCTCCCTCCTCAGGCCTGCGCTATCCCAGCCTTCAGCAGGCACTGCCACAACTACTCGGACTGCTGCGGCACGCTCCTTCTCTTCCACTCTTGTGCACTGGCCGCACTCTACTGGACAGGGTCTTCGGGACATGGCGTCTGCGTTACCGTGGCTCTTCCCTCTACGATGTTCCGAGGTGAAGTCGTACTCCTGCAGCCTCTGGACCCAACGTGCTGTCTGGCCTTCCAGGTTCTTAAAGGTCAATAGCCAGGTTAGGGCGGAATGGTCAGTCCTCAGGTGGAATGGCTGACCGTACAGGTACTTGTGGAAGTGCTCCAAGGTCTTTACTACCGCCAATAATTCTCGTCGGGTGACGCAGTAGTTCTTCTCTGCCTTGGTTAGCGTCTTGCTGTAGTAGGCTATCACCCGCTCATGGCCGTCCTGGATTTGCGATAGGACACCTCCAATGCAATGGTCGCTAGCGTCGGTGTCCACAATGAAGGCGCCACCCGGTTGTGGGAAACCCAAAATTGGAGCACTGCGCAGGGTCTCCTTTAGGTGCTGGAAAGCGTTTTCGGCGTCCTCTGTCCACACATAAGGCCGATGTTCCTCCGTCAGACGGGTGAGGGGTTTTGCGATGTTGTCGGCCTTTTCCTCTAAATCATTAAGGCGGTCGTCTACTTGACCCATCCGCTTGCCCAGGTTCGTGACGTCATCCCTCACGCCGGCCAACCGTTCCTCAAACTTGGCGGCGAGGACCTCGTTCGCCTCCCTCATCTCCGTTGTCAGTTCGGCCATCTTTGCTGTCATTGTCGTGGCCAAGTTGTGGTTTGCCGTTTCCATCTTCGCTGTTAATTCGGCCTTCATTTCTTCCATCTTCCCGGTGATGTTGTCGTTGGCCGTCTTCATTTGTTTCAACTCTGCGGTGATGTCGTTGGCCGTCTTCATTTGTTTCAACTCTGCGGTGATGTCGTCGTTGGCCGTCTTCATTTCCGAGGTCAGTTCGGCCTTCATTTCCATCATCTTCTCCAAAATCTTTTCCAATGCCGCGTCCATGGTTGTGATGTTCGGTGATGTTGTTTTCCCGCTTCCTGACACCAGTGTGACTTTGTGGGTTCGTGAAATGAAAAGTCCAATTTCACCACTCAAAACTGTTCTTTATTTCCACCGACTTACAGTTTAACACTTGCCAATTACACAGAATTGCGTACTGCACACAATTACAATTCACCAGTTCGTCCGTTACAACTTCACTTGTACTCGCGATTACGTCAACTCCGATGCTCATACACAGTTACGTACAGTCTTCCGTTGCACAATCTTCTCGTTCATTAACACGTCACTGACTAACACTTACACCAAGAACTGTGTCTGTCTCCTCACTCACTGACTAACTGACTAACTAACCTCACTTCGCTCCGGCAGCCCCTTTTTATAGGAATATCGCCGCCTTCTGGCTTCCACAGGAAGGTTCCAGTAGATGAAAGATCCCGTAATTTCCAGAACACAGGTAGAAGAGAAACAGACCGCACAATCATGTTTTTTCCTCCAGCCATCCCCGTCACCACTATAAGACGGACGAGGGGGAGGCGTGGCTAACACGGACCTCCCCTGTCTTCCGCTCTCAGCTGCTTCCATAGGGTCTTCCAACGCCCGGGTGACAATAATAATAATAATAATAATAATAATAATAATAATAATAATAATAATAATAATAATAATAATAATAATAATAATAATAATAATAATAATAATAATAATAATAATAATAATAATAATAATAATAATAATAATAATAATAATAATAATAATAATAATAATAATAATAATAATAATAATAATAATAATAATAATAATAATAATAATAATAATAATAATAATAATAATAATAATAATAATAATAATAATAATAATAATAATAATAATAATAATAATAATAATAATAATAATAATAATAATAATAATAATAATAATAATAATAATAATAATAATAATAATAATAATAATAATAATAATAATAATAATAATAATAATAATAATAATAATAATAATAATAATAATAATAATAATAATAATAATAATAATAATAATAATAATAATAATAATAATAATAATAATAATAATAATAATAATAATAATAATAATAATAATAATAATAATAATAATAATAATAATAATAATAATAATAATAATAGTAATAATAATAGTAGTAATAATAATAGTAGTAATAATAACAATAATAGTAACAATAATAACAACAATAATAACAACAATAATAACAACAATAATAACAACAATAATAATAATAATAACAATAATAACAATAATAATAACAATAATAACAATAATAATAACAATAATAACAATAATAATAACAATAATAATAACAATAATAATAACAATAATAACAATAATAATAATAATAATAACAATAATAATAATAATAACAATAATAATAATAATAATAATAATAATAATAATAATAATAATAATAATAATAATAATAATAATAATAATAATAATAATAATAATAATAATAATAATAATAATAATAATAATAATAATAATAATAATAATAATAATAATAATAATAATAATAATAATAATAATAATAATAATAATAATAATAATAATAATAATAATAATAATAATAATAATAATAATAATAATAATAATAATAATAATAATAATAATAATAATAATAATAATAATAATAATAATAATAATAATAATAATAATAATAATAATAATAATAATAATAATAATAATAATAATAATAATAATAATAATAATAATAATAATAATAATAATAATAATAATAATAATAATAATAATAATAATAATAATAATAATAATAATAATAATAATAATAATAATAATAATAATAATAATAATAATAATAATAATAATAATAATAATAATAATAATAATAATAATAATAATAATAATAATAATAATAATAATAATAATAATAATAATAATAATAATAATAATAATAATAATAATAATAATAATAATAATAATAATAATAATAATAATAATAATAATAATAATAATAATAATAATAATAATAATAATAATAATAATAATAATAATAATAATAAAAGTTTCTGTTAATTTAAAGCGACAGAGTGATGTGAAATGCAGGAAAATCATTTTGTTTTGTTTTTTATTTTTGTTTTAAAAATTCACTAATATCTACTGAACAATATATACACATGATTTTTACAGTTATTTCCATTTTAAGGGGTTCTTAAGTGTAGCATGTTGGCCTTCAAATTCAGATATCACAATAAATTGTAAATTGTTATGTACATTTAATGTGCAAAGTTGTCTTTTTCTCACAAGGCTTGAAATTTTGTGCACTTCTTTGCCTCAGCCGATATATGCTCCCTCAGCAGTAGAGGTCTTAAAATTAGCTTATTAATCATGTGTGTGCAGACAAATTTGCAAATTTGCTTAAAAATGTTATCCTTTGTTTTTCTTCAATTTAATGACTATTTTTGTTTGTAACTTCTATATTTTAATAATTCTTCTTCCAAGAATTTTTCGTTTAATCAAAATCTCCATGACTTTTATCAGGTCTACGTTTTAAGGGATTCCTAAGGAAAGTTGCACAAAGCACAAATAAGTTCTGTTACGTTATAGTAGATCTTTTAATGCATATTATTGTATGTTAATTTTTAAATCCATTTGACAGTTCGAATTAATTAAACTCTCCTTTCATTAAAAAAAATACAGTATAATTTGAATCCTTTAGATTGCATGGTACTTTTAAACTGTTTATTTAGATTATGTGATGTAAATGTAATGCTCAGAGTATTGTAGTAAAATTTCAAGTTGCATGTTACTGTTCACCGTGTGATGGGAACGCCAATTTTTAATAGTAAAATTACCTACTTCTGCTTTATATCTTCAGTTTTGTTTGATAATTTTCTTGGCGCTGACTTACATTGTTATTACTTTTTTAACTTATTAAACGGAATAATAAAGAATTTTCTTTCCCCGGCTTGAATTCAGTCAGTGAACCCGAAATTTTATCTCTGGGACGTGGTCTCTTATTATTTCAAATCTACTCAAATAATAATACTCCTGCTTCTTTAATCCACCAAGAGAAATTATAAGCATAACAATACCATAATTCATACATGTCCTGGTACGGATATTAAATATTTCACCACAAGGTGTTTTTTTCCGAATGTTGGTAACAGTTCTCCTTTTCTATACATTAACCTCTCATCGCCAACTATATCATTTATTTTCCTTTTTAAACAGCACTACACTTTCAAACATTTTAACATCTTTAACTTTTTTTTTAATTTTCAGTGCCACATACTACAAAATCTAGAAACAGTTCTCGATCCGGGGCCAAAAATAAATAATGGCTTCAGTATGAATCCATTTAATGAAAAGTAATTATTCTTTCAGTTGGATTTCTTTATTTTGAAATAATTCACCTTTTATTTTTCGGAACGTGTTTTGAGTAATTCAAAATGTGATATGCTCAGAGGCAAGAGTTTTTGTTTTAGCGATAATTTGGCGAATTTTCGCGAATGTTTCCTTTCTTCGAGAATAATATATTTTTAGCGATAAGTGAGAAAATGTGTATTATTTTTAGTCTACATAGAAAAAAATTACATGTATTACAGATTACATAAATATAACTTTAATTTAACATTCATGACTTCATAGCACGAAGCTAGAAGTCGTGATTTTTTTTTTTTTAATTTAACGAAAGCAAGGAAAAATGTAACACTTGACAAAGCCAATGCAGTGACATCATCATGCGCACCGAAACAATAAACTGACACCACAGCAACCGACTGGTCCTTGATACTGAGAACTGTTTGTCGTGTGCTAACTAGAAATGTTATTGGATAGCACACCGTGCACAGCAAAAACTCGTATTATGCTGAATAAGGTACTGAGAAGGTTGAACTACTTGGAAGTTACTCTCAGACATTACATCAACATGAAAATATGTATTGTCCTTAGTCTCACTCATATATCGGCGCGGGCGTGTAATACGGGCTGAACAGATTAAAAATGGGTAGGCAAGGTGAAATTTGTGCGAGCTTAAAGAATATCGAGAACAAGGATTTTTTGTAGGTGCTAATTTTGTTGTGATGTGTAAATTGTGTAACAAAGAATTGAATGGAAGAGACGTGATTCATGTGAAAAGCATATAAAAACCAAGGCTCGTCTAAACCAAGTGCAAGATGCAGTACAAGTAACGCACCTAAAAGGCAACTCGGTGTCAGTTATTCGTTCCAAGCTCCCCAAAAGGTAAAAAGCGACTATGGACACAACGAAAGTGTTTATGAAGGTAAGGCTGTTGCTACTGTTACTTTCATAATTACATTATTGTTACGTATTGTTAGTATGACGGCGTCGTTGCGACCTGTTTAGCACATGGGTTGTTTAATGTTCACGGATCATTTTCCAATCGGCTGATTTATTAATTAATAATTAGTACCTAATTATATTACTAAAGTTCCTCAAAATGTTTAGTTAGGTTATTAAAACTGTTACAAAAAAAAAAAAAAAAAAGAATATAAATCCAGTTTTATAATATAGCTTTAAAATTATAGAGTTAAAACAAGTTAATGTTTAAAAATGGATGCAATACGTGAGAGCAACTAAATGCGTTTAAAAACAGTGGTATAACCTGTGATTCTGATTTGCTTCTTTGTTACAAAGAGCTTTGTGACACTGTTGAACAGCAAAGCCACTAATCCTTTCATGGAAGTGTTGAAAACAGTGTTGTTGTATAAATTAAATTAATTGGAAGTCGATTAATGACACAAGACAACACTTACTTTTAAATTTTCCCGGAACTAGTTTCTGAGGCCTTCCCTCTATCTTCAGCCGGACATCGACTGGTTCTCATTGGTGTAGCTGGCAATATTTTGTCATCGGTCTCCTCTGGTGGCGGTTCGAGGAACTTGCTGAACAAATCTTTCTGGGGGATGTCGAAATTGAATACTTTGTTCCTATTTTTTGAAATAAAGATTTGTTCCCATGTGGACAGTTCTTCTTTTCCTGTTGTATGTTTTAGTACTTTTGGTTCTGGATTTATGTTGTGGTTTTTTCCCCAAAAATGCGTGGCAACTGCTGATTTTTCTAATTGTTTGTATTTTATGTTCCTAAAGTGTTCCTTTGCTCTTGTTTCTAAATTTCTTTTGGTTTTTCCAATATAAATTTGACTACAGTCACAGCATTCAATTTGATATATACCAGATTTTTTGTTAGATGGAATGGCATCTTTGATGTTTGAGCAAATTAGGTTTTTTTAAGGAGTAATGGTTCACTGGAGCTAGTTGAATGTTTTGTTTTTTGAAGACTTTTTTGAATTTATCAAAGGCCCATGGATGTTAAGTGAATTTTTTGAAGATCATTTTAGTTTCTGTAGCTGAGAGGGTTGTGGTTTCCTTTAGTAGTTTCTTCTTATTTGCTAAGTTCACTTTTTGTCTACTAGTGACTTGGGAAAGTCATTTTTCTGTGCTATTTCAATAATTTTGTTGTATTCTATTTTGTATTCTTCTGCTGTGAGAGGGATGTTGACCAGTCTGTGTGCTAAACTATTAAAGATTGCCTGTGTGTGGGATCTTGGATTGTAGCCCAGTCTCATTTGACGTTAAATCACTGTTTCCCAGCATACCAATTAAACAACTCCCAACATTGATAGAAAAATGGCTCAAATCACTTGGAATGTCATCACTTGAAATTTCAGATTACATCGAACTTACCAAATTATGCATAGAACAGAATTTCTTCCAGTTTCAAAAAAAAAAATATTTCCATCAAACTTCTGGTTTAGCAATGGGCAACCCCTTATCACCCTTCCTGGCCGACCTGTACATAAGTGCACTAGAAATAAGGATTACTAAAGGTTTCCCATGGATGTTCAAACTCTGGCAAAGATATGTAGATGACATATTTGCCATAGTGCCAAAAAACACATCAGTGATGCACTAAAACTTTCAAATATTCAAGAAAAAAGCATCAAGTTCACTGTAGAAGTTGATAAAGACGAGTATTTACCATTTTTAGATCTAAAAATAATCAGAAATAAAAATAGAATAAACTTTGGCATTTACAGAAAACCAACACAGACAGACAATACATAAAAGCTAATGGCTACAATCCAAGATCCCACAAACAGGCAATCTTTAATAGTTTAGCACACAGACTGGTCAACATCCCTCTCACAGCAGAAGAATACAAAATAGAATACAACAAAATTATTGAAATAGCACAGAAAAATGACTTTCCCAAATCACTAGTGGACAAAAAAGTGAACTTAGCAAATAAGAAGAAACTACTAAAGGAAACCACAACCCTCTCAGCTACAGAAACTAAAATGATCTTCAAAAAATTCACTTAACATCCATGGGCCTTTGATAAATTCAAAAAAGTCTTCAAAAAACAAAACATTCAACTAGCTCCAGTGAACCATTACTCCTTAAAAAACCTAATTTGCTCAAACATCAAAGATGCCATTCCATCTAACAAAAAATCTGGTATATATCAAATTGAATGCTGTGACTGTAGTCAAATTTATATTGGAAAAACCAAAAGAAATTTAGAAACAAGAGCAAAGGAACACTTTAGGAACATAAAATACAAACAATTAGAAAAATCAGCAGTTGCCACGCATTTTTGGGGAAAAAACCACAACATAAATCCAGAACCAAAATTACTAAAACATACAACAGGAAAAGAAGAACTGTCCACATGGGAACAAATCTTTATTTCAAAAAATAGGAACAGAGTATTCAATTTCGACATCCCCCAGAAAGATTTGTTCAGCAAGTTCCTGGAACCGCCACCAATTTCTCATGTGAAATAACATGAGAAATTATACCAAATCCTGGTGAAATTAAAATGTAAACGGATTATTTCTCTTTTACCAAAGGTTTTATATTCATGAAATGATATTAGAATGCAATTCTAAAGGTGTAAATGGAAACATATAAGAATAATCATACAACATCAACAAAATGTCAATATCATGCTGCTGCTTCAAATCCAAAGTGATGATTTGATGTAAAATGGGATGACAAAATATTGCCAGCTACACCAATGAGAACCAGTCGATGTCCGGCTGAAGATAGAGGGAAGGCCTCAGAAACCGGTTCCGGGAAAATTTAAAAGTAAGTGTTGTCTTGTGTCATTAATCGACTCCCAATTAATTTAATTAAGCAAAGCCACTGTTCTTGATAACAGATTAGATGTAGTAACAGCACTCTTGACATTCAAGGCAAAAGCTGATTCTTAAAGCAATTTCTGTGAAAAGTCCCTTCAATGTCTTTGGTTGCCGATGTCAAACGCTGACAGAGAGATTCTTCTCTACATATAACTTAGTTGTGACAGACAAAAGAACAAGTATAAGAAACAAAAATATCACAACTTGTTCTATGCTGCAGTTTGGCGATGTCTGATATGTAATATTTGATTTTATTTATGGTACCTACTGTAGGCAATTTTAATTTGGGAAAAAGGGGGTTTAACAGTTGTGTTACTCTAGTTATCTGATTCTTTTCACTTCAGCAATGTCATTGCTCATTAATTCTTCCCGAAAATTTACGCGAAATTTGTGCGAATTTATTGCAAAAAAAACACAAAACACCACCAATTAAAATTATTAATACGAATTTTATAAATAATTCTCACCACAAAATCCTGCCTCTGGTTATGTTTGACGCCCGCTTTTACTACATGCTGTACTATGATATCGCAATTATTGACGTGTAAGATTGAAGTGTAAGATTGAAGTGTTATAACGAAATGATAGAGCGTATAGAGAAATAATTAAGGTTCGTCTGGTTTAACTTGAAACAATGCCTATTTAGCGCTACCGCTCCCTGTGACAAGTGCGGGGTGAAACGTTTTGTAGACACATTGCCACTGCTATCCACGACTGCCTAATCTCCGTCAGACAGCGACAGGTGCTGCAACCAGTGCAGGGCTTGCTTATTTACAAAAAGTGCTTTATATTGACAGTGAAATATGGTAATAATGAAAATATGGTATCAAAACCGGTGTTGTACGAGATAATTAAAGGAAACAAGGATAAGTTTAAACTGTATACAATTTACTCCACAGCTGAATTAAATGGACACATCTTACCTCCGTGTCATTGTGATGCATGCAACCGGATAAATTGTGCAAAAGGCGCGATGATAAATGATGAATTACTCCCACGTTTGGTCTGGTAGAACTCTTAAAGATGCCTCGGCGCTCTGGAGCAATGAGTCTTATCTCTGGCCGTAGTATCGAAGTGAGAATTATTTTATGTTGCTATGGTTGTAAAAGAACAACTTTTATCCTTTAAATATTTTGGAATTTATTCCGGAAAAACATCAATATATTCTATCACAGTAATAAATTTCGTAGATTCTGTCCTTTAATAAAATAATTATTGTTGCATCGTTGAGCTACAAGTTTCTGCAGACTTGCAGAGCGACACCAAGGAAAAAAAAAAATAAATACGTCTTACTCCGACGATAATTTGTGCAAAATTACACCAAACTCCTTGAATACTCTGAATTCTCTTCACACGAGGTTTCTAGAACATCCAAATTACTTCTATCCTATTGATCTACGTCACAACATTACGTAATAACATTATTATAATGACCAGTAGGAACACTGTTACGTAAGTTGTATCATACTGTGGCCTACCATATTTCATATTTCCTATTTTATACAAATCACCTTTTCCAGAACAATCCAGAAACAAATTCCCAAATACTTGAAAAAAAAATGAAGTAACTGTCACATACGAATGCTATCCAGCTAATATGGCCACAAATCAATGAAGGAGGTAGAAAACACGGATTAAAGGATATGCTGGACAATTTCATCATCATTTTAGAAGAATGTCACTGTCCAAAATTCTCTAATGGACAGTATATCCATACTAACGCCATCTGCTACACATGAGCGCTGCGCTTGGAAGAATTACTTAAAGGTTATCTACAGTACAATCACACGGAATCAAACTGAATATTGCTGGAAATAATGCGATATGGGGTTAAGCAGTCATGGGCTACCTACACGGGCAATACTGCGTTCTCTCTCTCTCTCTCTCTCTCTCTCTCTCTCTCTCTCTCTCTCTCTCTCTCTCTCTCTCTCTCTCTCTCTCTCTCTCTCTCTCTCTCTCTCTCTCTAATTCCAATGTTTCAAGATAAACCAGACAAACTGTACATAGAAGTGATGCTATGTGGGATTAGGCAGTCATGGGTTATTTACAACAGCACGGGCAATAGTTCACTTCCTAATTCCCATGTTTCAACATAAATCACAAAAAATTTACCTAGAAGTAATGCGATATAGGATTAAGCAGTCCTACGTTATCTACGCGGCAATACTGCTTTCTCTCTCTCTCTCTCTCTCTCTCTCTCTCTCTCTCTCTCTCTCTCTTCTCTCTCTCTCTCTCTCTCTCTCTCTCTCTCTCATCTCTCTCTCTCTCTCTCTCTCTCTCTCTCTCTCTCTCTCTCTCTCTCTCTTTCTCACTCTCTCTCTCTAATTCCCATGATTCAAGATAAATCAAACTATAAAAAGTGATGTGATGTGGGATTAGGCAATCATTAGGCAGTGCGGGCAATACGGCTCTCTCTCTCTCTCACTCTCTCTCTCTCTCTAATTCCCATGCTTCAAGATAAATCAAACTATAAGAAATGATGTGATGTGGTATTAGGCAGTCATTAAGCAGCACGGGCAATACTGCTCTCTCTCTCTCTCTCTCTCTCTCTCTCTCTCTCTCTCTCTCTCTCTCTCTCTCTCTCTAATTCCCATGCTTCAAGACAAATCAGACAAACTATAAGAAGTGATGTGATGTGGGATTAGGCAGTCATTAAGCAGCACGGGCAATACTGCTCTCTCTCTCTCTCTCTCTCTCTCTCTCTGTCTCTCTCTCTAATTCCCATGCTTCAAGACAAATCAGACAAACTATAAGAAGTGATGTGATGTGGGATTAGGCAGTCATTAAGCAGCACGGGCAATACCGCTCTCTCTCTCTCTCTCTCTCTCTCTCTCTCTCTCTCTCTCTCTCTCTCTCTCTCTCTGTCTCTCTCTCTAATTCCCATGCTTCAAGATAAATCAGACAAACTATAAGGACTGATGTGATGTGGGATTAGGCAGTCATTAGGCAGCGTGGGCAATACTGCTCTCTCTCTCTCTCTCTCTCTCTCTCTCTCTCTCTCTGTCTCTCTCTCTAATCCCCATGCTTCAAGACAAATCAGACAAACTATAAGAAGTGATGTGATGTGGGATTAGGCAGTCACTAAGCAGCGCGGTCAATACTGCTCTCTCACTCTCATTCTCTATAATTCCCATGCTTCAAGATAAACCATACAAACTATAAGACGTATAACTACACATAAACTATAAGAAGTGATGTGATATGGGATTAGGCAGTCATTAAGCAGCACGGCAATACTGCTCTCTCTCTCTCTCATTCCCTATAATTCCCATGCATCAAGATAAACCATACAAACTATAAGAAGTATAACTACACATAAACTATAAGAAGTGATGTGATGTGG
The DNA here is from genome assembly GCA_030765055.1 of Mantis religiosa. Lineage (NCBI taxonomy): Eukaryota > Metazoa > Arthropoda > Insecta > Mantodea > Mantidae > Mantis > Mantis religiosa. Next base: position 117,126,333 of record CM060956.1, on the reverse strand, counting down.
GATTAGGCAGTCACTAAGCAGCGCGGTCAATACTGCTCTCTCTCACTCTCATTCTCTATCATTCCCATGCTTCAAGATAAACCATACAAACTATAAGAAGTATAACTACACATAAACTATAAGAAGTGATGTGATATGGGATTAGGCAATCATTAAGCAGCACGGGCAATACTGCTCTCTCTCTCACATTCCCTATAATTCCCATGCATCAAGATCAACCATACAAACTATAAGAAGTATAACTACACATAAACTATAAGAAGTGATGTGATATGGGATTAGGCAGTCATTAAGCAGCACGGGCAATACTGCTCTCTCTCTCTCTCTCTCTCTCTCTCTCATTCTCTATAATTCCCATGCTTCAAGATAAACCATACAAACTATAAGACGTATAACTATACATAAACTATTAGAAGTGATGTGATGTGGAATTAGGCAGTCATTAAGCAGCACGGGCAATACTGCTCCCCCTCTCTCTCTCTCTCTCTCTCTCTCTCTCTCTCTCTCTCTCTCTCATTCTCTATAATTCCCATGCTTCAAGATAAACCATACAAACTATAAGAAGTATAACTATATATAAACTATTAGAAGTGATGTGATGTGGAATTAGGCAGACATTAAGCAGCGCGGGCAATACTGCTCCCTGTCTCTCACTCTCTCTCATTCTCTATAATTCCCATGCTT
>CM060956.1:117077887-117124649 GCA_030765055.1 Mantis religiosa | reverse complement strand
GTCATGGTTTAGCTACAACAGCGCGGGCGATACTGCCCTCTTTCTCTCTCTCTTATTCTGTCTCTCTGATTTTCTCTCTTTAAATCCCATGCTTCAAGATAAATCAGACAAACTATAAGAAGTGATGCGATTTGAATTAGGCAGTCATGGTTTAGCTACAAACAGCGCGGGCGATACTGCCCTCTTTCTCTCTCTCTTATTCTGTCTCTCTGATTTTCTCTCTTTAAATCCCATGCTTCAAGATAATCAGACAAACTATAAGAAGTGATGTGATGTGGGATGAGGCAGTCATTAAGCAGCGTGGCAATACTGCTCTCTCCCTCTCTCTTTCTCTATCTTTCTCTCCAGTTCCTATGTGTCAAGATAAACCAGTCAAACAACACATAGAAGTAATGCGATGTGGAATTAGTCAGTCATGAGTTACCTACAACAGCGCGGGCAATACTGCTCTCTCTCTCTGTCTCTCTCTCTCTGTCTCTCTCCTCTCCTCTCTCTCTCTCTCTCTCTCTCTCTCTCTGATTCTCTCTCTTTAAATCCCATGCTTCAAGATAAATCAGACAAACTATAAGAAGTGATGCGATGTGACGGATTAGGCGGTCATTGAGCAGCGTGACTATACTGCTATCTCTCACCCTCTCTCTCTTTCTATTCCCATGTTTCAAGATAAATCAGACAAACTATAAGAAGTGATGTGATGTGGGATGAGGCAGTCATTAAGCAGCTGTGGGCAATACTGCTCTCTCCCTCTCTCTTTCTCTATCTTTCTCTCCAGTTCCTATGTGTCAAGATAAACCAGTCAAACAAACACATAGAAGTAATGCGATGTGGAATTAGTCAGTCATGAGTTACCTACAACAGCGCGGGCAATACTGCTCTCTCTCTCTCTCTCTCTCTCTCTCTCGCTCTCTCTCTCTCTGATTCTCTCTCTTTAAATCCCATGCTTCAAGATAAATCAGACAAAACTATAAGAAGTGATGCGATTTTGAATTAGGCAGTCATGGTTTAGCTACAACAGCGCGGGCGATACTGCCCTCTTCTCTCTCTCTTATTCTGTCTCTCTGATTTTCTCTCTTTAAATCCCATGCTTCAAGATAAATCAGACAAACTATAAGAAGTGATGTGATGTGGGATGAGGCAGTCATTAAGCAGCGTGGGCAATACTGCTCTCTCCCTCTCTCTTTCTCTATCTTTCTCTCCAGTTCCTATGTGTCAAGATAAACCAGAGTCAAACAACACATAGAAGTAATGCGATGTGGAATTAGTCAGTCATGAGTTACCTACAACAGCGCGGGCAATACTGCTCTCTCTCTGTCTCTCTCTCTCTCTCTCTCTCTCTCTCTCTCTCTCTCTCTCTCTCTCTCTCTCTCTCTGATTCTCTCTCTTTAAATCCCATGCTTCAAGATAAATCAGACAAACTATAAGAAGTGATGCGATGACGGATTAGGCGGTCATTGAGCAGCGTGACTATACTGCTATCTCTCACCCTCTCTCTCTTTCTATTCCCATTACTCAAGATAAATCAGACTAACTATAAGAAGTGATGTGATGGAGTCATTAGACTGCGTGGGCAATACTGCTCTCTCTCTCTCTCTCTCTCTCTCTCTCTCTCTCTCTCTCTCTCTCTCTCTCTCTCTCTGCCTCTCTCTCGCTTTCTATTCCCATGTTTCAAGATAAACCAGACAAACTATAAGAAGTGATGTGATGTGGGATTAGGTAGTCATTAGGCAGCGTGGGCAATACTGCTATCTATCTCTCTTTCTTTCTCTATCTTTCTCTGCCTCTCTCTCGCTTTCTATTCCCATGTTTCAAGATAAACCAGACAAACTATAAGAAGTGATGTGATGTGGGATTAGGTAGTCATTAGCAGCGTGGGCAATACTGCTCTCTCTCTCTCTCTCTCTCTCTCTCTCTCTCTCTCTCTCTCTCTCTCCTGCCTCTCTCTCTCTCTTTCTATTCCCATTACTCAAGATAAATCAGACTAACTATAAGAAGTGATGTGATGGAGTCATTAGACTGCGTGGGCAATACTGCTCTCTCTCTCTCTCTCTCTGCCTCTCTCTCGCTTTCTATTCCATGTTTCAAGATAAACCAGACAAACTATAAGAAGTGATGTGATGTGGGATTAGGTAGTCATTAAGCAGCGTGGGCAATACTGCTCTCTCTCTCTCTCTCTCTCTCTCTCTCTCTCTCTCTCTCTCTCTCTGCCTCTCTCTCGCTTTCTATTCCCATGTTTCAAGATAAACCAGACAAACTATAAGAAGTGATGTGATGTGGGATTAGGTAGTCATTAGGCAGCGTGGGCAATACTGCTATCTATCTCTCTTTCTTTCTCTTTTTCTATTCCCTTGTTTGAAGATAAACCATACAAACTGTACTACATGGAAGTGATCCGATGTGGGATCAGCCGGCGCTGTGAATAGTGCACTCTCTCTGTCTCTCTCTAATTCCCATACTTCAAGATAAAACAGACAAACCGTACAACGAAGTGATGCGATGTGCAATTAGGCAAACATTAGGCAACGTGGTCAACACTGCTCACTCTCTCTCTTTCTCTCTCTCTCTCTCTCTCTCTCTCTCTCTCTCTCTCTCTCTCTCTCTCTCTCTCTCTCTCTCTCTCTCTCTCTAATTCCCATGCTTCAAGATGAATCATCCCAACCGTACACAGAAGTGATGTGATGTGGAATTAGGCAGTCATGGGTACCTACAACAGCGCAGGCAATACTGCTCTCTCTCTCTCTCTCTCTCCCTCCCTTTCTCTCCTATTCCCATGCTTCAAGATAAATCAAACTATAAGAAGTGATGTGATGGAGTCATTAGCCCGCGTGGGCAATACTGCTCTCTCTCTCTCTCTCTCTCTCTCTCTCTCTCTCTCTCTAATTCCCATGCTTCAAGATGAATCATCCCAACCGTACACAGAAGTGATGTGATGTGGAATTAGGCAAACATTAGGCAACGTGGTCAACACTGCTCACTCTCTCTCTCTCTCTTTCTCTCTCTCTCTCTCGCTCTCTCTCTCTCTCTCTAATTCCCATGCTTCAAGATGAATCATCCCAACCGTACACAGAAGTGATGTGATGTGGAATTAGGCAAACATTAGGCAACGTGTTCAACACTAGCTCACTCTCTCTCTCTCCTCTCTCTCTCTCTCTCTCTCTCTCTCTCTCTCTCTCTCTCTCTCTCTCTCTCTCTCTCTCTCTCTCTCTCTCTCTCTCTAATTCCCATGCTTCAAGATGAATCATCCCAACCGTACACAGAAGTGATGTGATGGAGTCATTAGCCCGCGTGGGCAATACTGCTCTCTCTCTCTCTCTCTCTCTCTCTCTCTCTCTCTCTCTCTCTCTCATCTCTCTCTCTCTCTCTCTCTCTCTCTCTTTCTCTAATTCCCATGTTTCAAGATAAACCAGACAAACTATAAGAAGTGATGTGATGTGGGATTAGGTAGTCATTAGGCAGCGTGGCAAAACTGCTCCCTCTCCTTCTCTCTCTCTCTCTCTCTTTGTAATTCCATGTGTCAAGATAAATCAGACAAACTATAAGAGGTGATGTGATGTGGGATTAGGCAGTCGTTAAGCAGCGCGGGCAATACTGCTCTCTCTCCTTCTCTCTCTCTCTCTCTCTCTCTCTCTCTCTCTCTCTCTCTCTCTCTCTCTCATCTCTCTCTCTCTCTCTCTCTCTCTCTCTCTCTCTCTAATTCCCGTGTTACAAGATAAACCAGACAAACTATAAGAGGTGATGTGATGTGGATTAGGTAGTCATTAGGCAGCGTGGGCAAACTGCTCTCTCTCCTTCTCTCTCTCTCTCTCTCTCTCTCTCTCTAATTCCCGTGTTACAAGATAAACCAGACAAACTATAAGAAGTGATGTGATGTGGGATTAGGTAGTCATTAGGCAGCGTGTGCAAAACTGCTCTCTCTCCTTCTCTCTCTCTCTCTCTCTCTCTCTCTCTCTCTCTCTCTCTCTCTCTCTCTCTCTCTCTCTAATTCCCGTGTTACAAGATAAACCAGACAAACTGTACTACATGGAAGTGATCCGATATGGGATAAGGCAGGCGCTGGCAATACTTCTATCTCTCTCTCTCTCTAATTCCCTTGTGTAAATATAAACCAAACTAACTGTAATATAATTAGCCTGTGTTTTCCTCATTAGCTGGAAAATTTAAGTTTCGTGATTAGCGATATATTGTAGCTTATGTACAGTGTAGTGTAGCGATGTAAACTAAGAGTTTACACATACCCTGAAACCCAGGGCCCTGAGACTTCCGTTCCGGAGCATTAGGATTTACATGCATGTTAAAACCTAAAAAGCTTAAACAGCTAACCAGGATGGAAGGTGGAGTGAAATAGACAGAAGAAACTTCGGGGATGCAGTTATTGTCCCCAACATTTGTCTAACATCCTGTTAAAACTACCCAGGAAGCGAATCGATCTTTGGACCTCTCGAATGAGGGTCATAGGCGTCTGTCACTCTGCTAGGTTACCCTACAGAAAGAAAAGGTGACGCACATATGCGTTGTGTAAAGCCGTTAAGTATTCACTAGCAAAAGAAATATTTGGGGCAGATTAGCAGAGGGGCGAGAGGAATATAATAATAATCGAACATGTCCCCTCTCCACTAACTCCATTCGCCAAATGCTGGCCACCCTCTCACTTCCGGTTTTGTTTGTTTACGTGCATACGCTCACGTCTTTACAAGGCGAGCTTCTTGGCGTGCAGTGGCGGAACCGTAATGAAACAAACTGTTGGTATTGCGATTTCGTACTGACAAAGAGAATAAGCAAATAAAGCATTACTTAAATTATTATCAGTACTATACCATAATGGCATCTGTATACAGTCAGTGGTTAACACATACGGAATTATGGATGGACAGATGGAGGATACACAGACGAAGGATGAATGTTACTGTTCTTTAATGGGACATGCAGATAATAAAACTGCATGTATATATGGGCAGTTATCAGTAAAATCATATAAAACAAGCGATAGATACATCATTTAAATATGTAGCAGCCAAATTCACCTCGAGGTAAATCTGTAAATTACGAGATCAAAAGTGCCACGTTCCATTCAGCTTTGAAGATTTATTATTTTTACATATGTTATTAACCATGGGTCCTCGATACTTGCGATACCTCGATACTCACGATACGTGTATGGTATCGACATCGAACGATACTTCAGAAAATTCGCTCGGTACTTTGTCAATACTTCTGCGGTGATTCTGCAATTTTTATTAATTTTTAATATCACGAAATATTATTGCCGCAAGTAGAACATGCAAAGCCCGAGAAATTACGAGCAATGTGGTGTCTGTACAGTAGCATTACGCAAGAAAATAATCGTGTGTCAACTGTCAGTTAACACTTCCCAGAAAGTAATCTCTGCATACCTCAATGACGATTCTCAACCCCCATGGTACACTGGATTAATGGAAAACAAATTTAAAACTTCCAGAACTATATATATATATATATATATATATATATATATATATATATATAAACGTCCTCCAACGTTAAGTCATATCGGACGATGAATGGAATGGGTGAAATGATGCTCAGATGAGTTCGGGTCCATAGAGCTTAGAGTTACTTGACATTCGTCTTTCAGGATAAGGAGAACCTGGAAAAAACCTTATCTAGGTAATTCACCCTGACCGAGATTCGAACTCGGGACCTCTTGAACGTGAGGCAGACATTCTACCACCACGCTGTCAAGGCGGGCCCGGAAAGAGTGAACATACTATTTTGTAACTAAAACTTATAAAACTGGACTGTTTCGCTTTTAAATATCTAACGTAGAGTTTAAAATAAAATACTGGTGGTTTTAATTTTGTCTTATCAAATATGTGTACCTAAATTTATTGACATTACATAGTTCTCCCAACATTCCATTTTGTATCGAAGTATCGGGTATCGAGAATCGAATACCAAGAAATACTACTAAGGAATCATCCCTAGTTATTATTCACATGATCCCGCCACTGACACAGCGACTGACCTTTTCAGAAGTAATACGGGAGGCCCGGTGTGGTAGCTAACCAATGGAGTACTCTTTGTAAATTTTCCCCTTGTATTTCGTGGTCTAGGAGTAACATGCACTAGGCTATAGTTCAAACCCGATAGAAGGCCATCGATATTCCTTAGATTGGGAGCAAAGTAAAGCCAGCAGATTTGCTGTGTCCAAAAGAACCTCATGTATAATGTTGTTTTTTTAAAGTCAACTCCCCTAATTATTCGGATGGAAGGATACTAATAAATTGAATTATAAGACAATAGTGTATATTATCACCCATTCTTTTTAACATTAATTTGGATTGTATCTTAAATAGATGGAAAGCGGAAGTACCATCTGGTATTCATATTGGAGGAACTGAAATTAAAATTTTACTATCTGCAGACGACCTCGTAATTATATAGATAAGATATGGAAGTAAAACTTCAAAAATCAGTTTACTTACTATATCAAATTGTAACTGAATATAACTTTAAACTCTCTATTTCTAAAACTGAAATCATGCCATTCCAGGATAAATATCCAGCAACAGCAAAAATTGTATTAGAAGTTTCAATTACTTAGGCTGCTTTAATTTATTTATTACAAATAAATCGAAGAGATATCAAACGATGTGCGGATCAATTAAAATAACATTAAAAGCAACTCGAATAGACACTAAGATAACGTTTTCTAAGGTAATGGCAGTGAGTCCTGGACGTTTAAGAAAAAGGTACATAGTCATATTTTTTTATGTTTATTTCTTATTTAACCGTTTTTTATTGTTTACGTTTGTTTTACTGCCTGTTTCATATAATTTCATACGTACGCTCTATACACATAAACACCCATGCCAAAGGCGGAACTCGAACCCGCGTCCCTCTACGCGGCGGAACGTAAGACATACAATCTAGCGATCATGATTATGGGGGCGGGCTTATTCAGGCGCTAGAAATGAAATACCTCAGATCATCGTTGGAATGAAAATTAACAAATCAAGCAGTTAGAAATATATTAAATATATATGCAATAAATGAAAACATAGACAAGTGTAGGTATAAATGGAAGGATTATCTATTTGAATAGAGTGGAAGATAGAGTACCAACAATAATTTCATATAGTCTAAGAAGAGGACGTGACCCTGGATGAACAAAGCCAAGATAGGATGAGGCCGGAAAAGGCCATGTGGCCTATACGATGAAAGGAAGAAGAAAAGCACCTCAAGCGTCATAAAATGGCCTCTGAGAAATTCAAATTTAACAATTTAAATTTGAGGTGTTTTTCCTCGCGTGTAACATACATGGACCATGAGTAAAACTGAGTAAAAGTAAAAGGTGAACAGTTGAGGAGCTGAAAGCTTGATAATAGTATCACTTCAACTTGTAGAAATACTGGTTTCTAAAATATAAAAGATCGACTTGATGTCGAAATTGAACGTCAGGTATAGCAAGGAGGTCGTTGACCCCAAGCAAAGCGATCTGGGCCAGCTGTAGGAACCAGTTCGTCTACTCAGGACCAGCAGCCCATTTGCCCAACAAAGGACATCTGTGAGTGCACAAGTGTCACAAGGGTCGCTGCCGCAGGTGTAAGTGTCACTTACTATACTCTTGTACAAACTACTCTTACAAAGAAAGGGTAGAGGCAGAAGGAAAAATTCAATGCCTTAGCCGGGATTTGAACCACGGATATTCTGGTTTCCGTCCAGTCGCTCTAACCATTTGAGCTACTATGGCCAACGTGCCAACATGACATTAAATTCTCCGGAAACCAGAATATCCGTGGTTCAAATCCCGGCTATGGCATTGAATTTTTCATTCTGTCTCTACCCTTTCATAGTGCGTCCTACACACGGCTAGTGTGAAAGAACAATTAATTTCCATACTCTTACAAAGTTCACATTAATCAGGGTAAACCACATTAAACGTTCCGTTATAGATAAAACAAGAGCGCAGCAGTAGGCTAAAGTGATTGTCAAATTTTTATAACTGGTGTCGCTATGTGATGTGTTCAGATTTCATGTTCTCCATAATACCATGTTCTCCATAATACCAAAGGAATAAACGAACAACAGCTCAGAAAACATAAGTCGAAAAGTCAAACAAATAACAATATTTAACAAACTATTAGCTCCTGAAAACTTATTTCAAATAACTTGTGTATTTTAAGGAGATCTATATGTTGTGTATACTTAGCTTTCGTTCATTTCTTACGGTTTATGCAAAAGTCATTCAGAACGATAGGTTTTTATCAGAAAATACAAGATAACTACATATTTAATTTTTCATAAATATATCTTATACATAAGATATTTTAACCAAAATTGCTAGATTCAGTTTTGAAAACTTTAAATTGCGGAAAGCTCTTCTATGTAAAAGTGGTTTGGGTTGGAGGGAATTTCTTGAAAATCTTCCTAACCGACCTTTTAAACTTCAAAATATTTAACGGTCTTCCCAACGATCTTAAACAAAAGACAATTTCAATGCTTATAAAATTGCAGGTACGTATGTTCAAAATAATTGTATTCTGTGTAAGATTATCGGGATGACAAATTATCCTGATAACGCTTATGTAAAAAGAATCTAATGGGAAATCATTGCCACTTTCTTTACCTTTGATGTCTGTTCAAAAGGTATGTGTTCCGAAGAACTGACAATAGATGCTCTCAATTGAGAAATCTAATATAATAAAATGTCGCGACTTACTGGCAAAAGCCAAGTGAAAGTTTAAGAAATGAAATAGCCAAATTGTATTTGTGTATACACATCTGTTAATCTTCTAACTGCACGGAAGTATTTAATTTGGTATAGTAATTATCCTTTCTTTGTTTTTATATTACATGTAAGTATTTAATGGCTTTTGTGTTCAATATTCAAGTACATATGCGCTAAACTACATTTCTTTGACATGTTCAATGCTCACGGGTCTTTGTGGTTACTACTGAACTCACTGAACGCAAATCAATCAATCAATCAATCCTATTTAAGTTATGCGGTTACAAACGAGGGCACACAGACAACCATATCTTTTCCCAAAAATGGTGTTTGGGGTTCAAGGAGCCATAACATGTATTTCAGGTGGAACAGTCTGTTCTTTTTTTTAAATTTCTCTAATAAGTCTTGTCCGAAGATCAGAGGCAAGAGTTTTTGATTTTAACGATTTTTTCGAGAATAATATATTTTTTAGCGATAAATGAGAAAATTTCTATTTCTTTTAGTCTACATAGAAAAAATTGCATTTATTACAAATTACATAAATATAACTTTAATTTAAACATTCGTTGTCTTCATAGCATGAAGCTAGAAGTCGTTAAAAAAATGTTTACAAATTTAACGAAAGAAAGATACAATGTAACAGTTAACAAAGCCAACAGTGACATCATGCGCACTGAAATATCAGCTAAGCGATGCAACAAAACTGACAGCTCAGCACCCGACTGGTCTGAGATACTGAGAACTGTTTGTCGTAGAAATGGATAGCACACGGTGCGCAGCAAAAACTCCTATTATGCTGACTGAAGGTACTGAAAATATTGAACTTCTTGGAAACTACTCTCAGACATTACGTTAACATGAAAATATGTATTGTCCTTAGTCTAACTGATTTATCGGCGCGGGCGTGTAATACGGTCTGAAGAGATTAAAGCGAGTGCAAGATGTAGTTAAAAACAATCAACGCATCTAAAAGGCAACTCAGTATCAGTGATTCGCCCCAAGCCCCCTCTCCCCGCCAAAAGGGCAAAAAGCGACAAAGTGGAGTTCATTATGGACACAACGAAAATGTTTATGAAGGTAAGGCTGTTGCTATTGTTAATTTCATAATTAAATTATTGCTAAGTCTTGTTAGTAGGACTGCGTCGTTGCGACCTGTTTAGCACTTGGGTTGTCTTTAATGTTCACGGATCATTTAATAGTTATTATCTAATTATATTACTAAAATTCCTCAAAATGATTACTTATATTATTAAAACCGTTACAAAAAAGAACAAATCCAGTTTTATACAATAGTTTTAAAACTACAGAATTAAAGCAAGTTAATGTTTAAAAGTGGAGACGTGAGTGCCGTACATTTTGTAACAGAAATCATTTTATTTTAGGTTAACATCCCCCTGCCATGAGATTGTGGATGAGAAAGTACATTCCAGGCTCTGGGGATTTACCTACTGCTGACTGGCTTAGGAAACAATATTGACAAGCCAGTTGACATATTTTGTGACGAAACAACGGATTACAGTGGCAGCTGCGTTTTTGCAATCATTTTATGTACTTTGGATGGTGATACTTGCCTGCGGCTATATCTCGGCTCATGTACTTTCCTAGAAGCAGCAAACGCAACTACTACATGTTAGGCAGTTTTAGAGACTCTAAATGAACTCTTATGCCCGATTTCACCAACAGATGTTAAGACTTAACACAAGTTTAGCAATAGGTAAAACAAAAATTGTATTTCAGCAACAAGTGTTAGCCTAACACTCGTGTTAAACCTCATGTTAAACTAACAAGCCGAATTTCTGATGTTAAGTCCTTAACAATTGTAAATAGTCAAGATGGAGAGCATGAACTCAGCTGTTGATGTCGATTTGCTACATTTAAGACCGTCTAAATGGCATTCATAATAGAGTACGGCCTATGAGGAGAAATGATTTTGAGGAGCTATCCGAAGAAAATTTTTACGGAGGTATACACTGTCGAAACTTGTTGCTATGAGGGTTACTGCGGAAGTACAAGAGAGGTTAGAACATGCATCGAAAGGAATATGCCGATCTCGTCTTTGCTTCAAGTATTAATAACTTTGCGATTTTATAATTCACTGAATTATGTGGATAATACATTGTCCACCTCCCATCTTGAAACGTTCAACTTGCCCTTCTTCGCTGCTCGTTTTAAATTTACGTAATGCGTTTCGTTTATAGTAATGACACATGCATTTGAATTAAGTTTGTTTCCAATTTTTCCCCGTGTGACATCTTTCTCTTTTACATTCACCGCATCCGTCCTATTTTCCACGATATCGTTATAATTCGTCACCAATTCAATAAACAATCCTTTCTCCATTTATGAGAAATTTGTTTTATGGCTTTTGTTTATGATTTTGTTTATCCACCATTTTTTTAGCTGTGTGCAGACTGCGGTGCAGACGAAAATGAAAACAAAAGCGCATCGTAGTACGTTCAGAAAATAATACGACTCATCCACAATATTTACAAGTTTCTTGGCGTTAGCACGTGTTTGTTAACATTTTCAGACAATAGGTTGGTGAAATGCAAGAAATTGTTAGCGCTATTACAATTGTTACGTTACATTTGTTAACGTCGATTTTAACATCTGTTGGTGAAATCGGGCCTAAATGTCACGAACCCATTATTTACGATAGTACGCCGCAGAGAGATAAAGGACAGGGAGTGCCGACTGGAGATAAACAGCTTGCTTAAGCAAATAAATATAGCGCGGAGATAAAAGGCATGCCAAAACAGATAAAGTTAGAAAATTCTAGTAACATCCCGATTGTCTTACAGAGCATTCGATTTTCTTTTATGTTACAGAATATTCCACAAATATATGATATCAGTAGTGATATATAAGAGGCGACACGCCAGCGGAGTAGTCGAAAACACAGTTGTAAACAGAGGTGGAACGAGAGTTGTAATCGAAACTGGTGTGTTTGGAAATTGGACTCTTTGTTGTGGTCAACGACCTTGGTAGATTGTAATTGTGTATGTGACGTAATGCTGCTACTGTAAGTGTATTTCTACTGTATTAAAGAACGTTTGGAAATTCTGCAAATTGGACTTTTAATTCTACGAACCCGCAAAGTCACAATATTGATTATGGCAATGTTAAAGTCGTTTGTACCGACGGTGCCCCTTATATGCTCAAATGTGTCATGTCACTTAAAGTAGTGTTCGGGGATCATTTATTTGGTTTCACAAGCTGGTGCCATAAATTCAATTTATTAGGTGAAATATAACAGAAAATATCTGAAGGAATTAAACAGCGTCATCTCAGAGCTTAAGAATGAGTTCCGAAATGCCCGAAAGTTAAAAAATGATTACAAACAATACCTCACTGAAAACCACCCAGACTTAGAAGCTAAATTGTTCGCATTCCCTGTATTGACACGCTGTTCTAGCTGGTTTAATTCAGTAGTTTACTTTGCCAGCTATCTGATGCAATTGTCGATTTCTTTTCTAAAAAAAAAAAAAAAAAAAGCTTTCAGTTCCTGCGCAAAATTTGTTAAATGATCATTCTTTTGCGATGCCAAGTGCTGCAATTTTGTAAAGGTACAGACAACATTTGTTTCTGAAAATTACAGATTGATAACAGATCCAATATTAGAATTTCAATCTAAACAAAAACCCGTAGCTCATCTTGTTTTATCCCGAATTAACTCGCTGAGAGCCAAATGTGAAATATTAGTGGTCACTTCGGAAACAGAGTAAGTACACTTGTAGATCATATCATGGATCCCAGTGTTAGAGAAGCAGTAGAAGAAAATCTAAAAGTTTGCTGCCGTATGTTTTTGTCTAAACTGAACTCCATTATGGCAAAAAACCATAAAACCTTTAGATAATTTGTTTGAGCCTTCTAGGCTGGTTACTAAATCAAATATAGGCGATTTAAATCATGTAATGGCGGCATTTAAACAACTAAATGCATTTAAAACCAGTGGTATTACTTGTGATTCTGATTTGCTACTTTATTACAAACAGCTTTGTGACATTGTTGAACAACAAAGCCATGATGGTAACGATAACAGATTAGATGCAGTCACAGCACTCTTGGGACTGAAGGCAAAACTTAATTCTTACCGCAATTTCTGTGAAAATGTCTTTGGTTGCCGATGTCAAACGCTGATAGTGAGAGATTTTTCTCCACATATAACTTAGCTGTGACAGACAAAAGAACAAGTATGAAATGCGAAAATATCACAGCTTGTTGTATGCGATGTCTGATGTGTGATATGTGATTTTATTCATGTTACCTACTATCTGCTAATTTCAAATAAAGGTAAAAAAGGGGATTTTAACAGTTGTGCTTCTCTAATTACTTGTTACTTTTCACATCTGACATGTCATTACTCATTAATTCTCTCCGAAGGTTTGCCCGAAATTAATGCGAATTTATGATAAAAAACACAAAACCTACCAATTAAAATTATTAATGCGAATTTTATAAATAATTGTCACCAAAATGTCTTGTCTCTGCCGATGTGAATGAAATGGGTGCAATGATGCTCAATCCATAGAGCTCATCTTTCAGGATAACGGAAAACCCCGGGTAAAAACCTCATCCAGATAACTTACCCTGACCAATATTCGAATTCGGAACCTCTTGAATGTGAGACAGATACGCTATCCCCATACCATAGAAGCGGGCAACGTCGGGGTTTAATTTTTGGGTAGATTACAATTTTTCCTCCACTACAAATTGGTAGTCGAGAAAACAAAAACGAAAGATTAACGAATTAGCATTTGTCTAAGCATTTGGTGGTTGAAGTACTTTAAAATTCAAACAAATAACATATCTCGGAAATGAAAGTATTTAAAGAAATGCATTAGGTATACATAAAATATGTGCTTTTACAAGATCTGTATTTTCTGTAGAATATGATTTTGTCTACGTCTTTATTAAATGTCGTTAAAATGAGGAGCATTTCAGACACTATCTTAAGAAAATACAAGATATAGACATTTTTGTCATATAGATATAACAAGTTATAATTAAAATACCACACACTACTGTATTGCAACAACAATCGTTAGATGCACTTTGAAAACTCATAAACTCTAAAACAAATTTTCCATGTATAGGTAGCTTAGGGAGGGGACACTGATGAAGGTCTTCTCCATTTTTGGAAGATGCTGAACTAAGATACCGAATTACGTATTGTTCGAACTTTTTGTTTTTTAGTTATCCTTTTTCACAGACATACAATATATGCACATTGATTTTTTTCCTTCTAAAATTGTCTTTTCTTGCAATTCATGGTGATCCCTGGCTGGTAAGAAGAAATGATAGATACATAAATAATTACAATATATAGCCAGTGAATAAGAAGCAATTAGGCCAATAAATTAAGGGTTCAGGTAATTAGGCGTTCCGGAGAAATCATTCAACAAGCCTTATATCCCAAGGTTCGGGTAACTAGAACTCAGGTCGTTCAAAACACACATAAATACACATGTATACGATTTCTGACACTTACAAAGCAGAAATAACTTCAAGAATTTAACAAGTTACCGTATAAACATCTGTGTTTCGAATGCGAATGAGAAGTTTAAGATTTGGTAATGGGTTGAAGGAATTTTGGTGAGATAAATGAACTTGTGTGGATAAAAGAGCCTGCGTTTCTAAAATTCTGTCTTTTCTTTAGTATCTTACCGAGGTGGCTACTGTGATCAATTTTCGTCAGTCTGTAGCGCCTAAAGACCGCAACTTATAACTCATTTAGCGATAGCAATAAGCATTGCAGGGACTTCCGCTTCTCACTATTAGTCCGGAAACATTTATTTTAAAACATAAACTTATTATTACTTCTGTAGTTAGTAGATAGAATACTTCAGTTTCTAGAGCTAAGATTGAGAAGCACTTTAATTCTATCTTCTCAACCACCAACTCAGTTCAAATAACGTCAATGAGATGTATCAGTCAAGTTAAGTGATGTCAATTCTCACACCCACCCAGTACCATACAAGGCCACAGTTCTCCACTATAGCAGCCGGCAGCAGTTTCATCAAGGGAGACTCAAAACGCCATTTCTGCTAAAATTCCAATACTGATTTTTTATGGAACATCTTCCTATCTAATGTAGAAGGTTTATTTTTTTAATTTCTTAAATTAAAATTAAAAAACCCGGGACTTAAAATTACCTAATCATTCTTACAAAGCAAGCTGCTTGAAATAAAGGGTGGTTTTTCGAATATTTAATGAATTTCATTTCATTTAATCCCTTCACATTCTCCCCTTTATCTCAGAATTTCTGTTTCTGATATTTTTAATTACCTCCAGACAATTTTCTGGAAATACAGTATGGTGATTTACAAAGAGAGCTATAACCATGCTCACACCTGTATTCCCTTGAGAGTTTGATGGCATCATTTCTACTTTAAGTGGAGCCATTGCGCCAAAATTCGTTTTTTTTTAATTTTACGTCCTCCAACTTTAAGTCATATCATATCGGACGATGAATGGAATGGGTGAAATGATGCTGAAATGCATCCAGCGTCCACGCAGCTTAGAGTTACCCGACATTCGCCTTTAAGGATAAGGAAAACCCCGGAAAAAACCTTATACAGGTAACTCGCCCTGACATAGATTCGAACTCGGGCCTCTTGAACGTGAAGCACACACGCTACCATCTACACTGCCGAGGCGGGCAAAAAATCGGGTGCGGAGTATTGCTGGAAGTACCCAAAAATTAGTCCTGAATACGTAGGAACATATAGGCATAACACAGAATTTATGGGAGGGATTGTTTACCCCTGATGGGCAGCGATCTACACATGGCATACATAAGGAGCGCCGTCCCCTACACTCGCACACAGCTGACGAGGGATGTGCAGCAGCTAGTTGCAAGTAATAGTATGTGACACTTTCCAGGCTTCGGTTTTAGGCGCTGTGGTTCTACTCCGCAGCAGACTTTTAGTATACGTGATTTATACACAGCAGGCATTATACCATTTAATTTTCAGTGCGTAGAGTTGTGAATACAGTAATAGTATATGTTCATAGTGAAACAATTTCTTTGGGATGGGGGATAATCGCAGTAGATGAAGCTTTTACTCTCTATACTACGTACACTAAGCAGTGGGTGTATTGTGTTCCTTTCCAAAAATTTATATCTAGATTTTACTGGAAACGTCTCTTGAAACGCGCCCAAAAGGCATTCTTTGAAAACCTTCGGGTGCGCGCGTCCATTGTTTGTGAGTGAACAACATAACTCTAAAAAAAAAAAGTCAGCTGAATACCAAAGTTGGTATTTAAGTTCCAAAGAACAGAACAAGAAAATGTTCATAAATCTATGTCTTTACATAAAAGTTTTCTTCGAAAAATGTTATTTTCTCAAAAATTTCTCCGAAGATTTTGCTTGAAATACAGCATTTTAATGTAATTTCATGGTAAATGAAATGTATTCCATTAATGGGAAAAACCTCAGAAAATCTCTTTTTGTGGTGACCATTATGTAGCTATAAACTGTAAGAACTAAACAAAAGAAAGCCTACTACTCAAAAATTGTGGAGATTGTTAACATTTATTTTGTATCTAATACTTTTTTAAGTGAAGCTTTTCAGAGATATATCCTGGTCTTTGTTTGAATTTCTGGATACTTATAACTTTCTTAAATAGGAAGTCGTTATACCTTTTACTTTCTCTGCGTAAATAAGGAAAGTATTGCACGTCACCAAAAATGTCGATAACAGATGAACTGGAAATAGATATTTGGGAGTCTTAAATATATATTTTTAGAAAAATATTCGTGTGTATGTGTCTGTCACATCTTGAGTTTACTAGGGGTTTACGTTTAGTCCGGATAACGTTTCCATTACCGGTAAATCCTAAGAGATAGACAAAACTATATATGTCGTACCAATTTCAAATAGACATAAATTATTTCTTTGAATTTAACAATATTTATACGCTTTTAAAATAGGAAATCCCCTTTTACCCTTCTTTCAAGTCCTGAACATCCAAAGAAAACGCAATTTCAGAGCCACAGAATTTGACATAGCGACCAGCTGTTAAAATGTTACTTTAGCCTATTGCATTCCTTTGTTTCCATTGCACCTACTAGCAACTATATAATAAAGCAATTTCTACAAATGTTTATCTATATTAACGTGAAGTTGATAGAAGTATAACCATTCTTAAGGCTATCTTGTATAAGAGTGAATAGAGAACTCCATGGTAGTGCACACATTACTCTTTGTACTTTCTCTACCTCGTATAGTAGGTAGAAATGTATTCTGTCTAAAAATTACATGCCAAAATGTCACCGCAAATATACGTTTTAACATGCTCTGAATTTAAAGGAATTAATGGCTAGAAATAGGTCTATGTGTATGCAGCAAAAGTAAAAAACGAAACGTTGTTTAAATACCAAGTGTTTAAGTTCGTCTTCAAGGAATGCGACACAAAGGTTTGCAAGAAAATCTGCCCATCACAAACTACCATTTATATGGAAAATGTTTTGGAAATTTTGATTTTCTGAAAAATGGTCCTAACGATTTTGACTAAATACTAGATGTTTAAGATATTTCGTGACAAATGAAATACCCGTTTTAAATTTTCTAAGGGTATTATAAACACATAAGTTTTATTGCATATTATGTTGCATATTTATGTGGGGTTAAGTACTTCTGGCTTATTCCGTGTTATATACCGAGCGGGATGGCTCAGGGGGTATAGTCTGTGGTTCGCATTCGGGAGGTGCGTGTTCGATTCCCGTAAACTCATGGTTTTTCGGGGTTTCCACGCATTAATTCCACGGATTAATTACATCCCCCAAATGTCCTGTCCCTCCATTTCATCTCCATTATCATTTCACACCATCTCTTATCTGCTGATCTCTTTCAAGGTAGAAGTGTCGGCGAGTATCTCGGTGGTGCATGGCAGGATGATATGCTATGAGGTAAACTACTTTCTCCCCCGGTAGGTCGGTTGCCGGTCTCTGCGCCTCTGCTCGGACCATTTCGGGACCGCCAGCCGGGACTCGGGACCTGCCTGGCGTTTGCCTGGTACCTTTGGGGCTCGGCTGCTGGGCTCTTTGCCGTCCCACAGTAGGGGAGCGTGTCCTATGTCCTGGCCTGTAGGGGAAGTCTATAAGTAAACATAGGGTCCCTGCCCTCTGCACTGCGTGGTTCCTTGGGACGGCCGCCCTGTCTCCTCTCGCCTCATCCTTCCTCCCGAGGGTGCCCCACTTGGGGGCATAGGCAAAATGGACCCAGCAAAGTGGTCTAAGTGCCCAATCCTCTCCGTAGTGAATCCTAATCTTTCCCCTTTTTTTGTTTTGCTTTTGTTTTTAGAACTTCTCAATATCTCCGTTTTCTCAAATAAGAATACGTTATTTGTTTTTATCTCTTGACCGTACAGAGTGAAAGAAAGGAATTTCAAAGCTGTCACATAAATACCAGCTTTTAAAAATTTGACTATCGCTTAATAGCTCGTCATTATACACGACCTTGAAACATTATAACATTCAAATTAAAATTTACAGCATTTAAAGTAATGGGCAAATTCTGCAAACGTTTAACCGTTATTATTGCATCCATCACAAGTGTCTGATGCTGCAAGAAATGGATTGTTATCAAGAAATTTGTACTTTTGTTTAGCGCATTTTTGTTTATTTCTTATGCTATATGCATTATACAAAAGTAAAGAGAATTGCTTCCGAATAAAGATAATTTCAGAGTTTATTCCGAGAATATTCGAAATATGCATATTGTTGGTAATGAAAACAAATACCTGGTACTCTTTGTTAAAATTATTACAGCCGATATCGAGAAAGAAAAGGTTTGGTATATTCGTCCACGACAAGGGTATAGTTTGTAGTACGGGGAGGATTTTGTTGAAAATCTTAATGTCGCAGCTTTAGAAGATACAAAATTAAAATACAAAGTTTGGTATTAATGTGACTTTTCGTTTTTATGTTACACTATTAACACACACACACACACACAGAGAGAGAGAGAGAGAGAGAGAGAGAGAGAGAGAGAGAGAGAGAGAGAGAGAGAGAGAGAGAGAGAGAGAGAGAGAGAGAGAGAGAGAGAGAGAGAGAGAGAGAGAGAGAACGTTTTTCTAAAACCACTGATCTCTCTAATCAATATTCTCTCTAATGTACTCTATAATTGGGAGGTGGCAAAAATAGTAAAATAATTGTTGTTTTTTTTTATCAATAAGCCGCAAAATGTCTCTTTACAATGAAATCTTGTTATCTAATTTGTGGGTGGAATGTAGCACTCCGCTACCTTCTATAGACGAGTAATAGAGAAAGTATAGGTAGACATCCTTATGGGTATGCATTGTTTGTAGTACTTTAAATTCCTATTGCTTATTCCAATTCTTCCCAATTTGGTCCACAGTGCTTCCGACATGTTGTGTCAAAAAGCTTTTGAAAATCCTAAAATAACACTTATGTTGCTTTTGCTTGATAATAATACATTAGCATCTCCATAAGAACAAAACTAATCGCAACTTTCAGAAAACATGCAGGAGGCGATACGACAAAGGCTAAAGGAACACTACTATTGTATAATAAACTGAGTATTAATTAACTAAAGCGGATGGAGATAACTGCCACGGTGATAACTTGTTCTCTCTGATGGCTAAAACTGAATACTGTAAAATGAAAATTACTTTTTAAATTGAAACAAATATTGCCGGAACAAAATTCATATTTTGCACATTCTTAACTTCCCTTAACGATGCATGTATTCCAGTGGATTTAGATTGATTTATTACACTAATATGCAAAATTTAGCTTTCCGTCTGTGTTAGTTTAATGTCATTATTCCTAATTTGAGTAAGCTGAATCATAACATGAACTTTGTTTTTCTCCATTACGTACCAATCCTTCATAATAAAAGAAACGGTAAAATATGAATTTTTGTACTCTGCTCTATCCAATTTATGTTATATTATTAAATAAAAGTTAATAAACTCACAGCTGTCAACACTGTCAACACAACACTCATTATTATGCACTAATATTTTACATCTGTTCTAAATAATCACATATATTCGGATATTAGACCAAGGTTGCTCTTTTTTCATTTTGCTAGAAATGCATTTCTTTCCTTTTTATTTTTTATTTTACGCCCTCCAACGTTAAGTCATATCGGACGACGAATGGAATGGGTGAAATGATGCTCAAATGAGCCCAGGGTCCATAGAGCTTAGAGTTACCCGACATTCGTCTTTCAGGATAAGGGAAAACCCTGGGAAAAACCTTATTCAGATAACTCACCCTGACCGAGATTAGAACTCGGGACCTGTTGAACGTGAGGCAGACCCGCTACCACTTTCCATTATGTTCTGGCGAAATGTGCTCCTGGATGATACAGCCGAGATTTTCTGGAAAAAGTTCAATGAGAGTGCAAAAAACGTACTTTCACACTCATATTGCAACCCAGCTTTCCAAACTTCTCAAACATATCTTGTACAATATTTTTGTAATTTTGAACCTTGTAATTTCCCAGAATTTTTTCGATGACATTCTTATAACAAATCTATGCCTCTCTTCAGTATCTGTCAGAAATATCAGAATATCAGAAATCAACGTTCTAATTTATGGCCCAACAAATATTCCCAGTTTAACTTTAGCGCCAGATATTTCAGGGAACTTCTTGGAGATTTGTTCGTAACAGCTATCATTCTTATTTAAAGCCTTAAGAAATAACTTAATTAAGCCTAATTTTATGTGTAAGGATGGTAAGAGAACATTTTTGGGTCTACAAGACACTCGCGGATAACATTTTTCATTCCTGGCACGAGACTACTTCTTCTCCAGTGCTCGAATCGGACTCTAATATCCCACTTACAAATAAAACATGGTATTTCTGACTACTGACCTACTAGCATGCCAATAACTTTTAAATCTCCACATACCTTCCACTTATGCTCAGTACATTTGACTTTTTCTAGAAGTCCTTTTTTGGTTATGATGTGTTTCCTTGAGATAACTGAATGGGCTCAACAGTACACCTTTCAGACTAATTTTACAGGAATCTATATACAGTCTCCATTCACCTGGAAGGTATTCAGCCCCTCCCAAGGAAATCACTAAACCGGGAATATCGTGCCAATATATAAGACTTCCTTCCTGAAAGAAATATGGAACAAATTCCTATTCACGATATCTGTACCTACCAAGAAACTGACGTTCCGTAGAAAGGACGTCTCTTTCCTTTTATCTGGACCCCAGTAACTCAGTGGAATCTTTAGCAAAATTTAAGTCTCTAACTAAATTATTAAGTTGTGATTGTGTAAAGTTGTGTGACTGAGGTTTACGAAAATCGCATACACAAAAATAGCAACCATCCACATGCCAGATCATAGGAATAGCAAAGGTGTACTAGCTTTTTTACTTGACTCCATTTTCTAAGTTGTTCTACAGAAGTATGACATACCTTTTTGGTGCCCATATTTTCTCAAGGCCTTCAAGTTTCATATGAAATAGGCATTGTAGGCCTTTTTAACAAAATGTGTATTATTTTGTCTTCTCTTTCGAACAATAAAATTGCCACAAATATGGAAAAATACAATCTATCAGTGTTATTTACTGAGATACTTCAAATTAAACACAAATGGTATGACTTACAACTGTCACTTACCTAAATATATACTCATTGTTTGAAATCAATTACAGACAAATATATTTGATAGGATTGAACTTAGAAAAAGCTGTATATTGTTGTCTGTTACATTTTTGTCTGTTAATTGGTGTCAATGTTGTGAAACATATGAATTTTAAAAAAGAAATTATTAGTATGTATTCTTACTTCCATACAACATTTATGCTCCGAACTACATTAAAACATTTTAGGTATAACTGCTAATTGTAAACAAAATGGTACGTGGTAGAAAAAAACTGATACAGTTTTGGAATCAGCATATCGAATTTAGTTAAGTAAACATATTTTGGAAGAAAGCCCATGCATATCCGTGTTATCATTACTGCCACCCGAACGTCGGGACTTCCTGTGGAGCCGGCCGGCGATGGGGCCGGCGGGAGGCATACGTTCACGCCCACCCATTTGTCTTATAGCGGTAACGAGGGGTGGCTGGAAAAACATCACTGTGCCGTCTCTTTCCGCTCCCCCTGAGTTCTCGAACATACAGGATATTTAATCTAATCCAGAACCTTCTAGATTGACCAGTTGGTGCTATATAAGCAACGCGTCGGGCTGGAAGTTCAGTTCAGTTCTTGTCGAGCAGTCGTGAGGATCGCCCAGTGAGTGAACGGACTGTGTACGTGCATCGGAGAAGTGTACGTAACTGCGTGCAGTGGACCTGTGACAGACGAACTGGTGAATTGTGATTCTGTGCATTACGTAACTCTGTGTAATCGGCAAGTGCTCCGATTGTAATTCGGTGGAAATAAAGAACATTTTTGAGTGGTGGAATTGGACTTTTAATTTCACGAACCCACATAGTCACATTACGAACAATGTGTGTAACCGCGGTAGGTAGCTGCAAGTAACGTGTGAGGTTCGGGTTCGATACCCGAAGGCTGTCACTCTGTCCAATGGGTTTGTCGTGGTTTCCCCTCGTCGATAGCCCAATGCCGAGGTGGTTCCTCTTCTATCACAACTTTTTTGTTTCCATAATTTTCTTCATCGTCATCTGTCTCACTGTTGAAAGACCAGACGACGGTTTGGCGATTTGCGTTTAGACGATGGAGTTGCACTTTATAGAAGTTACTTCCTATCTGTTCAGTTAGGTTTCACTCAGGCGCTGGAGCGGCGTTTGATGTGTTCGGAATGGCAACGTTAAGACATCCCGTTAAGGTTTGCGCACAACGCCTCCCTCACTCCCTCCCACAGATCGTGTAAGAAGTATAAAGGTCCTATTTGCGCTGCTCTGACCCTACTTTTATAACTTTTTCTCAGACGAAACTTCGGACAACAGGAATCGTACTTTTAGCACCCGAAAATTACAGTGAGATTTCAATTTGTTCATAACATTACTTTTAGTTCAGACAAGAAGATTCCAGGGAATTCATGTCTTCAGCTACAAAGGAAATAGTAGGAAGCGGGAGGTTAACATACAAAAATAATTGCAACCAAACTTAATCTTCCAGCACGAAACGAATTTAAGGACCACGCTGAACGAGGAAATATAAAATTCCCAGATTATTAACGTAAACCTTACGTAGCATGCACTTTGTATTTGCTATCTACATTTTATCTAGAAATACTTCTATCCAGGTAGAAATTTGTACGCTTACTATACAACAGTAATATTTAATTTTAAAGAATCTCATGTGTTTACTCCCATGGCTTCCTCTACTCACTCTTGTAAAAACCATTCTTTGGATTGGATTATACTACGGAGGGTATGCGGCACTGCGACCAGTCTTGGTCTATTATACCTATACCCCAAGTGGGATCCCCGAGAGGGGAGGCCAAAGGAGACAGAGGACGGCCATCCCAAGAAGCAGAGCAGTGCAGAGGGCAGGGTCCCTACAATTTACCAGTTAGAAGCTCTCCAGCAGGCCATTACAACCGTATCCCACCCACCGTGGTTCGAAAACGGCCCACCAGGTCGGCTCGAAGACCGAAAACAATCCGGAGGTCAAATATGTTTAGCAGGAATATATTATCCTGCCATGCTGCGCCGAGACACCTGCCGACACTTCTACCCTAAAGACACTACCAGATGAGAGATGATGTGAAATGATAATGGAGATGAAATGAAGGGACAGAAAATTTTGGAGATGTAATTAACCTACCCAGCATTCGCCTGGCAACCCGGGAAATCCCCGAAAAAAAACCCATGGGTCAGATAGGTCGGCCACGGGGATCGAAGCCGAGCCTCCCGAATGCGGGCCACAGACGAAACCACCTGAGCTCGGTAAAAACTATTCTTTAAAATGTTCATTTATCATCTAGTTTATGTTAAATAATTCAGAAATAGTTTTATTACATATTTCATAATACGTCCAATAGGAATAGATGAATAGAGTAGGCTCAAGCGATAGTAAAATCTTTTGGCACTGGTTGGTATATGGTAGCTTTGACATTCCATTTTCTTTACATGGCCGGATCATAAGAAAGCGAATAAGTTCGTACTTGAGAAAAGTATAAGTATCTGTAAACCCAAAGAATTATAAGGAATATCTCGGAAATCATTATTTCCACAAAAACATTTACTTGACATAAATGATATGTTTGCACAACGCCTATTTTGTGTATAGTTTTTTTTAGCCATCTTAAGGTTTACGTGGTAAGTGGATGCGTAGCCTGAACCGCGAGTGTGTCTCAATTCTCGAGCATGCGCAGTAAATACAATCAGTTCAGTTCAACGCAGTAATGTGAGCATCTACCTTGCTAGTCATCTGTTCATCCTATACTAAGTTTTACATGCACGAAATAGTTCTAATATGTTTCTGTAACTAAACATATGTGTGAGTTTTGGTGAGTTTATTGAGAGTTCTTATCCTTTTGCGTTCTTACTCGAACTGATTTTCCTGCAATTTTATCAAAATTTAGCGCAAAATCTTGCCATAACTAAACAAGGGAAGCTGTAAATAATGTTCTGTGTTCAAGAAAACAAAACAAAACATGTGTTCTTATGGATCTATGTGGCTACTATTGTTCTGAGCGTGCCGCGTGCCGTGGCCGAGCTGCTAGACCGCTTGACACTCACCAAGGCGGCCGGGATTCGATCCCAGGCGACAGTATGTGAGATTTGCAGTGGATAATACAGCACTGGTGCAGGTTTTCTACGGAAACTTTCCTTCCAAAGGAAGCCGTTCTAAGGATTTTTTTAAGGAATTAAAAATCTCTCCGCCGGGTTTGAACCCAGAAACCAGAGACTAAGGGCCTACCCCTAGACTAAGGAGAACGACAGTTCAGAAAACGAGAAGCAATTTCTGCCTGCCCAACATCATAAATTGTTTTCTAAAATTAAGTAGGCTATCAAGGAAGTAATATAAGTTCGAAAATAGCTGAAGCAGTATTATCCTACTCACGATGTTTCGCCAATTTGAAGCTGTTTTTGTGTCTGGCGATAATGCTGCGCCAATTTTGAAGCTGTGATTTTGCTTCAATCTCGAGCTGAGTCCTATCTCAGGGTAGTCGTAGGTGTATAATAAAAGTAAGGATGACACCGATATGTAAGTTAGAAACGTTAATAACTTTTTAAGTATTCACTTAAGTCGAGAAGTTGCCAACCAATGGAAACTAATATATAAATATCCAGAGTTAACGTATTTGAATATTTTACTGCGCGATAACACCTGATTCTACCATTGAGGCAAGAAATAACGCCTCATTCATCTACGTCTTGTCCCCTCGGCGACCAGTCCAGAAGTGTCCAAGATTCTGCCCAGAATGCCCTACTCAGCTACCAAAATTTCGCTAATAACCTTGCCTTTTGCTCTTGACCCTAGCTTCTAATACGATGTTGCCACTTCATTTCTACATTACTACCATTTTCTACTTTCCAACCTAAAGTCTCTCTATATATTTCTAAGAAATGTTCTCACATATTCATTGCCATACCTAATCTGGCAACTTCGGATAGTAACTTTGCCCTCACTAATGTAACCTATTTCTCCGAATCTGCTGAAACTATACACCATACGGTTCTAGAAAGCACATGAGCTCAACCAATGCGTGCACACGGTGGCTGCCCTGTTGCCATTTGATGAGCAAGAAGGTGGAAGATTGACAAATTGTCAAAACATAAACTTACGCAACAAAGGATAATTATGATAATCTGTAAACTGTAACATTCAATATTGACATGCTTATTTACTGAAAATAACGTACCTGGATTTCTGAAAATACTTTTTGTAGAGAGATGTTAACTTAAAATAAATAAAGGTTCAGCAATTCTGTGCTTGAAGTTTTGTCCTATTTCATAATACGCGACACAGTATGCACACTCACATTGCACTCTCTGGCCGTGGGTTCTGGCTTTGTGAATAAATTGATCCGGTCTGGCACTTCGTCAGATGAAATTTCTTAAAGAACGTACACTTTAAAAATGATATTTCTGAACCTGGAGTGGAGTACTTTACCGTTAGTACTTGCGCCACTGGTACCAGACTTACGAAGTGACATGGTTAACAGTTCACAAAACACAATGTAAACGTGAAGTTTCTGCTTATTGTCACAGTTACATAAAGCACGTTACACTCAGTTTGCGGTACGCACAGGTCTTCAACCGAACTTAAAAATAATACGCGTGCGCTCCTGTATTGCAGTATCCCGTGGACAATTAATATATACAGCACTCGATATATACAGTTCTTAACGACACCTCGTTATCTCTTACTCCATACTGCGTAATGAAAAGGAATGACACGCGGCAAGATTTGAAGTTTAAGTATGCCATAAACATAAACACGGGAGTCAGATGTTTATCCTCGAAGCGATAACTTGAGAACCATAGGTCGTATATGTGTGGTCTTTGTATAGACTACCTCAAAAATTCCTGCCCCATATATCCAAGGCATATTACAATGTCCAATTTCGAATAGTAATTTTGGGCGCATGTAAAAGAGACATTTCTGTTGCTCACGCTTGTGCTATGCGTTCCGAACTAGGCAACCCTGCACGCCCATGATAGGTCGTTCTAATCCTTGTTTCACATAAGCTTGCCTCGTATCTCTTAATGGTCACATGACCTTATCACATCTCATTGGTTGCTGTTGTAATATAGGCTGTTGTGCGGTAAAAATTAGTTCGTTATTTAACATGGTGATATATCTTTATATGTTGGAAGAGAATTGTCAAATTTATACCTTCGTAACTGTTTTAGTTAAATATATTACGTAACAGAGTTGATTTATCTGATATGCATGTTATTTCTTAAACGAAGTACAGAGGAGGTTCCTTTGCTCTCAAGCACATGGCACGATAGTAGGTGATTCAGCGGTAGTGATTACATTTGTTTATATTTATCACCAACCTTGTTTTGAACTGGATTAGTCATATATTGCCATTCGAAGGTGTATTGTGCCGAGTGCGAGAGCTAAATTATTTTATTAATCGATTACTGCGCGTGTACTTATTATATGTATAATGGCAGAGTCAGCCGCCAGTTTTACGCTGAAGCATCGCAAGGAAAAACCTTTACAAAGCGGCGAAAAAAGAATTGTGTTGCATGTGTTTAATGCACTCACAGAAAAGAATCCGTCTTTGTCAGCGAGAGAAGTCGAACAGCTGTACTCTGAACTTACAGGTGTGTTAGATGCGTAGGAACATCACGACATGAAATTGAGACAACAGGAAAACTTACCATTCCAGGGGCGATATTGCTCTGTGGCGAAGACACTGAGATTGTACCGGATTACAAATCGCACGAGAGGAGACTTGGGTGAATGGACACACGACAAGAATGGCGTGACAAGACTTTTTAGACTGAAAGACAAGCATTTTTGCAAGGTATATGTGCTGGTTTAAACAATCCCAGTGGAATAGGCTGAAGGTCTTTCATTATAAACTTGTTTCAGTTTCATTGCTCATTCATTCAGTTTCAGCTTGCTCAGTTCCATTATAAACTTCATTATTTTTGCATGCGGGCGCCGGGGTAGCGCGGTGGTTTCGTTCGCGGCTCCCGTTCTAAGGGTCCCGAGTTCGATTCCCGGCTCTGGGGTTGGCGATTTTAAGTCGGCCCTATCCACACCTTCACCTCTGTCTAGCACACGTGAAGTATCCCCTATGCCCAACGTGGTTCGGAGTCCACGGTAAAAACTGTAGGTCCTCTCACCTCACCGCCATCTTCACTATCACCCTATCATCGGAGGTAATGGACACCGCCCTCTGGGTGCGTCCACCTGAGAAATGGGTCCGGTCATCACTTGGTGGGGTGAGGTTACCCCGAAGGCCAAGGTTGCCATGTGGGGAGTGTTAGTAACTAACTAACTTATTTTTGCATGCACACGTGAAGTATCCCCTATGCCCAACGTGGTTCGGAGTCCACGGTAAAAACTGTAGGTCCTCTCACCTCACCGCCATCTTCACTATCACCCTATCATCGGAGGTAATGGACACCGCCCTCTGGGTGCCTCCACCTGAGAAATGGGTCCGGTCATCACTTGGTGGGGTGAGGTTACCCCGAAGGCCAAGGTTGCCATGTGGGGAGTGTTAGTAACTAACTAACTAACTTATTTTTGCATGCCTTCATCTTCTTATTTGTATGATTTTATCTATCTTCCTGGCAATTATTATGACGTTTACTGCAGGTTTAAATGTGACGGGAAAGCACCGCCTATGGCCTATGGCGCGAAAGAATTAGCCAATTAGGATGAGGGGGAAGGTAGTTGCACGCGGAGTGATACATGTCAGCGGGGCAAGGTTATATGAAACAGAGATTAGCCAACTCTGCACGCCTATGATAGGTCGTTCTAGCCGAGCCCTCCCTAGCTCCGCCTCATATGCCTTCTAATACCGTACGCCTTATAGTCCTTGCTAATTACCACATTTAGTTACATCGTACCCCGAGTCGAAATTTAGTCGAATTTTACTCATAGAGCCCGGATTTGTAAGCACAATCAAATTGTGAAATAAGAAAGGATATAGGGACGAAAAATGAAGAAAATAAGCGCCAAAATAAGCAAATAAAAGTTAAATCATAAACGTATTGTTTCGTAGAATTCTTACTTTACGTAGACTTGTTATGGTACACCAGGGAGGTTATCTTGAGATTTTCTTGTGTGAAGCTCCTACTTTGCCAGCAAGGAATTTGTTTATACAGTGAAAAGGATGTCTCGACATCGCATGAGTTACCGGAACACGTGAGAAGCACCACACTTCTTGAGTGACTTCCTCTTCGATATACAGTAGTATAGTAAATATAGAAATTGTACAGTATTTCATAACCAAGGTTTTTCGTTAATACCTTACTGAGTTTCTCAAAGGCAGTTTTAGCAACACTGCGAGTCTCTGGAGACAAGGTTACTGAAATTTCATCTATTAAAGAAAGTAAAGGTTCCAAGGTATTATTTCGAGCTTCCAACTGTGTTGTAAAAGCAGGTGTTTTTTTATGTACTCTTTTATCTTGAATGCCAATATTAGCAAAACATTCCTGTGCTGCGGCAATGTTGTTTGTATCTTCTGTATCTAAGGAGTACAGCACATTGTTTCTACTTCAGTGAAATGTTCTGTGTAGTATGACACAGCCGTTAACCACGAACCCCATCGAGTTAAAACTGGCTGAGGAGGTAGAGACAAATATGGAAGGACTTCATGATTTTTTTTTTAAATTCAAATCGATGACAATACAAAAACTTTCTTCACGCTAGAGACAATAACATCCTTGTCTTTATATTGGCTCCTCTGTTTCAGCGAGATGATGTGAACCGTCTGAATGATAAAATGTTGGTTAGGAGTGAAAATTTACTTTTAAATTTACATGATTTGGATAAAATAAACTATTTTAATTAGAAAAATAAGTAAGCAAACCCCGTATTTCAGCAAAAAAAAAAAAAAAAAAAAAAAAAAAAAAAAAAAAAAAAAAAAAAAAAAAAACCATTTATAAGCATGTTGCTTAGAAATGCGGTCTCTATTCATGATTAGCTGCCAAACCTACAGCATTTTAACATTTAACACAAATGCTCAAAATATTCATATTTAATTTTATTATAAGCATTGATTTGTTTAACTCATCCATAATTTCTGTATCATAGTTTTGAGAAATTTGGGATTCAAATGGTGGAAAATAACAAAGAACAAATTGCAGTAAGTATACGACATTTGTATTTTCTTCTTGCTGATAACACTCGATATAAGAAAGAAGGTTGGCCCATCATTTTTAGAACCAACGACCGCTGCGCATGTGTTTATGTGCCCCGGTTGAAGTATTTATTTGTGTGCAGATATAAACGATGATATAGCAAACTGAAGACAGCGACAACAAACCAGCCATTCAGGAAGTGTGTCCACCATACATTAACCTAAAGGAACGGGATGGCTCAGGCGGTTTCATCTGTGGCCCGCATTCGGGAGGCCCGGGTTCGATTCCCGTGGCTGACCTAATTGACCCATGGCTTTTTTCGGGGGTTTTCCCGGGTCGCTAGCCGAATGCTGGGTAAGTTAATTGCATCCCCCGAATTTCCTGTCTCTCCATTTCATCTCCATTATCATTTTATATCATCTCTCATCTGGTGGTCTCTTTCAGGGTGGAAGTGTCGGCGGTTGTCTCGGCAGGATGAGGTGCTCTGAGAAAAACTACTTCCTCCCCCGGTAGGTTGGTTGCCGGTCTCTGCTCCTCTGCTGGAGCCATTTTGAGACAGCCAGCCAAGGACCTTTGGGGCTCTGATCGCCTGCCTTGGGACCATTAGGGCTCGGGTGCTGGGCTCGTTGCCGTCCCGCTGTGGGGGAGCGAGTTCGTTGTTCTGGCCTGTCGGGCAAAGTCTCTATCCAAGTAAGCTGTGGGGACCCTGCCCTCTGTACTGCCATGGCTCCTTGGGACGAACGCCCTCTGACTACTTCGCCTCATCCTTCCTCCCGGTAGTGCCCCCACTTGAGGGAACAATGGGCCCAGCATGGTGACCTACGTACCGAATCCCCTCCGTAATGAAAGCCCAATCCCATACATTAATCTAACCTAACCGGCTAAATTTGACAGCAGAGCCATAAACTGTCCTTTACGTCCACGGAAACAACGTTTTCAGGTATCAAAATTTGCCCAAAATTCTAACTTGCATGCCTATTTAAAATAGACATTTATTGTATAATTCCATTGCTCTTCTATGAATATCCTGTATAACGGATTTCTAAAGAATGTTCACTTAAACTTCAAATGTTATAGTTTGAAAAAAAAAGTATCAATTTGTATACTAGCTCTTAATTATTGCGGAAAAATTATTAGCTTTATTACTCTCCAACATACTTATTCTTTGACTGAGCTTTGTAAATAAATAAATAAATAAATAAAAAATAGCAGGATCTGAACCCTCTTGCTGCACAAATGTTTACCAGAAAACCGAAATTAAAATTTGGGTATCACCTGTCCATGTATAGCTCCATTTAATTAGTAGTTAAAATGTGCCAAGTGAAGAACATGAAGTTTTCTTAAAGTATCTACCTTTTTACTATTTCTTTAATTTTTTTTTTTTTTTTACAAATTTTGGTCCAGTTGCATAGGAGCATTATGTTAAAGAGATCGTCCAACTCTGCCGTGCGTAAGTGGGCGTGAGGCCGGCAGTCAGGTTGGTAGGCCTTGGCCCTCTAAGGGCTGTCTCGCCATGGGTTATTTTTTATTATTATATATTATGTTAAAGAAGTTCAATTAGCTATAACGAAACAATCTAAATTGAAATGGCTGATTTATAATTAAAGAACAAAAACCCTTAAGAGCCTTTCTCTTCAGCTTGTTGGCTAAACTAAATAACAGAAACTACAGCCCACAGCCTTCTATTACATAATTCAAAGTACGATAGCGTATAAAAAAAAAACATTAAAAGTTTTGTTGCTGTCTTCGACAACAACGCCATCTGGGAGCTCAAGATAAGGAGTGCCTGTAATATTGTATGAGCGAAGGCCACACGTCTTCCAGCTGGCAGCTGCAAGCAGCAAAGGGGACATTGGCATAGACTCCCTTCAGTCGCTAAGAAAGTAGGTCACATGCAAATACCACGTTCCTACTCTATGCAAAAGTTATCCAGAATTCACAGAACATTCCCAGAAAATCAAACTTATAGTTTCATTTTTCATGAAAATATCTTAAACGTATGGGATTTTAATCAAAATCGTTACCGCGATTTTGAGTAGAAAAAAAAATCGTAAGATCTCTGTACAAGTTAGATTCAAGTGGAAGAATTTGTTTTAAAATCTTCGTAATGTATCCCTGGATAGTGTTGAACTTAATACCAAAATCTTTCGTTTTTAGTTATGACGTATACACGCCAGGTCGTGAATACATCAGGTGAATCAATGCATAATATACACGTGACTTTCTCTGCTAATCTTCTACAAGCTAATCTAACAAAAGCTAATTTTTCTCTACTTCTTGGGTATTGAGATAAACTTTTACTTGAAATTTCACACGTTTTGCATGATATACGAAAAGCAAAGAATCACGATTTGGGACTTGAAAACTTTGTTTAAAAATTCAAACCAATAAAAATGAATATTTCGGAAATTGATAAAGACCAAAGGTGGCGCTGTGACCGGGACCGCTCATCTGTCACCAAGACAACGCGGATTCGATCCCGGGCCACCAAATATGGGATTTATAGTGGACGAAGCGGCGTCTGGGAGGGTTTTACCCAGCTTCCCCGGCCATACAGCCAATTTCAGTCGGCCTCTAACCCAAAATGGAATGTCAGGTAAACATCAAACCTCACCATCCTCCATTGAGTTCTGAGAAAATCTCCACAGAGACTGCTTCCTTATTTTCATTCCCTATGAAAAGATTACAGCGATTCTACTGAACATCCCACGTTAAGATGCTTTCTGCGAATAATATGTAAAGAAAACCCTCTTCGTTCTGAACGAACTTTGAGCAGCTGCTAAACCGTAAAAGAGAGAGAAAAAAGTAAGATCTCTTTTAGATATAATTTATTTCACCTTTTTGTAACATAATCATTTCCGAGATAACTTTTGGGTTTGAATCTACAAATTCGTTATACTTTTATACCTATTGTATGTTTTCAGTCTTTTGTACCACAACCAAACTTGCAATGAAACCATTTCTGTAAATGCTTGCGTCAATTAGTATGAAGTGGATAGAAAAGTAAACTTTTGTATGTGTAGTTTACAGAAAAGAACAAAATGTCATTGGAATTAAACATGAGATTTTTATTCAGAGCACATCAAAATATAATGTTTAATGACATTGCAAAGTAGAATCTTTTGCTTTAACTACCAATTGGAAAAGGGTAAAAGTATTACTGCTTCCTGAATATAATATTTTTATAAATGCTGTAGACTATTGTTAAGGGAACTGATGGCTGAAAATTGAGCAAAGATATTTTATTAATTTATTATTATGTCGGAAACTTTAGCAACGCTTTGGTGTAAATATTGGAATGAAAATGAGGGACATTGTGACGATTTTAATAACCTTAAGCAGAGAACATTGGACAATTTCTTAGACTTTCTTTATATTTATAACACATTTCAAACATTTATTGAAATGGTTTTGTAAAATTTGCTGCACATAGGTTAATTCGTTTCTAAATCGCGTATTTTAAGTAGAAATGGGAGAAGCAGAATATCAGGCTGGTTAATACGAATTTTACCGAGTATTTTACTTAGTTCTGCTCGTACTATTTTAGTCATTTTCAAGTTTAAAATGCATCTTTCAAAATCTTCGTAAATCATTTCCCCAAAACATGCTAACTAAAACTTTCTATGTAGTTATTAATATTGTCACCCGAACGTTGGAACACCCTATAGAACCAGCTGGAGGCAGCAGCAGGAGATGGAGGCGTTCGGACACGCCCTCTCGTTTGTCTTATAGCGGTAGCGGGGGGTGGCTGGAGAAAAAAAAATACCGTGCCGTCTCTTTCCGCTGCCCTTGATTTCTCGAACTTACGGGATATTTCATCTAATCCAGAACATTCTCGATCGGCCAGCCGACCCTATATAAGCAACACGCCGGGCTGGAGGAGAGTCAGTCAGTCAGTCAGTGCTTGACGAGCTAGCGAACGGACGAGAAGATTGTGTACGTGCATCGGAACGGTAACGGACGAACTGGTGAATTGTAATTGTGTGCATTACGTAACTCTGTGTAATTGGCAAGTGTTTAACTGTAAGTCGGTGGAAATAAAGAACATTTTTGAGTGGTGCAATTGGACTTTTCATTTCACGAACCCACAAAGTCACAATATACATTGTAATATGTTACGCTGCCAGGCTTATCGAAGTTTAATAAATATTGTCTTTGCACCAAATCCACTTCATTCGTCACCAAACTATTTAGCACAGCGGTTATTTTCACATTTACAAATATGCATCATTTTTTTTGT
Organism: Mantis religiosa; assembly: GCA_030765055.1. Lineage (NCBI taxonomy): Eukaryota > Metazoa > Arthropoda > Insecta > Mantodea > Mantidae > Mantis > Mantis religiosa. The sequence goes on along the minus strand of CM060956.1, from coordinate 117,091,017 downwards.
TCCATTTATAACCTTCTTTTCACTCCAATTGTCATATCGGCGGCCGTTCTCTTTTGGAATATATCGATGGTGTTAACTCGTATCCGCACACATTCACACTTCATACTGGGGAAGATGGAGAAAAATCCTCACTCCCAGCCGGGAATCGAGCCCGGGACCCCTAGCACGGCAAGTGGTGCTCTACCGACTGAGCTACGGGGCCAGCCCACTAATGCTTCTTATACCTCTGCTGCACAAACTAAAATGGCGCCTTCTCTATGTTCACTTCTTGCATACTATCTGACAACTCATAGCTGACTTTATGGGCCGCGCAATGGTTCTTGAACACTGAAATATTTAAATGAAAGCGTTGATGCGAGCCTCTTACCCGTTTCCCCTGGCCTTCTATGGCAGCGATATCTCACCGCGATGACTTCACCCTCTTGGATTGTTTATTTCACTCATTCGGGAAAGTCGTACAGTCTCCAAGAAATTAAATACAATAGTTTCAAACACTAATACTCAGTAACTTAGCAAGAAGTTAAACAATTTTGCCTTTAATCATATTTTAATTATTTCTTCTTTTTTTTTCTTTCTTCTTCTATGAAGTGTGTGAATGAATGAATGTGTAGTGTTTAACGCCCGCTTTTACAACATACGGCACCGCAGGCGGTGACACTGATGATACGTGAGATGACGATGGAACACCGGTGGAATGAGATGGTGGGGAAAACCGGAGGTCCCGGAGATAACCCGCCCCAGCGCCGTGTTGTCCACCACATCTCACTTTTCGGTCGCCTGGGATAGAACCCGGGCCACCTTGGTGAGAGCCAAGCGGTCTAACCACTGAGCCACGGCGCGGCCTCTTCTATGAAGTCATTACTGTCATCCTCGTCACTCACGATAGTGCATGTTTTCCAACACTCCTGTACTGTTTCACTCACATAATGGTATACCTTTCTCCATTCCGTTTGCCAATTTATTCAGATCATTGGCGGCATATTTCAAAGTGATTTGTTTTGAGTAACCCATTGTTTCACATCTGCCCATTTAATTCTACAGGATTCAGATCGGGAGGGAGCATGGTTATATTATGACTGTATTTGAATCAATCAAAAAGTTCTTCTGAGTTGGCTTGTTGGCTAGAATTAAACCATACAATTTTGTTTTGGTGCTATTTTCATCAAAGGGGATAATGTGATATTGTAACCAAGAAAGTATATCTCTTCTTAAAGAGCTTGCAGTTTGAGGTATTGTGGTAAGAAACATTATCTTATTACTAGCACCGAGTTAAGTGATAAATTTGAATTTTACATTGTACGTAGCTATTTAACATAATTTTCAATATTGATGTCTTTATGAAAGTCTCAAGTTTTCTGTTGTGATTTATTGTGATTTATAAACCTTCTTGCACCTTCTTAATGCTCAGGAGATTAGCGATCCTTATGCATTGTCTCTTCCGTAAGATATTCATATACATTAGCAATCACCTCACAAGTTTGGCTATAAAGAGCCTTTCCTTTCAACTTTTAAATTATAGGAGGCATCATCACAACATTCATATACGTACGACAGCGTCACAATAGATTGTAAACCATTGTGAGGCTGTCGTACGTATATGAGTGTTGTGATGATGCCTCCTATAATTTAAAAGTTGAAAGGAAAGGCTCTTTATAGCCAAACTTGTGAGGTGATTAAAGAGGGTTGGACCTGGGCTCGCGGACTGTTATACGGGTAAACGTCACTGTTCAAGAACCATGGCACGACTTATAACTTGCCCTGGCCGGCTCACTCACAACTGACTCACTTCTCTTTATAATTTCTGAGTCTCCGAGGAAATATTCCAGATATTTATTCGTCCTGTACAACGAATAGATGAACAGAATTAATTGCCACTATGCTAAATGGGTCAATCACTACTTTTTGATAATCTGTTGGGCTTCTCTTTTTCTTTCATTCGGGGACTCTACAGTGGTATCACTTGCTTGTTCTTCTAAAACCCTTTTAACAACGCCAGAAGAATAACAGTTGAAGCAGGTACTTGATTATGCCTTTATTATTCTTTGTGTGAAGGACTGGAGGAAACCTTGTACTCGAAATCACGTAGGATTATTAACAAAGTTTTGTAGTGAGAATTGAACGTGATTTAAGTGAAGATTGTGCACTTTATTTAAAAAATAAAAGCAAAGCGGCATATTATTTTCCATTCACTATCGTATCGTTTCCTCTGGCATACAATCAACCAAAATGGTTCAGCCTAGAACGAATCTTATCGAATAGCAATTGATCTTGTGCCATAAATATTGTTTATCCTTTAACACTTCTCAGCTTAATTTGTAGTGACGTAGCTGTAAAACCAACTTTCATTTCCAGTTCACAAGGAAGAAATCGTACTGTGCCAAGTTCAGATTATACGGTAGGTGACTGAATAGTTTTGTCTGAGCTTCTTGCAGAAACTCCATTGTTTCAACAGCAATTCAGCTGACAGTTTCTCATTTTACAGTAAAGTACCCTTTCTAGTCTTCTTGAATCTCCCGTAGCACTTTCCGAAGACAATCCTTTGAGTAGCATTTTGCAGTAACCGTTACTTGACTTTCCAACATTTGATCATTTTTGGAGAAAGAGCCATCGTAGTAGCACGTGAACGAGAAATGTCATCGAAACGCCCTATATGGTTCACTTGGAAGCGTTTTATTAAAACCACATATGGATATGTCCTCGAAGATTAGAACATAGCGGTTATTATTCCCAAATGTAAAAAAGGAGAAAGAAACAATTACAATAACTATAGAGGAATTAGTCTTCTTGGAAGTTGTTATAAAATTTATGCAAAAATAATGAAAAGACGAAAGAATGACATAACAGAATTTCTACTATGAGCAACATGGTTTCCGAAAAGGATCATCGACAATAGATAGAATTTTTCCAATAAATCAGATATTGAAAAAAGAGGACATAATTTAGTAACATTTGTACTCTATATCGTTTATAAAAAAGCTTTAGAAATGGTAAATAGACCAAAATTATGGGAAATAATGTTTGAAAAGGGCTACTTGTCTCAACTAGTAAGAGCTATTTATAGTCTTTATCGTAATATCACTACATGCATCGACAACAACATCGATCTGGAAAACAACTGGTAGCAATAATTCAGGTGTTAGATAAGGGTGTTCATTGTCACCCACATTGTTTAATATTTATCTAAACGATGCTATAACATCTTGAATGACACATTTAGAAACTGTATTTAAGATGAATAACATACCTTTGAATAGTCTATTGTTTGTAGATGATCAAGTGACAATGGCTCTAATTCAAAGGACAGACTTCAGAATGCTGTTTATAAATTAAATAATATAGATGCATAGTCAACATGAAATATTCAATGCCATGGCCGGGGTGTGAACTACGGATCTCCTGGTTTCCCTCCAGTCGCTCTTACCCACTGACCTACCATGTGCCGTACCGACACTAAATTCTCCAATTGACTCATGTATTTTCCCGGTAAACTACTATGGCCTCTCGTACCGGAGTTACACCGTTTGTGGCGACTTACTATCGTCAGTACTTGAGTTCAAGGCCCGTTGGGACGGCACGTTGGCCATGGTAGTTCAATGGGTAGGATCGACCAGCCTATATACGGCTAGTGAGAAGAAATTATTATTTTCCATCAATTAACTTACATAATATAATTTAAATATCTCAACTTAAAAAACAAAATTAATGGCGTTCATATGGACAAATCACAAAAGATCCAAAATAGTAATCAATACTGAAATGATTGAACAGGTGACCAACTTCAGGTATTTGGTGTCCAAATTATCATACCAGACAAATGAATATGGAAGAAAAGTTTCATAAATGTCAATATACATGGGAAACAATATGAACATATTTAGGAGATAAAACTCTCAAGGATACTCAATTTAAGTTTTACAAACAGTAGCAATTCCATAACATTTGTATGGAGCAGAAACATGGGTACTAACATAAAAAGATTAAAAAAAACACTTAGAAGCATCAGAGATGAAAATTTCTAAGACTAGTACCTATAGGATACAAATCGGAAGGAACATATAAGAAATTCAGATATCAGATTAAACTAAATATACAAAGTATGAAATATGAAAACATAAACAAAATTCAACACCGTCAAATGAAATGTTTCATTTTTTTTTTTTTTTTTTTTTTTGTAATTACGTCCTTCAATGTTAAGTCATATCGGACCATGAATGGAAGGGTGAAATGATGCTCAAATGAGTCCAGGATCCATAGAGCTTAGAGTTATCCGACATTCGTCTTTGAGGATAAAGGAAAACCCCAGAAAAAGTCTTATCCAGGTAACTCACCCTGACCGAGATTCGAACTCGGGACCTCTTGAACGTGAGGCAGACATGCTACCACCACGCTACCGAGGGGGGCTCAAATGTTTCAGATGGAACATCTGGAAAGAATGGATGCATCCCATATACCAAAAAGAGCTCTCAACTACAGCCCAAGATGGAGAAGAGGCATTTGTCTAGATTACGTTGGATCCAGGAATTGTAAGGGGAACGGAACGTGTCATTGGATCCAAACCGTGTTGTTGTTGTTGCTGCTGCTGCTGCTGCTGCTGCTGATGATGATGATGATGATGATGATGATGATGAAAACGTAGCGTCAGATTGAAAAATTCAATAGCATAGCCGGGATTTGAACCACGGATCTTCTGGTTTCCGTCCAGCCGCTCTAGCATTGAGCTACTATGGCCAACATACCGATATGACATTAAATTCTCCAACTGACTCGTATTTTCCCGGTAAACCACTTAGGAGTTCTCATAAACACATGAGACAACTACCTTAATGGCGACTTACAACGTGTAAGTACTTTAAGGCCCGGGCTTTATATTTAACCACTATTAGGTCAATTAATGGAAATTAATTGTTCTTTCACACTGGCCGTGTGTAGGCTAAATTGTGGAAACGTAGAGTCAGAATGAAAAATGCAATGCCATAGCCGGGATTTGAACCACGGATCTTCTGGTTTCCGTCCAGCCGCTCTAGCATTGAGCTACTATGGCCAACATACCGATATGACATTAAATTCTCCAACTGACTCGTATTTTCCCGGTAAACCACTTAGAAGTTCTCATAAACACATGAGACAACTACCTTAAGGGCGACTTGCTACATGTAAGTACGTTAAGGCCCGGGCTTTATAGTTAACCACTATTAGGTCAATTATTGGAAATTAATTGTTCTTTCACACTGGCCGTGTGTAGGCTAAATTGTGGAAACGTAGAGTCAGAATGAAAAATTCAATGCCATAGCCGGGATTTGAACCACGGATCTTGTGGTTTCCGTCCAGCCGCTCTACCATTGAGTTAGAGAATTTAATGTCATATCGGTACGTTGGCCATAGTAGCTCAATGGTAGAGCGGCTGGACGGAAACCAGAAGATCCGTGGTTCAAATCCCGGCTATGGCATTGAATTTTTCAATCTGACTCTACGTTTCCACAATTTAGCCTACACACGGCCAGTGTGAAAGAACAATTAATTTCCGATGATGATGACTGAAATCCAAGTAAATTATCGCACCAAAATGCTTTCTTTGAATCTTCATCGATTTGCAAGGACGGTGACATGTTCCAAGCTCGGAATGTAAAATACCAGAAAATGAAGACATGAGAGCTCTGCCTGCTGACATGGGAGCACGAATGCCTTCCCTTGGGGTGAGCTCTGAGCACCTATACCTTGTTTGGTTTAACTTCTCTCTGGCCTCAAGAAAGAGAAAGATGTTGAAAAGAGAAATCAGGAACTCCCCCTTCTATTTCCGTTGTTATTGAGAAGGCGGGATGGGTTCGACACCTTCCATCCAGTCAGTGGTGTACTGTGAACTACCAGCAGACATCTCATCCTCTGTGGCGAAGAATGTAGAATATTTATCATCATTTGAGCCCTTTCTTCTAAAATAATAACAAAATTGCCCTACAATAAATTCATAACAGCATCTTTATTTTCGCAGCGTTCTTCTGACTTGCAATCGTGATCACAAACACTTTTCCAATTTTCATACCTAGTTTTTTCCACCGCAGCTGTCTCCTTCTCTATTCCTATTGTTAAAGCTTATGTTAAATTGGACAAAATCACATTTTATTAGCCCCCAAATCAGTTCAATTGGATTTAAGTCACAATGGTATGGAGGTACACGCAAAATATGCGTCCATGTTGTGCAGCAATTTAGTCAATTTCATTAGTTCTGAATTTATGTTTAATATTTTTAATCGCATACAGAAAAGATTTGGTGAAACATACATCATAATTATAATTGTGTTGAATTAACCAGACCTGTAGCACGGCAATTCTTGTGGAAATTTGTTTAGTTCAATTGATCCATAAGAAGCGTTATTCATTGTAATATGAATTTAAAGGTATATTTGGAAGCAGTGTATTGACGAATCAGTTCTTTGAAAGCAATACCGTCCGTTTCTTCGTACCAGACTTTAGTCAACTTGAAGTCATTCTGAACAAATGTGATCTCAGATTCAGTGTGAAGGATTATAAACCTCTGCCCTTAACCAGAGGAGCATTTAAGGGTGGCTCAAATAGAATTTTCTCACTACAGAAGTTTTCTTTTTGGTGTAATTTACATTGGCCGCGCCATGGCTGAGTAGTTAGACCGCTTGGCTCTGACCAAGGTGGCCCGGGTTCGATCCCAGAAGAACGCAAAGAGAGATGTATGGTGGACAACATAGCGCTAGGACGGGTTTTCCAGTTCCCCCGTCAATATTCTACCATTCATCTTGCCCTCATATATCATCCACTTGCTTCACCTTCACACCAGACATCGGGCTGATCACCTATCCTGGTTCTCTATCGAATCCAAAGCTTCGCTTCCTCAGGCCCGACCTTAAAAAGGATAGAGGAACAAGAATCTCCTAACACCGGGATAGTGGTACAGCTAGGGAAGTTGAAGAAGTAATTAACTACAGGTCTGTTTCAATTTCGCAAATGTTCAATATTTCTGAGCAAATGAAAATTAGAAATTTCCATCCTCTGTTATTTTTATTATAGTGAAATTTCATATGTTAATATTTTACGGTTAGCCCATTTATTGCTGTAAAACTATCACTCTTTCTTACGAGCTTCCCTTATGTTATCAAAACTTCACAAGAATTGTTTTTACACAAATATTAAATTGTTGGGCACATTGCAGATTTGACGAATAAATCTACGACTGTTTTCTCTTAGGTCTATTTTTTCCCAGGAATTGTCAGAATAGTTTTATTTTCTTGCTCCAGTTTTCTCTCATTTAAAATAGTATTAACTTTTCTTTTTGGACATTCCAGTTACAGCAGCTGTTCTCTCTAAAAATGCATTACTGACACTGTATCTCTTATATTCTTCAAGGCATGAACTGTTTTGTGAAGAACTTGTGCACCTTACAAACCATTTCATTGGGATCAGATTGCAGAGGTTTCCCTCGTTTACCAACAGCAGCTAGTGGTACAAGAATCACTATTATAAATAGAAGATCAACATTTAAAGGTATATACCAGGTCTCCATATAGCCTTCCATCCCAAACGTAACATCATTGAAATGGTCCAACACTGCACACAATACAAGACAAATTAAAGCGGCTATTGTCACTGGACTTCCGCATTGCTGCAAGCAAAATATGATTTCTATCCCCGTTCCTAAAATGTTCAGGGGAAGTATTCTTCCTGCTTTATGATCTTCGAAACAACATAAACCAAAGGCGTCATTAATAAACATATTGCCTCCACATGCTTGACGTACGGTTACATGGGAATATAAAATAAATTACCAAAATTTGGAACATAATCGTCATTAAACGAGCACTTCACAGAAAAACAGGTTTCTGCGTGTCCCCCCCCCCCCCTTTCTTTATACGAAAGGTTCAACCAAAATGTTCGTTACATTTGTGTTATTCAGAATAATGTAAATTAAACGTTTCATCCGTGACACGGAGTCCTATTCATCAGTGTTAAAGTCAGTATTAACATTCTTTTCTGAAAATAGTGACGCAGAGTCCATTAATAAGACTTCATTTTTTTTATAAAATGTCTTGGTAATTTATATAGGTATCCGCAAATCGGTTATATAATAAACTTATATAATCATTACCTTCTACTGTGATCTCTAAGTGCTACAAAAATCGTAATACTGTCGCGGACCCATTGTTGCGACTGGCGGCCGGCGCGCACACAGAGCGACAGATAGTGCAGCGCGGAGATAAAAAAGCTTGCCGAAACAGATAAAGATACATAACTGGAGGGTTCCGCGACTGTTAGAGAACATTTCACAAATTTCTAGAAATATGAGCAGAGATGCATAAAAACGCCGCGTTTCGGCAGTAGAGAGAGTTGTAATCGGAACTTGATAAATGTGCGTGTGCAGCTGTGTTTTGAAAGTGAACTGTTCGTTTGTGGTCGACGACCTTGACGATCGCATTTTGTATGTTACGTAATTCTACTACCGTAAGAGGTGTACATAGTGTATTTCTACGGAAATAAAGAACATTTTGAATTTCTGCAAACTGGACTTTTAATTTTACGAAGCCACAAAGTCACAATTGGTGTCAGGAGTGGAGCATACGATAATGGACGCTGCATTGGAAAAATTCTAGAAGAGCTGAAAGAAATGAAAATAGCGAATAACAACCTGGCCGCGGAGCTGAAAGAAATGAAGGCGGAATTAACAACGAAGACGGAAGCGGCAAACGACAACTTTGCCGCGACGATGACCGTGAAGTTGACCGAAGTAGCCACAGAAATGAAGGTTGCGAACGACGCCCTGGCTGGTAAATTTGAAGAGCAGTTGGCCTGCGTGAAGGAGGACGTCACGGAGTTGGGCGAGCGCGTCGAAGACCTGGCGAACCGCGTTAACTACCTAGAGGGAAAGGTCGACAGCAACACTAAGTCCCTGAACGCCATGTTGGAGGACATCGTCGGCAGGAGGTTGAAGGATTTAAAGGCTGAAACGCCGGTACGCGACAAAACATCGGCTCGCGTCAAACCGCCAAAGTACGACGGCATGTTAACGTTCGAAGTCTTCCGCCGCCAATTCGACACAGTAGTCAAGCAAGTAGTCACCAGAGGAAGAGGCCGCACAGCTAATAGCCACCTCCAGGGACGGGCCGCAGAGGTCCTGAACGCGGTCCAAACAGCGGCGGTGCCCAAGGACATCTGGGAGGCCCTGGAAACCCGCTTCGGGAATTACCGCTTGGCCGCAGCCTGCCGCAGCCAACTGAAGTCAAGGACGCAGCAGCCAGGGGTGACGCTGCAGGAGTTCGCCCTGGCAGTCTAGCTGCTCGCCAGCAAAGCTTTAGTCTACCTCCCACCAGAGTTCGAATCCCGGGAAGCCACCTACACCTTCGTTGACGGGGTACGAGAAATTGAGATACGTCAGCGCCTAAAGCTCGGCGACTACAAGGCCATCCATGAGGTGCTAACCGCCGCATTGAGGATGGCGGCGGCCATGGTGACGGCTAGCCCGACCTCGAGAACAAGGAGTATCTGATACACTTGAGACCGAAGGACAGTCGAGGGACGCCGGCGAAGACCTAGTGGCGTGTGCTGGGATTGTGGCCAACCGCAACACCTGGAGAAAGACTGCGCACAGCAGGGAGAGCAGCCTGAGAAACGTGTAAGGATCGTCGTGGCGAGGGACACATGGGTGACTTCACCACCATCCCTTCAAGTGACGCTGCGCGCCATCTGCCGACCGATGGATGACAGTCTCATCGCGGACGGTTGGGTGAGAGAGAAACTGTGAGGCGTGCCTGTAGACACGAAGCAGCCGTGACCATTATCAGACCTGACGTAGCCAGGGATTTGTCGTTGAGAAAATCGAGCCGGCCATACCAGCTTGTGACGGCAACGGGCGACACTGTGCCTGTGGAGAAGGAGGCTGTGCTGAAGTTGACCTTGGGACGGAGTGCCGTGCTTCAGTAGGTGTTCGTCGTGGAGGTGGCTGAGGAGGTGACACTAGGACTGGATGCCCTCAGGAGCCACGAGGCGACGGTCGATCGGCAGGAACGTCCTGCGGTTCAGTGGAGAAGACGGGATGCTTCGGCAACCCGAAGAGCGCCTTGGACTCTGCAGGGTCATCCTGAGGGAGGTCGTGGTTATCCCGTAAGAAGCAAGGTGGTGGTGACAGCGAGACTGGAAGGCCAGCGCAAGAGCAACATGATGCTGAACCAGAAGACGCCTGTGCACGGACTCTGTGTAGCAAGACATTGTTGCCGTGCCGAGAGGAGGCGCCGGTGAGGCTGCTCTATCCAACAGACATCGATCACGACGTATAGGCAGGGACGGATTTGGGGACGTGCGAGCCCGTGGTCAGCATAACAACAATCGAAAAGATCTAGGAGCCGTTGCCGACGCAACACCTGTGGCTCCGGCTTGAAGGCTTAATGGAGAGGCCAATCGATCACCTGACCGCAGAACAGCTGGAGAAGGTTCGACAACTGCTAAGACGATACCAGCGCATCTTCAGCCAAGGTAACAGTGACCACGGCCACACGGACAAAGTGCTTCACAGTATTGACACCGGAGACGCCCGGCCTATTCGGCAACCACCTAGACGCGTTCCGCTGGCAAAACAAGCTGCGGTTCGGATCATGCTGGAGGACATGAAATTCAGGGGAGTGATTGAAGAGTCTGACAGCTCTTGGTGTTCCCCTGTAGTCTTGGTGACGAAGAAGAAAAGCGAGCTACGCTTCTGCTTGGACTACAGGACGCTGAACGCTGTCACCAGGAAGGATTGCGTCCCCTTATCCCAGATTGACGACACTGTGGACACGCTTGCTTGTTCTCAAGTGGTTCTCGATCCTGGATCTGAAGTCGGTTACTGACTGTTTGCTCTAGACCCGAGAGACAAGGAGAAAACCACGTTCTCAACAGGCCAAGGGATTTGGCATTTCACAGTTATTCCCTTTGGTCTCTGCAAAGCACCAGCTACCTTCCAACGCCTCATGGAATCGGTAATGAGAAGGTTGACTTATGACGCCTGCCTGCTATACCTGGAGATCATCATCGTCGGCAAGACATTCGACGACCATCTCGACAACCTGAGCAAGGTGTTACAGAGACTACAGGCGATCAAGCTTAAGCTAAACGCTAAGAAATGCCAGCTCTTCCGAAAGGAAGTAAACTACACATAGTCTCAACAATAGGAGTGGCCACAGACCCGGAGAAGACAGGCCATGAGAGATTGGCCTCGCGCGAAGGATAAGTGAGAATGGCGCAGTTACCTGAGGCTGTGAAGTTATTACCTCTGTTTCATAAAAGGGTTCTCCAACATCGCCAAACCCCTCACCCGCATGACAGAGGAACACCTGCCTTACGTGTCGACGCAGAACGCCGAAGGCGCTTTCCAGTACCTGAAGAAGACCCTGTACAGTGCTCCTATTTTGGGATTCCCACAACCACGTGGCGCCTTCATTGTGGACACCGACGCCAGCGACCATTATATGAGGCGTCCTATCCCAAGTCCAAGGGTGGGTGATAGCTTACTACAGAAACACGCTGTCCAAGGCAGAAAAGAACTACTTCGTTACCCAGCGAGAACTACTGGGGGTAGTAAAGACCTTGGAGCACTTCCACAAGTACCTGTATGGCCATCCATTTTACCTGAGGTAACCCTAATCTGGCTACTTAGTTTTAGGAACCTGGAAAGTTAGACAGCCCGTTGGGTCCAGAGGCAGCAGGACTATGACTTCACCTGTGAACATTGTAGAGGGAAGAGCCATGACAACGCAGACGGAATATCCCGAAGACCCTACCCAGAAGAACGCGGCCAATGCACAAGAGTGGAAGAGAAGGAGCGTGCCGCAGCTGTCAGAGTGGTTATGGCAGTGAACGAGGACGGTTGGAATAGCGCGGGCCTGAGGAAAGAGCAGCTGGCGGACGCCGACTTGGGGACACTCTTGAGGGAATTGGAAGCAGGAAAAGACCTACTTGGAAAGACATCGCACCCCGAAGCGCTGCGTACAAGTCGTACTGGGCCCAATAGGAGACAAGAAGACAAGAGAGGGCGTGTTGTTCCGGGTATGGGAATCACCCGATGGGAAGATACAGAAAGAACAGTTGGTACTTCCCCCGGAGTAAGATCCCGGAGGTCTTAGAGGAAGTGCACACCTGGGAGCAAACCGAACGATCGACAAACTCCAACAGCGCTACCACTGGCTGAGGCTCCGAGCAGACGCTGAGAAATGGTGCCTCAATGTCATGTGTGAGCGGCGAGCTGCGGCCCCCAGACTAAAAGTCGGGGTCGCATGCAGCAGTACAACGTCAGAGGTGTGTGCTATCCCGAACCAGGAGGCGAAGACAATCACAGACTGCCTCGTGGAGCAACTGTTCTGCCGTTTTGGGGTGCCGTTAGAGCTCCTCAGTGACCAGGGCACCAATTTTGAGTCTCACCTAATGAGGGTGGCACTGGAAAGACTTGGGGTCAACAAGACCCGCTCAACACCCCTACATCCACAGTCGGATGGCATGGTGGAGAGGTACATCAAGACCCTGGAGGAACATCTGAGGATGGTCGTGGCCAGCTATCAGCGAGACTGGGACGTCAAGGTGCCATTGTTCCTTTAGGCCTACCGCTCGTCAACACTCGACACCACTGGAATGACGCCAGCTTAATGTTCGGCCGAGAGTTGCGCGTCCCCTGTGACCTGGCTTTTTGGAGGCCCCCTCTCCCGCGGAAGAAAAACAGCCGGCAACGGAGTGTATGGAGAGCCTCGTGAATCATCTCCACGACATGCGTGAAATGGCTCGTCAGAACTCCAGATGGCGAGTGACCGCACGAAGGCCCGATACAACAGGCAAGCCAACAGCCAAGGGTTCCAGCAAGGTGACTTGGTCTGGTTGTATCGCCCTACCCGGACCAAGGGACGCTGCCCGAAACTTCACCAACCATGGCAAGGAACGTACTGGGTGGTAAAGAGGATTAAAGACGTGGTCTACCGCATCCAGAAGGTGCACCGAGGAAAAATGTTGGTGGTACACCTGGATCGTCTGGCCCGCTACGATGGTACGCTACGATTTAGAGGGAAGAGCCAAGTCAACACAGACGCCATATCCCGAAGACCCTGCCCAGAAGAATGCGGCCAATGCACAAGAGTGGAAGAGAAGGAGCGTGC
>CM060956.1:116750387-117075387 GCA_030765055.1 Mantis religiosa | reverse complement strand
GAATTGTTAAACATGTAAACATTAACCTTTTGTGTCTCGGAAACAATATTTAATACATCACTTTGCATGTATTTATTACACATTCTGTAATGTATTTATTCTATTGTCCCTCTTATTGGAGGACATAAGTATCTAAGTTGCATTATTCTTAATTTCTATTTATATTATTATTATTATTCTGTTAATTGCTACTGCATTACTTTAATCACTATTGTATTATTCAAATTGTATTACTCATAAGAATTGTATTATTCTTATGGTTACAAATTTGGCGAAGCCATAAATATTGTATATTCCAACGGTGAATGTAACTTACTTACTTACTTACTTACTTGAACGTACCCAGTTGAACAGAGAGAAAGGTGGTTGGACATACCCTACACGTCCCTACCACATAGCAGTTGCATTTATGCTATGCCTCGAGACAGTGTGCTCCAAGTTATTCAGCCAATTGTGAACTCACAGGTAATATGGGACGTAAAGGTAAGTAGACAATGGTGGCAGAGAGGAATATCTTGATAAATATGTACAAACATAACCAATCTCTTTCTGAAATTGCCAAAACCATTAACAGAAGCAGAACTACAGTGTTCTGCATAATTCAATGCTTCAAACAGACAAATACTGTTGTAAATAAACCTATAAATGGCACTCCTTCTAAACTCACCACCAGAGAGAGGAGACAAATAATAAAAATGGTGAAGCAGAATCCAAGAGTCACTGCATCTGAATTCGAGGATGCCTTGAGCAATATTATGGCACTGTGGTTCACACAAGAACAGTTGAACGGGGCTTAAATAGTACTGGGTACAATGCCCATGTTCCAAGGAAGAAACCATATGTTAATTAAGTGAATAAAAAAAACCGTATAGAATTTGTTAAAGAGCATGTTGTGAAACCAACAGAATTCTGGGATAAGGTTCTGTGGTCGGACGAGTGCAAATTCTGGTTATTCAAGAGTGATGGACGTCTTAAAGTGTGGAGACTGCCAAATACAGAATGAGAGTATAAGAACATGGTAGGCACAATGACACATGGTGACAGTAGTGTGATGGCATGGGGCTGTATAGCTTCAACTGGCTTTGGGGAACTGGTGTTCATAGATGGGATCATGAACAAATTTGAATACAAGAGAATTCTTGAAAACAATCTTAAAAAGTGTGCAGAGAAGCTGGGATTAGAGCATGATTATTACTTCCAGCAGGACAATGATCCGAAGCATACTGCTGAAATTGTAAGGCTTTGAATCGTGTACAGCACTCCTCACACTTTGAAGACATCGACCCAATCTCCAGATTTAAATCCTATAGGCAACATCTGGAAGGAACTTAAGGAGCGTGTGGGGAAGCATCACATCAGAAGCAAGGACAAATTAAAAGAACTTCTTCAAACAGAGTGCTGAAATATGGACTCTGCAGTCACTAAACAACACATACCAACAATGCCCTACTCATTATCAGCAGTAATTCAAAGAAAGGGGATGATAACTAAATACTAGCTGTTCTCTGTTCGAATATGAATGCCTAGATGTAAAGCAAATTAGTTTCAGTTGCTATTTATGATTTGATATGTTTAATGGAAGACTCAAGTTTATTTTGTACCAGTTGTATTTAGGTATGCTTACTCTGCGTAACTTTAAAATAATATAAGTAATAAATATGTTTACGTTCAAATACTTATGTCAACCTCTGTACAAGATGAGGCAGGGGAATAGGGTACCTGTAACAGTATATCAGTATTGTATCATAATCATACAGCTATGATTTGCTTGTCATTTCTGTGCTATTCATGATATGTTTGTTTCTCCACAGACTTTGTCATTGGTGCCAATGAAATGGATATCAAAATAGAAATCAAAGAAGAGGCAGCTTTCTCAAATGAATCAGCCTCACAGAATGTGGAAGAATTCTTTACCTAGAATGTTATAATGAAGACAAACTGCGCCAATGTGCTTCTGAATGACAATTGTGATATGACAGTCAAAAGAGAGGTTGAATCAGACACTGCTTCCAGACATTTTTCACAGAAAGAGAGAATTTCTTCCAGAGCATCCCATAATGAAGGTTAAGAAATACAACAACGATAACAAAGTTAAAATTAAAGAAGAACCTTGGCGGCTGGAAGCAGAGACTTCACCTCTTGTGATGATGTTAAGGTAAGTTGTACATTAGCACTTTTATTAATATTATTACTGGTTAAAATTTGAATTATAACACAATATTAATAAAGATAATAATAATTAACAAAGGTTCGATTTGATGTGGATTATTGAGTATTAAAACAAATACATCTTAGACTATCCCTGAGCTAGGCCCTGACCCTTGTGGTAACAGGGCAGCCCTTCAATACATATTTTACACGTGTTTGGCCCTTTTAATAGTCATTGCTTTTCATTTAATTTTCTATCCTGCGCTAGATTTTTCATATTTGCTAAATTTTTGTCTATCTCTGTAAATTATTACCACTCATTTCTGCTTTTTATTATTATTATTTTACTGTCTATATTCACTTAGCTTCACTTTTCAATACTTCTCACTTACACATCACCCCATTTGCATCCCCTTTCCATATTACTAGTTATTTAACTTCACTAGCAGCTTTCCGCAATTTGTACAGCCATATCACATTTGTTCATATCTTTTCCTATACTCTCACGAGATCATTCTATTTCTTTGTTTCTACAATTTACCCCTTAAAGCCATATTTATGCCTTGTTATGTTCCTACATCTCAATATCCCCTGCCTAAATCTCGCCCCTTTTCTAACGTCTTGAATCCCTACACTTCTTTCACACTGTTTTTCCTTGATCCCTTGCACCTCCACACTTGTTTCACTCTCTTTCACTCTGCTGATCCCTTGTATCCCCATACATTTTTGCTCATTTTCTTAATCACCTTGACTGGCATACTTGTTTCACTCTGTACTCATTGTAATGTAATGAAATTAAATTTACTTTTTCCTTCTTTCCGCGGACCACCATTTCTGAGATTTCCCCCTCTTCTCCACTTACACAGCTCATTACTTCACCTCCATCAATGTAACTGCATTTATTCCATGTGCATTCTGGACATTCACACCACATACTGAAGTCAGCTTGTTTAACTCTGCTACATCAACAACATTCATATGCTCTGCATCTTGGATGTTCCTTATGCCACTTCTCTACTCAGACACTTGCCCATCAATCCACAGTTTGCTGTTTTGTATAAATGCATTGAAACCTTGTTTTCTAACCTTACTTCTTTCTTCAATCAGCCTTCTCCTTTGTTCCCAAGAAAGATCTTTATTAATATAGATAGATGTTCCCCTTAGCTTTTCCTGTTTGTTTTAATACTTGCGTTACCAATTCCGTATTGCTGAATTTCACCAATATATTTCCTTTGCCTTCCAGTTTCCCAATTTTAAATGCGTCCTGCAGTTCAAAACCTCTCATATTCATTCATAGTCTCTTCATTAAGAATTCCCATATATCTTGAAATGCTCCAGTTCTTCTTTGTTCTTCTACCCCAGAAATTAAGCTGTATCTTCTCATGAAGTCTTCTATACTTTCCATTTTTGCTATCTTCGTTTTTATCTTCTCCAACTCTTAGTTTTAATCTGTTGCTATCCCACTTTCTCCATTCTTGCTTAAATTTCATTGCCAAACCATTATTTCTTATAACTTCAACTGTCTGCTTTGCGGCCACTATGTCACTTAGTTCCTTTTCTGTTGTTTCTATTAAAATTATTCCTAATTAGTGTAAAATGGATGCTCAAAAGATCCCTCACAATTTACCTCCATACGTATCACCAATGCAAAATTTCTTTCTCTTACAGTTACTTGTTACAGCTTCATTGGACAGTAATAGCATGACTCAGTTTCATATCTTTTGTTTTTACAATCTCACTCTCTCCCTTGCCTTTATACGAGGAATACTTCATTATAATTTTATTGATTCATACTATTTACATTTAATTGCCTCTCTTTGGTTTATTGAACAGGAATCAAAGAAAATAAGCTTTCTACATTAGCATTGTGAGTGGGATACTAAAAGAAATTAGTATGGAACAGGAAGTTAAAGACACAGGAAACTTTTCAGAGAAAGTACAGAATAATAATATGTAATAAACACATTACTGTGACCAAAGGACGTAGTGAAAAATCTACAGCTATGATACAATATATACAGTCTTTGCTTTGGCTTATATATTGTCCATATTTAATACTTCAGAAGAAGGGTAGTTTCCAAAAATCTTCCCATATACTCATTTTAATTTTCTCCTATTTAAGAAGAAGAAACAAAATACTCATCTGCTCTGGCTGTCTCTGTTGTTTTTTTATTTTTACACAGCTATTGAGATACATCAAATATTCTTTCCAAAGAGCAAGAAGTGCCAGTGGTAGATTCCTGGTTCTGTGCTGCTTTGTGTTCCTCTTCATCTTAAATATCAGATATTTCAAAATTCTGCTCGCAGTCACTCTCTGAGTCTTCTAAATTAATTAAAATCCATTACTAATCTCATCTCTTAAACCATCCTTGTTCCAATAAAACTGTTCTATTTTGCCACATGTTCAGAAGGTTTAGGCCAGCTTACCTTTGTCAGTTTTTACGTTTCACTTGAAACAATTCTATATCTCTATTCCATTTAAATCTCAAAGATATGGTGGTATTGTACATTGGTATGGCCATACACTTTCGCTATGTGATTCGTTTTATGTTTTAAGATTTTTTTTCCCTTTCAATTTTTTAAGCTCATACACCACAGCTGTGTTAGAATATTAATTAAATTCAATATTTTTTCGTAGCCAGGATTGCATTTCTATTTAAGAGATGACAAAATAGGAGCCTTGTTTATCCTTGCAGAATGTTAGGTAGTATTATGGAGGATCTTGACATTGTTGGAGAGATTGTTTGATAATAAGTTTACGATCAAATCTTTAAACATTTTACTTTAATCGTTATTGTCTGTAAACTTGTGGGTTACAAGTGTTAGACATTGTCACATTCTTAAGTATGTACATGAGAATTTAGCTTTGTTTGAGTTTCCATTTACATTAAACTTTACAATTACTGTGTTACATAATTAGTACAACTATTGGATACAGAGTTATTTTAGCTAACATATTCCTAGTACTAGTAAGTTTACAATAACAACAGTAGTATAAAAGTAATAATAATATAATACAATTCTAATTCCCTTGGACTTTACAAAGATTTATCTATAAGAAATAAGTATAATAATTACAACAACAATATAAGACAATTATAATCCACTTAGGCTGTATAAACATTTCTCTATAAGGTATTTTTTCAAGAGATTTTTAAATATATTTCCTTGTGCTGATTTAATATATGGAGGAAGTTTATTATACAAAATGATACCTGCAATGTATGGGTCTTTGTTGTTAGTGGTTTTTGCTTTATATTCTCTATGGTAGATGTTTACTCCTCTAGTGTTATAACAATAATGTTCCCTATTTAATGATGTGAACTTACTGTTAGTCCTAACAAGTAAAATAACCTTATACACAAACAATGATACCACAGTTAGAATACATTGTTGTCTAAAAGTATCCTTTACTGAATGCTGACTTGACAGTCTGAAGATGCACCTTAGACTTTTTTTCTGCAAAATTAGGATCTTATTTAAGTTTAACTCACTGGTAGCTCCCCATATTTCAATACCGTATGCAATATGTGAATGAATTAAGCCATAATATACCAGTTTTAGTGTGTAACTTTCTAGATATGGTGATAACTTCCTTAGTAAATATAAGTAACTACAAAATTTTTTACTTAGCATTTCTATATGGCTGTTGTATGATAGCTTTTTATCAATAATAATACCCAAGAATTTTGTGGATGATATTCCTTCAACAACTGTGTTATTCGTGTTAGTGACTAAATCCTGATCGTTGCTGTCCCTCAGTTCAAATAATATATATTTTGTTTTGTCACAATTCATGTGAAGTTTTGAGTATTTCAGATACTTAGCTACATGGGTTAATGAGGTGGAGGCCATTTCTTCTAGTTGTTTGATAATTTTGTCTGCACAAGTTAGAGTTGTGTCGTTTGCATATGATGTTAAGCTACATTCATTTGGGGTTTGTATGTCATTTACATAGAGCAAGAATAACAGGGGTCCCAATACTGAACCCTGAGGAACTCCCATTCTTACCACATCATAGTTTGATTTTACTGCCTGACTAATTTTCCCTTGTTTCCAATATATTTGTGTACTTTACCTCTTATTCCTTATTTCTGCAGTTTACTTAATAGAAACACATAAGAAACTGAGTTGGACGCCTTTGATAAGTCTAGAAATATTCCTACAGTTTTGTTTCCTTCTTCCAAATTTATCACTATATTATGTATAAATTCTGCCACAGCTGTAACAGTTGAGAATCCTTTGCGAAAACCATGTTGTGAGTTAGACATAATACTATTTGACTCAATGAAACTTGTTAACCTTTGTATATAATTTTCTCATACAGTTTTGCTATTACTGATGTTAAGGTTATGGGTCGGTAATTGCTGACCATCTCCTGGTCCCCTTTTTTATGCACCGGCCTAACTATGCTAATTTTTAACAGTTCCGGTAACACCGCATTTTCCATAGAGCAGTTGATCAGATGTACCAGAATTTGCACAAGTAAATGTTTACAATGTTTTAAAATTACAGTCCATCTCTTTATGACAGTCTTTGGTAGACTTTGATTTAAAACCCAAGGAGGTGCTGGAAATGAAACATGAAACATCCTACATGCAATATTATACAAATATAACAACTTGTAAGAAAAACTTCACTTAACTTAAGAAAATGGTTTAATTCTTCTTTCTAATTGATATTGATTTCACGAACTCTTGTCCGCATCTTCAGTCAAAAAGATGCGGACAAGAGTTCATGAAATCGATATCAATTAGAAAGAAGAATTAACACCATTTTCTTAAGTTAAGTGAAGTTTTTGTTACAAATTGTTATATTTGTATAATATTCATTGCCTCACTGTAGCTAGCTTCATTTTCTATGTAATCCTGCATACAAAATTGTGAAGCACTGTTTTTTTCCAATGGGTATCCAAAAAGGGAAATAAAGTTAATTTCCTTTGCAAACCCAAACTTTACTTTTAGTGTGGTTAACATTAAGTTTCATCCAGGTAATTAAATGGTTTGTGGACATTGTTTAATTTTAGAAATTTATATTGTTTAGAAGCATAGTGTGTTGCCATTAAGAATTTCCTGCTATTTGCATCTTTCACAAATTTTACATAATTTTTCTGAAAGCATTTCTTAGTTTACTTATGCTTCTGTCAACCATAGTCTTTTTTATACATATCTTCTAAACTAGGTAGAAAATCCGTCTTTTACAAGAAATAGATAGTTTTCCTAAACGTTGCGGCATTAGATGAGTTGATAACTGTCCGTTTTGATGCTCTATTGAGGCCTTTTTTCCCCTTGGTCTGTGCAAGGCTATCATTTTCCTGACTTTATTTTTGTTCTTTTGAAATCTTTCAACAGTGCAAAAAGCTACACTTGTGACTGCAGCAGTATGCTTGACACCAATATGTTGGTTTCCATTAGTCAGGGCTTCACATTCATTGCTAAAGAATTTGTAAACATTAACTATTACTTTCCTGCCATTAAATTTTATATGGTTTCCCTTCTTTCCAATACAAGCAACAAATATTACCAACAGAAACAGGTAGCGTGGTGGTAGCGTGTCTGCCTCACGTTCAAGAGGTCCCGAGTTCAAATCTCTGTCAGGGTGAGTTACCTGGATAAGGTTTCTTTCAGGATTTTCCCTTATCCTGCAAGACAAATGTCGGGTAACTCTCAATTCTATGGTCCCTGGACTCATTTGAGCATCATTTCACCCATTCCATTCATTACCCGATATGACTTAACGTTGGAGGACGTAAATTACAAAAAAAAAAAAAAAAAAAGCTTCTCTCACAGTTGCAAACCATTACTTAAGTATGCTACTGTTAACCCTTTATTTAAAAAAGGGGATAAACAGGACGCATGCAACAATAGACCTATATCATTACTGATAACTTCCTCAAACATTTTTGAGAAGGTAATGTTTGACAGGTTGTACAATTTCTTTGAACATAATATTATTCTAGTAAAAGAACAGTTTGGTTTCAGGAGAAGTGTATCAACAGAAAATGCAGCATACATGCTTACCAATGAAATCCTCTCAATGCTCAATAAGAAAATGCTTATTGGAGGTATGTTTTGTGATCTGGCTAAGGCTTTCGACTGTGTTAATTATGAAATTCTGATAGAGAAGCTTAAGTTTTATGGAATTAATAGTGTGCACCTTAGTGAGTTTAAGTAATATTTGAAGTATAGGAAGCAAAGGGTTGAGATAAAGCATTCTTATCAGTGGCAGACTTCTGATTGGGAGATTATTAAGCATGAAGTTCCGCAAGGTTCAGTTCTTGGCCCGCTACTCTTCTTAATTTATATAAACGTTCTCCCCCTAACAAACAGAAGCATCACAGCTATTGTCTTGTTTGCTGATGCTACTAGCACAATAGTGTCTAGCAGCAACTTACATGATTTTGCACTAAAACTGAATAATGCTTTCAGCACTATATGCAATTGCTTTAAGGCAAATAAACTCACATTAAATATTGACAAAACTAAGGTCTCAAAGTTTGAGGCACACAGTTCAGAAAATCTTTCTGTGCATAGGCACTGATAAGGCTATGCTTGACCAGATTTCACTCATTAAATTCCTGGGTTTGCAGGTTGACGCAAATTTTAATTGGAAATCTCATATAGAGAGTATCATAGCCAAGTTGAGATAGGCTACTTTTCACTTAGGTCGTTGAACTCTTTTTCTAACTCTGACATTAAAACAAGTACTCAATGTACTAGTACTCAATGCTCCACTTATTGCTAATATTTACCAAGAACGCATTTCGTTAGGATCTTCCTAACATCATCAGCTGTTGTGAACTAATGGATGTTGGTTTGGTAAACTTCTTGGAGGTGATAGGTGTCTGTCGAGATGCCCATAGATGCCCCTATCACCTCCAAGAAGTTCACCAAATCAACATCCATTAGTCAATAACAGCTGATGTGTTAGGAAGTTCCTAACGAAATGCATTCTAGGTAAATACTTGCAATAAGTGGAGCATTGAGTACTAGTTCGACTCAAAATTATATTAATGGTTTGATATTATGGGGTAACTCAGTAGAGATGAGTATTTATATTACAGAAGAGAGCCATCAGAGCGATGTATGGCATCAACTTTACAGCTCCATTTAAGGGTCTGTTTCAAAGGCTGAATATTTTAACACTTTCTTGTGAATATATTTTTATGCTTTTGTGTTTCTATTATCAAAAATCAAGACTACTTTACATAAAATGTGAATATACATAGAATAAATACTAAACAAAGAATGGATTTACATAAGCCCAGTGCTAGATTGATTTGTTTCCAGAAAAGAGTGTATTATGAATGTGTCAGAATATTCAATGCACTTCCAAAATACTTAAAATTATTACCTTCAGGGAAAATAGATCAGTATAAGTCTGCTCTTAAAAACTATCTATGTAGCAAGGCCTATTACTCAGTACAGGAATTTAAGGATGATTGTTAAAGTGTCCTGTGCCATAAAGGGAATGTAATGTATCATTGCATTTGGTTTAATGTATTATCATCTCCATAAACAAATGGTTGACCTATTCCTTTCTTGGAAGTGTTGAAAACAGTGTTGTTATGATAAATTAAATTTAAAGGGAGTCGATTAATGACACTAAACAGCACTTACTTTTAAATTTTTCCGGAACATGTTTCAGAGACTTTGCCTCTATCCTCAGCCGGCCTTCAACTCATGGTCGATGGCCGGCTGAGGATGGTTGACCTATTTTACATGAAAGAGTAATTGTCTAATATTATGTGTAGTAGTAATAGTTCTTAAAATGTTATATGTGTTATATGTTTGGTGATGGTGATAATATAAAAAAATAAAAAATATATAAAAGTTTAAAAAAAGGCATATTTTGATGTATGATGGGATAGTTAAAACATTTTATGTTGCTTTGGTGAGGGTTGTTTTCTGTATGACATGTTTACGTCCTAGAGCACTGCTCAATGATAGAACCAAACAAACCAAACAAACAAACAAACAAACAAACAGTTGAAGGGGTAGAGCCAGACTGAAAATTTCAATGCCATAGCTGGGATTTGAACCACTGATCTTCTGGTTTTCGTCCAGCCGCTCTAACCATTTGAGCTACTATGGCCAACATGCCAACATGACATTAAATTCTCCAACTGACTCGTTTTTCAGTCTGGCTCTACCCCTTCATAGTGCATTCTACACACGGCTGGTGTGAAAGAACAATTAATTTCCAAACAAACAGTCATTGTTACTTTTACTGTCAATGTGATTTTGGTAAGAAAAGGGTCTGGTGTCATTTATGCTAGTACTATGGATTTTCTTTACCCCATTTTGTAATGGAAAATAGTGATAGTACTAACAATGGCATCTCGTAACAGGAAGGTAGCTTTATGTGCTTTTTCTATATTTAGGTTAAGAATGTAGAATTTCTCTGTCTTTGCCTTCAGTAGTTTATTTTATTTAATGTAGATTTCTTTTCACTCATTGTTTTTTGTAATTTTACGTCCTCCAACGTTAAGTAATATCGGACGGTGAATGAAATAGGAGAAATGATGCTCAAATGTGTCCAGGGTTCATGGAGCTTAGAGCTACCCGACATTCATCTGTAAGGATAAGGGAAAACCCCGGAAAAAACCTTATCCAGGTAACTCACCCTGACCGAGATTCAAACTCGGGACCTCTTAAGCGTGAGGCAGACATGCTACCAGCTATGCTACTGAGGTGGGCGACTCATTGTCATTTTCACTCCTCTGCCCTCTGACCTTGAGTCTAACTTGGCATTAGGTGCCACTCATTTTGCACTAGTTCTTATTTGCTTTGTCCATTCAGGTATGTTTCATCTTCTTTGGCAGACAGTCTCACTGAGTGTCATAGTTGTTGAGCATTTGTTTATGAGACTTAACCATTTTTCACTGTGGTTTTCACTGAGCCCTGGTATCTCCACACTTTTTTTTTATCATTTTCTTAATCACCTCGATTCCCATATTTGTTTTACTCTTTACTCGCGTAATGCAATTAAATTGTTTATTTTCTTCTTTGCTCCACCTACCACCATTTTTTAGATTTCCCCCTCTTCATTTCCATTTATATTGTTCATCATTTACATTGTTTGGAGCCTCTCATTCATCCCTAGCCCCTTCATTAACAATGCCCATTATCTCTTGAAATGCTCCATTTCCGTTATGCTCTTCTACCCCAGAAATTATTAAGTTGTATCTTCTCATGAAGTCTTCCATACTTTCCATTCTTCTTTCCATTTTTTTCCCTCTTCGTTTTTATGTTCTTCAACTCTTTAGTTCTTGCATAAATTTCATTGTCAAACCATTGTTTTTTATAATGTGGCAGTGGCGGTGACTGTAACGGTGACGGTGTATATAAAGGGTTTAAACTTCGTGAAAATTCTAAGATACTTGTGGAAAGTTTTAATAAAACCATACCAAAAATTCTCTGTGATGTAATATCAGGCAAACCACTACACACACTTTCCTAGAACGTAAATAAAATTAAAAGAAGGACAAATGCATACTTTCAAAAATACAGAGAGGGGAAAGAAGGGTAATGGTATGCAGTGGGGAATGGGATGCACCATCAAAACTCTGGTACTTCTGTTGTAGAGACAAAAGCGAGTGCACTGACGACTTCCCCAAGCTAGCAACAGTTAGTGGGGAGTTGCTTCATGGAGAGATGATTGAGTTATGGTTGAATTCTTGTTTTGCTATACATTGTTCTAAGCAGGTTTCTAGTTTCTTAGCAGGATATGTAGAAAACTGCCCTTTTATTGTGCAACCAAAGAGCCTATGATATTATATAAAATGTAGGGTACAATATGCTTGCTGGGCTTCATTGTTATGCATTCTGTTTTATGGTAAAAAAAGAAGAATACAAAACGGCGCAACCTGGGATAATAGTATGCAAGCGTAGCTATGCTGCAAGAAAATCAATACTCAAACAACATTCAGAAATTTTGATGTCCACTCCAAGGAAATAGGTATTAGAGTAAGCGGAAGTGATGAAGGATGAGAGGAAATATTTATCCAAATAAGCAACATAAAAAGAAGGTATAAAGGCAAAAGAGAATAAGAAGAAAATGAGACTCTTTCTTGAAAGTCATAGTTCTTCAGATGAAATTGATAATGAAGTTGACAAAGATATGGTCTCCAATTTGTCCCAGACGAATGATACATCTGTGATATGTCTCTTCTCTCAAGAATATGGTCATAATGGAGAGCTATGGTACAGATGCACCCTGTGTTCTGAGTGAGCTTATGCAGATTGCAGTAGAGCCGATTCTGCAGAAAATTACAATAGTCTTTGTAATAATTAAATTTAAATTAAATTTAAAATTAAATAAATTAAAAATTAAATTAAATTTAACAATATGTTTTCAGATTTATAACAAACTTTACTTATGAAAACCTATTTTGTGTTTCGAAATTTTAACTGTATGGAACACCACAGTGAAGAGAAATAATTATTAAATTATAGATGAGTCGTATTTATTACACATCAGCTTCACTTATGTACCTATATGGAGGTCATGTTTCACATGTTTCTGACTCATTGGTCAGAAAAATAATTAATAATCTGTGTGTTAGGGCTCTACATGGATAGGGAATAGTGCACATTTCTTTTCTTACATTTTTTATACAAGCTGCTATACCACTACTAAGAGGCACTTAAATGTTCTAGTCATGATTCCTGCATTAATGCTTATGCCATAGCCAAGCAGTTAGACCAGTTACCTCTTACCAAGGCAGCCTGGGATAGATTCCAGGCAACTGCATGCAAGATTTGTGGTGGACAACACTGTGCTGGGGTGGATTTTCTCCAGCATCTCCAATTTCCCCCACCATCTCATTCCACCATGCTCCCTTTTCATTTCATATTTCATTACTGTCACTGCCTGCGGTGCCACATGTAGTAAATGCGGGCATTAAACATTACACATTGCAGTAATCCTTAAATCTATCCTCGGTGTTGTAAGATTCTGCAGCAAATAGCTATTAACAGAGATTCAAAGTTAAGGGCATGCCCCCACCTTCCCCTAACCATTATAAAGTTAAATTTATCTTCTTATAATACTTAGGACTACAATAATGCAAAATATATACATTAGCTTTATTTACAGTAATGTATAAAATAATTACAAGATTTTAATTTGTTAAAAGATTAGGGTAAAACCGAATATAAGTGTGTGGATAACCATAATGGCTCATTTTAAAAATGTTTATAAGTGTGTTATAATGTATTACCTGCAGGAAAAACATAATTCAGTGCTCAAGGAATTATCAAAATCACTTTCTCTGCAGATGATTTAGCAATGTGGACTAGCACAAAAAATTGTCATAAACAGAAGCAAATACTTCCAGACAGTATGAATAAAGCAATAGGAGCTGTCCAAACATGGGCGGTTGAGAACAACATGATTATCAATAAAGCAAAAACTGTGTACCAATTCTTCTGACTATGACATGAAAATCCATCATTTGACTATATATTGATAATACCGAACTCCTGAAGAGCTCTAACACAAAGTACCTAGGAGTAGTATTAGACAACAAACTTCAATTCAAGAAGCATACACTTGCAGTTCAAGAAAAGTTAGAGAAAAGGATACCTATGATGAAAAGGAGCAAATGGGAATGTACACAAAACACTCTAAATATAACTTATAATATAGAATAAAAAGAAGTATTTCAGAAAGTGGAGTGCCATTTTTACTAAAATTAGGCAAGTGAGTCAACCTTGTATATACTTTTCTCCACTTACAAGTTTTTTGATGAAGACTAGTTTCTGGGAACCTCTTCCCTATCGTCAGTTTTGTGGTTGACTGATGATGCATCCGGTGTCTGCATCTGGCTTGGTGCCATGCTGCCATCTGATGTCCCGGTAATGGACCGAAATGATTACAACCAGCGAGTCGAACATCTACTACAAAATCCAGAATATACAACCCTAACCAAAAACACATTAAAGAAATACATAGAAACCACCAAAAAAAGCAATTAAAGAAAATACCATAGTGCCACATAAGATGAAAAACAGCATAATTGTAAACAACCCTAATTTGCCAAAATTATACTGCCTACCTAAGATTCACAAGACAGACAACAGCATGTGACCCATTATTAACAATATAGATGCCCCGACTTACAAACTGGCAAAATGGTTGGTGGAAGAATTTGACAAGTTTGAAAAGTTTGAATCTCTAAGCATAAAGAATTCATTTGATTTAGTAAAGAAAATTGAAAACACAATTATAAAAACTGAAGAGGTGATGGTGTCCTTTGATATCAGATCTCTATTCACGAGCATACCAGTAGAAAAAATTCCAAAATTGATGAAAGGCTGGTTATCCGAAAGCAACGTTGCGGATGATAAAATAGAGGAATACATCAAATTAACCATCCTATGTATTGAACAAAACAGCTTCACGTTCTCCAGCAAGATCTTCCAACAAACAGCAGGCTTGGCCATGGGTAACCCTCTTTCACCATTACTAGCTAATTTGTTCATGAGTAATTTGGAAACACACATTACTAAAGCCTTTCCACATATTTTCAAATATTGGCATAGATATGTCGACGATGTGTTTGCTATAGTCCCTAGAAGACTAACTGAGGATGCTATAAAGTTGCTAAACCTACAAGAAAAATCCATAGTTTTCACCATTGAAGTAGAGCAGGATGAATGGCTACCTTTTCTAGATTTGAAAATCATTAGAACACCAACAGGATTACAATTTGGAATATACAGAAAAGCAACACATGTTGACAATTACATTAAATGCAACCCATTCAACCCAGAACAACATCAATATGCAGTATTCCATAGTTTAGTTCACAGATTAATCAACATTCCGCTAACAAAAACAGAATATGAACAGGAGTACACTCACATACACCGAATTGAACAACTATAACACAAATTTCATCAAAAAACTGATCTACAGACACAAAAGAAAGAAAAACTTAAGGGACATTACTACGTTAAAAAAAACTAGAAAACCCAAACACCAGATATGGCAAATTTACATTTCATCCAAAATACTTCAAAAAATTTGAAAAGATATTTAAGAGCTTCAACATAAAATTAGCCCCTCAGAACAAACACAACATCCGCAACTTACTAAACCACCCTCTAAAATATAGCACACCGAAAACTCAATTATCAGGCATTTACCAAATGAGTTGCCAGGATTGTGACAAGATATACATTGGTAAGACCAAAAGGAATCTAGGAACAAGAATGAAAGAACACTTCAGAAATATCAAATTCAAACAAATGGACAAGTCGACCGTAGCACATCACTTTTGGTCTGAGAATCACAACATAAAACAAGAAATAGAACTGATCAAACAGGCAAAGAAACCTCTGGAACTACAGATTTGGGAAAACATATGTATTACGAAGAAACAGGACCCCCTGATGAATTTTGAAATTCCCGCGGTAGATGACGTCATCAAAATAACCAGGACATTAGATGGCAGCACACCAAGCCAGATGCAGACACCAGATGCATCATCAGTCTCCACAGAACTGACGATAGGGAAGAGGTTCCCAGAAACTAATCTTCATCAAAAAACTTGTAAATGGAGAAAAGTATATACAAGGTTGACTCATTTGCCTAATTTTAGTAATAACTTATAATACCTATGCAAAACCAGTAATAAAATATGGAAGTGAGATCTTGATCTCTGCTACAGAAAAAAACTCTAGATATACTCAAAAAAAGCTCAAAACAAAGCTCTCCATATTATAACAAAAGCAGTAAAATCTACACCCATAATAGCTATGCAATTATATACAAATAACCCACCCATAAATTCAAAACAAAAAAAAAAAGCTATGAACACATTCATAAAAATGAAATCTTCACAGTGAGCTAAAGGCATACAAACTTATCTACCAAGCCACTTAAAACACAAATTTCACCCATAGAAGCATGCCAAAATCTTCTGAAAAATATAGATGCAAACGTATATACTACAGGAAAGGAAACAATGAATTTCCTGGGATATTAACTTTAAAGAGAGTCGATTAATGGCACTTACTTTTAAATTTTTCCGGAACATGTTTCAGAGGCTTTGCCTCTATCTTCAGCCAGCCATCGACTGGTTCTCATTGGTGTAGTTGACGATATTTTGTCACAGGTCTCCTCTGGTGGCGGTTCAAGGAACTTGCTGAACAAATCTTTCTGGGGGATGTTGAAATTGAATACTTTGTTCCTATTTTTTGAAATGAAGATTTGTTCCCATGTGGATAGTTCTTGTTTTCCTGTAGTTTTGGTTCTGGATTTATGTTGTGGTTTTTTTCCCAAAAATGTGTGGCAACTGCTGATTTTTCTAATTGTTTATATTTTATGTTTCTAAATTTCTTTTTGTTTTTCCAATATAAATTTGACTACAGTCATTGCATTCAATTTGATATATACCAGATTTTTTGTTAGATGGAATGGCATCTTTGATGTTTGAGTAAATTAGGTTTTTTAAGGAGAAATGGTTGACTGGTGCTAGTTGAATGTTTTGTTTTTTGAAGACTTTTTTGAATTTATCATAGGCCCATGGATGGTAAGTGAACTTTTTGAAAATCATATTAGTTTCTGTAGCTGAGAGGGTTGTGGTTTCCTTTAGCAGCTTCTTCTTTTTTGCTAAGTTCACTTTTTTGTCCACTAATGATTTGGGAAAGTTATTTTTTTGTGCTATTTCAATTATTTTGTTGTATTCTGTTTTGTATTCTTCTGCTGTGAGAGGGATGTTTACCAGTCTGTTTGCTAAACTATTGAAGATTGCCTGTTTGTGGGATCTTGGGTTGTAGCCATTAGTTTTTATGTAGTTGTCTGTCTGTGTTGGTTTTCTGTAAATGCCAAAGTTTAGTCTGTTTTTATTCCTCATTATTTTTAGATCCAAAAATGGTAAATACTCATCTTTTTCTATTTCTACAGTGAACTTGATGCTTTTTTCTTGGATATTTAAAAGTTTTAGTGCATCACTGATGTGTTATTTTGGTACTATTGCAAAGATGTCATCTACATATCGTTGCCAGAGTTTGAACATCCAAGGGAAACCTTTGTTGATCCTTATTTCTAATGCACTCATGTACAGATCAGCCAGGAAGGGTGATAGGGGGTTGCCCATTGCTAACCCTGAAGTTTGGTGGAAACATTTTGTTTGAAACTGGAAGAAATTTTGTTCTATGCATAATTTGGTTAGTTCGATGTATACTGAAATTTCAGGTGATGCCATTCCAAGTGATTTGAGCTATTTTTCTATCAACGGTGGGAGTTGATTAACTGGTATGCTGGGAAACAGTGATTTAACATCAAACGAGACTAGTGTGTCCTCTTCTTTTAGTTCAGTATCCTTAATGTGTTCTATAAGTTCATAGGTGTTTTTGATGCTTAGGCTGTCGAATTTTGGAAATGAGTTGAATTTGTTTGTTAGCCACTTTGCAAGTTTGTATGTTGGTGAATTTATACTGCTAACTATAGGTCTCATTGTTATGGATGGTTTGTGTATTTTGGGTAAGCCGTAAAGTCTAGGTAAGGTTGGGTTATCCGATTTAACTGTATATTTGTTTGGTATTATGCTTGATTTTTCTATTGTTTTTTCAAATGACTGTATGCAAGTTTTTAGAGGATTTTTGTTAATGATTTCATATTCATTGTCAGTTAGCATTTTTCTAATTTTTTCAATATAATGTGATTTTTCCATTTTCACAATCTTGTTGCCTTTGTCTGCCTTTGTGTAAATAACGTTTTTCTGTTTCAAAGAATGGATAGTATTATGTTTTCTGTTCTGAAAGGATCTGTTCTTTATTTCCTCCAAAATATTTTCACAATGGCTTTTTACTGAATTTTGTATGGATACTGGTAGAATGGATCAACAAAGGTTTCCCTTGGATGTTCAAACTCTGGCAACGATATGTAGATGACATCTTTGCAATAGTACCAAAATAACACATCAGTGATGCACTAAAACTTTTAAATATCCAAGAAAAAAGCATCAAGTTCACTGTAGAAATAGAAAAAGATGAGTATTTACCATTTTTGGATCTAAAAATAATGAGGAATAAAAACAGACTAAACTTTGGCATTTACAGAAAACCAACACAGACAGACAACTACATAAAAGCTAATGGTTACAACCCAAGATTCCACAAACAGGCAATCTTCAATAGTTTAGCACACAGACTGGTAAACATCCCTCTCACAGCAGAAGAATACAAAACAGAGTACAACAAAATAATTGAAATAGCACAAAAAAATAACTTTCCCAAATCATTAGTGGACAAAAAAGTGAACTTCCAAAAAAGAGGAAGCTACTAAAGGAAACCACAACCCTCTCAGCTACAGAAACTAATATGATTTTCAAAAAGTTCACTTACCATCCATGGGCCTATGATAAATTCAAAAAAGTCTCCAAAAAACAAAACATTCAACTAGCACCAGTCAACCATTTCTCCTTAAAAAACCTAATTTGCTCAAACATCAAAGATGCCATTCCATCTAACAAAAAATCTGGTATATATCAAATTGAATGCAAGCACTGTATCAA
Organism: Mantis religiosa; assembly: GCA_030765055.1. Taxonomy (NCBI): domain Eukaryota; kingdom Metazoa; phylum Arthropoda; class Insecta; order Mantodea; family Mantidae; genus Mantis; species Mantis religiosa. The sequence continues at coordinate 117,056,711 of CM060956.1, read as the reverse complement.
ATTTATATTGGTAAAACCAAAAGAAATTTAGAAACAAGAGCAAAGGAACACTTTAGAAACATAAAATATAATCTGGTATATATCAAATTGAATGCAAGCACTGTATCAAATTTATATTGGTAAAACCAAAAGAAATTTAGAAACAAGAGCAAAGGAACACTTTAGAAACATAAAATATAAACAATTAGAAAAATCAGCAGTTGCCACACATTTTTGGGAAAAAACCCACAACATAAATCCAGAACCAAAACTACTAAAACATACATCAGGAAAACAAGAACTATCCACATGGGAACAAAACTTCATTTCAAAAAATAGGAACAAAATATTCAATTTCGACATCCCCCAGAAAGATTTGTTCAGCAAGTTCCTTGAACCGCCACCAGAGGAGACCTGTGACAAAATATCGTCAACTACACCAATGAGAACCAGTCGATGGCCGGCTGAAGATAGAGGCAAAGCCTCTGACACATGTTCCGGAAAAATTTAAAAGTAAGTGTTGTTTAGTGTAATTTATCGACTCTCTTTAAAGTTAATTTATCATAACAACACTGTTTTCAACACTTCCAAGAAAGGAATTTCTGGGATATATTAACATAGATAATAACCTTAGACTGGATTCCATCAAGAAGAAAGGGACCCCAGACATAGTTATGAGATCAGCGGCCCCAGAATTGATAAACGAAAAATATCTATACCAGAGTGACTTAGAATATATACAGATGGGTTGCAAATTGAAGATAAAGCAGGCATTGGAGTGTATTGTACCCTATTTTCTCAGTATTCCCTGTGGGAAAACACATGGCCAACTTTGATGCAGAAATCCATGGCATCCATTTAGCGGTCAACAACCTCCTTTATATTTATTAATTTTTAGATGAGTCGTATTTATTACACATCTGCCTCCCTTATAGTCTCTAATTTCTTCAAAAAATCTGTAATACTAGTTGATTCTAGAGCAGTGATACAAGCAATAACATTAAACCAAGCATACACCACAAAACTCATCATTGATATAAAACAAACCGTTAAACAACTCGTAACCAGAAACAAATCTGTGGCATTCCAGTGGGTTCTCATGTGTGGGAATAGGCGGAAATGAAGTAGCTGATCAACTAGCAAGGAAAGGAACCCAAATACGATAATAATAAAAACCAATCATATCAGAAACACCCAAGAAGGTCGTACAGAGAAAAATTAAAAATACATACCTAAGTGAAATAGGCAACAAAAACAGAAGGCACACTCTGGGAAAACATACACAATACCTATAGCAATGAATGAAGAAAGGAGGCAATGGCAAACTTCAGTGTAACTACCGGCCATGATTGCCTGGCAGAACATCTACAAAGGATTGGAGTGTTTCTAACAAGTGATTTCTCTATCTGTGACAGTGGTATAGTTATGAATTCCAAACATCTTCTGACATGTCCTGTTTTGGACAAAGAACAACAAAACCAATTGAACATTTGTAAACTGTACTGGGATGCAAGAAAATTAGTGAACAAATTATTAACTCTAACTCATAGTAATTATAACCTGTAATATAACCAATTCTGATTATTTAATTTCCTATATATTGTAATGGATTGATTTCCAAAATAAAGCCATCTGTAACAATAACAATAACAACTTTTTCTCTTTATAATATTCTGTATATATTATATCTGCATATCTCTTGCAGTAGTCTCTTTTACAGTCCAATTAACCCAATTCTCTTTACAGTAATTAAACAGAATGCTCTCTAGAACACATTCACATGACCATGTGATTCAATTGTGGACAAAACTTTTCTTCTGGAAGCCCAATTGAATTTGGTTTCATGAAGTCATCATTAATTCTTGTAGCATATATTGGAAAAGTTACCTGAATTAGCACTTTCCATCTCTTTCTTGGTCTTCCTATGTTTCTTTTACCATTGGAATGTAGTCGGTCTTGATTCTTAGGAAGTGCCAGTACGAAAATTTCTCTAGATTGGATTACAAACCCTACACTAGAAAAGCCTGGTGATGGGACTGCCACCTCACTGCCTCCAGGCACCTCTAGTCCTGCACAGTAATGTCTTCAGGTTACCATTCCCTAAGATGTTGCCTTCACCACAGCTTACAAGCCATCTCATGTATTTTTCACTTTTATTACCATCTAAGAAGTTTGTTAATATGAATAAACATTAGAACATTGTTATTAATTGAACATTGGTTATGTTTACACTTTCTTAGATATTACTGAAAGTAAGTGACCCATTTCCTTCGATTTCCATAGATGTTTTGTTTTCTTTTATTTTCGGAATAATATCTGTAGTTTAAAATTCAATTTCATCAGTTTAATGAATGTGATAACATATTTTCTATGTTGCATACATTGTAATATGATGTTAACGACAAATTTCTCAGACGGCATGGCATGGAGATAGTTCACATATGCATGCAGTTGATCTGTTCTGAACCTGAAGTCAGAATCTTTTGTGAAGCCTTGTGTGACAAGGGGAAATGTGTCTGTTCATTCCAGTCACATACTTGTAAAGTTTAGTTTCTGGTGTTTCTAATTGTTTTCATTGTTCTTTTCATCGTCATTTGGAACCTCACAATCATATCTAATTAATGCAAATAAATAAAATTAATTTTATCTAGTTATTTTTCCCTTATAAGCATAATTGTCAAAGTTTATAGAGATGACTGTTCTCCACAGATTGAAAGGGACTGCATGCCGAGCATTCATTCTCTACGCTGAGGGACAGTAGGACTGTTTGAATCAGTCAGCAAGTAACAAGGATGGAAACTGATGGTAGCGAAAGACGGAAGGGAGGAACATGTGATTACATGTTACGAACAATTCTAAAGCCAGGACTGAGTTCTAGGAAATTTGAAGAAAAGGTGGCCTTAATTTCAGGAGGGTAGACCAATGCGTGAGTTACCTGATGTGAAAACCAAGACAAAATTATGTGTACGCCATTTCAATTCGAGGATCACAAAAAGATTAAATGGTTTTCTGGTTGCAACAAAACATTAAAACGTTGTCGGCTTTGCATTTTATTCACAGAGGAGAAGGGTGTGTGGAATACTTCAGGTTTCGATGATATAAATAGTCTACTAAAAGCAACTCAGTTTCATCAACAGTCACAAGCACATATCAGGGCTGAAATTCTACTCACCACTTTTGGTACTTGTAGGAGAGATTTTATATTAGATGAGCAGTGGAAACTTGAAGTAATAAGACATAATGACATTCTCAAAAATAATAGAAAAGTTATTCAACGTCTCATTGATGTAGTATACTTGGCAAGACAAGAACTTCCCAGGGCATGCTAAAGACAAAAATTCTGCAAACCGTGGAAATTATATTGAAATACTAACTGTTTTAAGCAAGTATGATGACACCCTGGTATGTCATTTACAGAAAGCTACTGTGTTCTTGGGTCTGTCAAACCATATTCAAAATGATCTTATTAATGGAATAACCACGGTGCTATTGAATGAAATAATAAATATTTCCGTCTGCATTTGTAGCAGTTATTATTGATAAAACCACTGATATACCTGCTCACTCTCAACTCTTAACTGTTATAATACTCATATCTGACAATGGAGAGATACAAGAAAGGTTTCTGGGTTTTACAGATGTAAGCAGAGATCACAGTGCTAAGGCACTAGCAGAATACGTATTCCATATGATGGACGAGTTTAAATGTGGCTCTAAATAGATCACTCAGTGTTATGATGGAGCAGCAGTGATGTTGGGGGAAGTTATTGGTTTACAGAAAAGAGTAACAAAAAATATCCTGATGCCTTTATTTATCCATTGTTTTGCTTATAGACTGAATATTGTCCTTTCACAGACACAATCCAACTTAAGAGAATACCAAATTTTTTTCATGACCGTAAGTAGTTTGTCTTCTTTCTTCTCCAAATCTACAAAAAGAACTGCTGAATTAGATATGGAGGGGAAAAAAGGTTTCCCAAATTATGTCCAACACGATGGAATTATAATGGAAGGCTGGTTGAAACTGTTTGGTAACATAAAGAAAAATTAGTTCAGTTCTTCGAGAACATTTTCCATAATAAAAACCAGAGGGATAGTGAAACATCATGAACCACGAGATTTTAACATTGTCTTTCTGATTTCGAATTCAACTTTCTTCTCATAATTTTCAGTGAAATATTTTGCTTAACTGATGCCCTTTTTGAAATTCTGCAGACAAAAATATTGGATATAAATTATTGCACTGCCAAAGTAAGGGAAACAAAAGTCACTCTACAGGGAAAGAGAAACAAATTTGGTACATTATGGGATAAATGTAATGAGAGTTACAAACTGCCAAAGAAAAGACAACATCAAAACAACGACTTTGATCAAAAAGATCGAAGCCGAATCTATTTTGAAATATTTGATAATATACAAAATCAAATTCAAATTAGATTTGAAGGTTTAGAAAAACTTAAATTTGTACAATTAATTGACCAAAATAATATTATAAACAAATTTCCTGAAGAAGCATTCTGTTCACTGATAGAAAATTATGGTCAGTAGTTTGACTTTGCTCGCCTTAGAAGTGAACTCAGTGTACCTTATACCTCAAATATTTATCTGTGGATGGGAGTTCAAAATTAATGATTTATTTTAAATCTAGTGGTTTGTCGTCTGCTTTTTGTGAACTCTTCAAGTTGAACACATTGATTTCCATAATTCCAGGGCCCATCGCAAGTGCCGAACGTTCCTTTTTGGCGCTTTGTCGAAGTCATACTTGTTGCAGAAACACCCAAAGTCAGCAAAGACTCGCAGATTTGTCTGTGCTGGCTATAGAGAAAGAACTGTTAAAACTAAAATTATCGGAAAATGAAGAGGAATTCTACAGATTAGTGATAGATGAATTTACCAAAAAGGACAGACGGACTGAATTGGTGTTCAAATGACACAAGAAAATTTAATTAGGCTGGTTTATCATCATCATCATCATCATCATCATCATCATCATCATCATCATCATCATCATCATCATCATCATCATCATCATCATCATCATCATCATCATCATCATGATCACTATCACTTTCATCATCATCATCATCATCATCATCATCATCATTGGTAGTAGCAAAATGTGTAGTAGATGTAATTTTAGTATTTGTTGCAGAAAAAAAAATTATTATTATTATTATTATTATTATTATTATTATTATTATCATCATCATCATCATCATCATCATCATCATCATCATCATCATCATCATCATCATCATCATCATCATCATCATCATCATCATTGGTAGTAGCAAAATGTAAGTGCTTCCCTTGTTATAAAATTCACTGACCACCACTAATCTAAAAAGTGGGACCAATTGGATTTAAATCTTCAACAGTAAGTGTAATGGCAGACACATTTTTTTTATTTGTGTAAAAGTACCAAAACAAGCACAAAACACTGTATGAAGCTGTAAAAGGTGTGTAAAGATTCAAGGTGGAGGTCCGAGTTCTGTGGTTACTTATTCGTATAGGAACCTTACCTCTCAAGGTAGCATTGGCTAAATGGTATTATACAGATTACTTCAACATTCTGCCACTGCCACTGAAGGGTTCATATCCTTTGTGTTCAGCTCAAAAATTTTATTACCATTTGGGGCCTATAATCTTATATTATGATAGAAATAACGTTTTTCATAACATTATAGGTGTTTACAAAATACAACAATAGCCATGTTTTCCACTGGCAGTTAGTTATAAATCTATAGTTTATAGTAGATATATTATGATCAGTATTGTCCTTGATCCATTCAACCAAGTTTCAAACATTTTACAAATGCAAAGTGAAACATAGATTTAAGCATGAAGCAAAAACTATTAGATTTAATGTGATTAACATGCTCCTAAAAATAAAAGCCAACTGCATAACATGGTTTACAACACCAGATATGGTACAGATTATAAGTGTCACATAGATAACATGCTGACCCACATGGTATAGATAGAAGAATAGGGCCCTATTCATAATAAATGATATAACATAAAATTGAGAGTGATTTTTAGATCTGTATACTGCATTTGAAAATCTTCTTTGAATATCTCTAGTTATAAATTAAATAAATAAATAATATGCAAAATGAAAATTCTTGCATTCTATATGAATAAGTAGAACATAAAGGGCTGTATACCAGGCAAATAACAGATATGCATCTGGAACACCTTGGCCCTGCCAAATAAAGGGATCTCATTACGAAATCTCATGTTGTTCATAACCTGACAGTGCCTGAAGAAAGGAATTAAGAATTCTTTCTCTATGCTGCAATTCAAACAAAAGGTTTAGTGTATGGGATCTCTTTGATTATGAGGTGACTCTGTGTAAATGCTTCAATAAATAACATCCATGCAAAGACTTGCATTTATTGAAAAAGCTATTTGTAGTCTCTTTTTTTTTTGACACTTTGTCATTTGCATTTTTATATTATTGAAGGACTCGTTTCGGAAGCCATTGCTTCCATCTTTAACCTTTTTCCAACTAATGCCTGTGTTGTCTGCTCTCTTCTCTCTGGCAGTGGAACTATGAACTTCTTTGTCAAATTATCTATTGGTGGGATTCCAAAGTTAATTACTCGGTCCTTATTTTTCCATATGAATATGTTCTCACATGTCAGTTTAATTATTTTATCACTCCTAAAGTAATTTTGGGTTTGGATCAATGTCATGATTTTCGTTTCAATAATGAAATGCTACTGTTGACTTATCTTCTTGTTTCATTTTGATGTTTCTTAAGTGCTCTTTGATTCTGGCTTTTAGGTTTCTTTTAGTTTGACCTATGGAGCATTTTTCACAATTCTTACAACTTATTTGGTGTACTCTGGATCTGTTAATTGATGGGATTTCATCTTTTGTTTTTGAATTTAACAATTTTAAAACCGAGTATCTATTAATAGGTGCCAAGATGATTTGTTTAAAGATCGTTTTAAGTTTATTAAATGTCTTTGGGTAGTATGTGAATGCACTGAATATGCTGACGTTTTCTTTTTATTTAGTGAATGTGGTTCCTTTCCTAATGGTTTTCGTTAGATTAGCCTTTTTAATTTTCTTAAACAACAGACTTTTCTTGTATCCATTTTCTTCTGCTATGTGGAGTATAGCTTTTTGTTCTTTGAAGCTTTATACATGGGTATGTTGGCTAGTCTGTGTGTATGACTGTTTATTATTGCATGTTTATGTACAATTGGGTAGTAGCTATGATTTTTTATGTAATTTTCTGACTGTTGGCTTCCTGTAAATTCCAAATTTTATTTTTGTCTTATCCCTAATGATATTTAGATTCAAGAAAGATAGTTGTCCATTGATTTCCTTTTATATTGTATTGTTCAAATATTGTTATATTTGATAGTCCTTACTTGCAGATTGAGTAATTTTAATGCATCATGTAAACGTTTATTTGGAGCTATTGCAATGAGGTCATCAGTATATCTATACCGAATCTTGAAGATCTATGGAAGGCCTTTTTAATTTGTGTTTCAAATGCACTCATAAATAAGTTTGCAAAAAGGGTGAAAGTGGGTTGCCCATTGATAACCCTGATTTCTGCTTGTACACGGTGTTCATTTTTATTCGTTATTTCCCGCCCTCCGATTGAGCGAGAATGACGTCATAGTTGACTGGTGAGTCTATCCAGAAATCATAGCGCTCAAGAAGCGGTAATGTTTGCGGAACGGTAACTGCAGCACTCTGAGTGTGATTCCGCTTATAACTAACACAACCGGCCACGCCTTTCACCCCTATTTACGGCAATCATTATCATCATTCTAGTTCATATGTAAAATAGCATGTTTCTACTCTAAAAGTGGATATGTAGACAGAGCATCGCGTCTTCAGGGTTGAATGCTACTTTCGTATCGGTATTAAAATTGGTGTAACATATAAATAGATATATTTTAAACCGCTGCATGGAGGGATTTATACAACGCTACCCAGTGTTCAGACAAATTCCTCAGAGCGCAATGTTGTCAAAAGTGTCCAGGCTTCAAATTGACATACTTTTGTTGCGACATAAACGTCTTACGTTTTATCGGTATATGATACACAGTTTTTTGTCATTCTCACGCTTAATTAAAATGTCTTTACTAACGTTGATATTGTGACTGTGGGTTCGTGAAATGAAAAGTCCAATTGCATCACTCAAAAATGTTCTTTATTTCCACCGAATTACAATCGGAACACTTGCCGATTACACAGAATTACGTAATGCACACAATTACAATTTGCCAGTCCGTCTGTCACAGGTACACTGCACGCAGTTACGTACACTCCTCCGATACACGTACACAGTCCGTTCTCTCACTGGGCGCTCCTCACGCTGCTCGCCAAGAACTGAACTTAACTCTCGGTCGCATCGTCCCTCTATTTTTAGGTGGCTAAATGTTTCTAGAGAATTCTTTACCATGGAGGGGAGAAATATTATGGAGGTTTCGCGTTCTTTCAGGCGGCAGGAGGAGGAAACGGAGATTCAGCCACCCCTGTGGTTTACCCTCCCTGCACTCTGTCACGCCTCCGCAGGCGGTACCGATGCCACAGACCCTCTCCACCGGCCTTCCCCTCGCGTAACCGACCGCAAGTTTGCCGATTGGGTAACACTATCCTTGTCTTTTAAAACCAATAGGTGAATCATTTACAATATACAAGATCAGTTACTCGCAAAATGAGAAATACTCGACGCTATAAAGTGGTGGTCCCAATTTATAAGTAATAAACATAATAAGTAAATATTAAAAATATATAATATAAATAATCTCTTTCTTGTCCTCCTCCGTAATGTGAGGTAGCGTGTGTACCTCGCACTCAAGAGGTCGCGAGTTCGAATCTCGCTAAGGATGTGTTAGCTGGATAAGGTTTTTCCAGGGTTTTCCCTTATCCTACGCAGACGAATGTCGGGTAACTTAGAGCTCAAGGGACCGTGGATTCATTTGAGTATCATATTCGTTTCATTCATTCACTCATTTATTCATTTACTCATTCATTCCCTCATTCATTCATTGACTCATTCATTGGTCGATATAACGTGCACTGTTGAAAGGACAAAAAATTCTGCTTTATTAAAATGTTTTGAAACTAATACTGTTATTAATTTGATATTCCTTTATTAAATTATATTAAGTTATATATCTTCACAGAGAAACGCCAAATTGCAAGATACTGTGTCCATTTATCCGTCATTTAGTGTTCACATTCATTAAAACAAACTACAACAGTTATCGTATCTACGCACCAGGCGAAATTACGCACCTTTATATTACATGGGCAGGACCTACCCCTCAAATAGTATATTTACCTGCTGGTAGAGGGAGTCTTCAAAGCTGCTGTCAGCAGATCAAGTACGATCGCAAGCCGCTAGGGAAATCGTATATGAACAGGCTCCTTCAGCGATACTAATGAAGGCGTCAAATTTTGCGCGGTAAAACCACAGATAAAATTGAACACCGTGTAGTATTTCCCATTAAAACTGAAGTTTTGTTAAATGCATAATTTTGTTAATTAAATGTATTGTGACTTTGTGGGTTCGTGAAATTAAAAAGTCCAATTGCACAAACTCAAAATGTTCTTTATTTCCACCGAATTACAGCTGGAACACTTGCCGATTACACAGAATTACGTAGCGCACACAATTACAATTCGCCAGTTCGTCTGCCACCGGTCCACTCTACACTCACAATTACGTGCAACTCCTCTGATAAACGTACACAGTCTTCCAGTCCGTTCACTAGCACGGTGCTCCTCACAGCTGCTCGCCAAGAACTGACTGGACTCGCCCACTGCAGGCCTTATATAGGGAGATCGCTGTTTCTGGAAGTCTCACGGTACAGTGAATCATCCCGGCTGTTCCAGACTGCAGGGAGAGGGAAAAGAGATGGCTAGTGATGCTTTTTCAACCATCCCCTCGCTAGCGCTACAAGATAAATGGGTAGGCGTGGGCGATGCCTCTCGTCACTCACTCAGCCGTCAGTTGGTCGGGCCTTCCGATAATTAGGTGACACTGCTCCCTCCTCAAAACTGGTCGTCCCGAACAGCGCCATCGTAGCTGGGCCAGTTGATCATGGTGTACCACCAACATCTTTCCTCGGGGCACCTTCTGGATGCGGTAGACCACGTCGTTAATCGTCTTCACCACCCGGTACGGTCCTTGCCATGGCTGCTGAAGCTTCGGGCAGCATCCCTTGGTCCGGGTAGGACGGTACAACCAGACCAGGTCACCTTGCTGGAACCCTCGGCTGTTGGCTTGCCTGTCGTAGCGGGACTTCATGCGGTCGCTCGCCTTCTGGATGTTCTGGCGAGCCATCTCGTGCATGTGGAGGTGGTCCACGAGGTTCTCCACATACTCGGTCGCTGGCTGTTTCGCCTCCGGAGGGCTTCCAAAAGCCAGGTCACAAGGGAGGCGTAACTCTCGGCCGAACATTAAGCTGGCTGGCGTCATCCCCGTGGTGTCGTGTGTTGACGAGCGGTAGACCAGCAAGAACAGTGGCACCTTGACGTCCCAGTCTCGCTGATGGCTGGCCACGACCTTCCTCAGGTGTTCCCTAAGGTCTTGATGTATCTTTCGACCATGCCATCCGACTGGGTATGTAGAGGCGTCGTGTGGGTCTTGTTAACCCCAAGTCTTTCTAGTGCCTCCTCCATCAGGTTGGACTCAAAATTTGTGCCCTGGTCGCTGTACAGCTCTAACGGCACCCCAAATCGGCAGAACACTTGCTCCACGAGGCAGTCTGTGATTGTTTTTGCCTCTTGGTTTGGGATGGCATACACCTCCGGCCACTTGGTGAAGTAGTCCACGACCACCATCAGGTACTTGTTTCCTCTGTCGGACATCGGAAGTGGTCAAGTTATGTCGACGGCGACCCGCTCGAATGGTGCTCCGACGTTGTGCTGTTGCATGCGACTTAGGGTCCTAGTCTGGGGACCGCGACTCGCTGTGCACACGTGACATTGACGGCACCATCTCTCAGCGTCTGCTCGGAGTCTCAGCCAGTAGTAGCGCTGTCGTAGTTTGTCAATCGTTCGGTTCGCTCCCAGGTGTCCTCCTGAAGTACCGGCGTGCACTTCGTCCAAGACTTCCGGGACCTTACTCCGGGGAAGTACCAACTGTTCTCTCTGCGTCTTCCCATCGGGCGATTCCCATACCCGGAACAGCACGCCCTCTCTGATCTTCAGCGGGTCCCATTGGGCCAGTACGACTTGTATGTGGTGCTCCTCGTTGCGATGTCCTCCCAGGTCGGTCTTTTCCCTACATCCACTTCCCTCAAGAGTGGCCCCAACTCTGTGTCCGCCAGCTGCTCCCTCATCATGCCTGCGCTATCCCAGCCGGCCACAGGCACTGCCGTGACTACTCTGATAGCTGCGGCACGCTCCTTTTCTTCCACTCTTGTGCATTGGCCGCACACTTCCGGGCAGGGTCTTCTGGAAATGGCGTCTGCGTTGCCGTGGCTCTTCCCTCTACGATGTTTAGAGGTGAAGTCGTACTCCTGCACCCTCTGGACCCAACGCGCTGTCTGACCTTCTACGTTCCTAAAGCTAAGTAGCCAGGTTGAGGGCGGATTGGTCAGTCCTCAGGTGGAATGGCTGACCGTACAGGTACTTGTGAAAGTGATCAAAGGTCTTTACTACCGCCACTAACTCTCGCCGCGTGACACAGTAGTTCTTCTTTGCCTTGAACAGCGCCTTGTTGTATTATACTATCACCCTCTCGTGGCCGCCCTGGACTTGGGATGGGACACCTCCAATGCAATTGTCGCTGGCGTCGGAGTCCACAATGAAGGTGCAACCAGGTTTTGGAAATCCCAACATAGGACCACTGCAAAGTATCTTCAGCTCATAGAAAGCGACTTTGGCGTCTTCCGTCCACACATACGGCCGGTATTCTTCCGTCAGACGGGTAAGGGGCATGGCGATGTTGGAGAAGCCCGGCGATAATAACTGCACAGCCCTAGGAAATTGCGCAATCCTCTCTTATCCTTTGGCCGAGGCCAATCTCTCACGGCGTGTGTCTTCTCCGGGTCTGTGGCCACTCCGGTTGGTGAGACTATGTAGCCTGAATAGTTGACTTTCTTGCGGAAGAGCTGGCCTTTCTTTGCGCTTAGCTTCAGGTTAGTTGCCTACAGTCCCTGTAGCACCTTGTTCAGGTTTTCGAGATGGTCTTCGAATGTCTTGCCGACGATGATCACTGAATCCATGAGGCGATGAGAGGTAGCCGGTACTTTGCAGAGGACAAAGGGCATAACTGTGAACTGCCAAATCCCTTGGCCTGTCGATAACACGGTTTTCTCCTTGTCTCTCTAGTCTAGAGCCACCTGCCAGTAACCCGACTTCAGGTCCAGGGTCGAGAACCACTGAGCACCAGCAAGCGTGTCCAAGTTGTCGTCAATCCGTGGTAAGGGGAACAGTTCTTCCGGATGACAGCGTTCAGCTTCCTGTAGTTCACGTAGAAGCGTAGCTTGCCGTTCTTCTTTGTCAGCAAGACCTAGAGGTACACCAAGGGCTGTCAGACTCTTCAATCACTCCCTGGGTTTCATGTCCTCCAGTATGTCCCGCACCGCCGCTTGTTTTGCCAGCGGAACGCGTGTAGGTGGTTGCCGAATAGGTCGGGCGTCTCCGGTGTCAATGGGGTGGAGGACTCGTTCTATGCGGTCGTAGTCACTATCGCCTTGGCTGAAGACGCGCTGGTATCGTCTCAGCAGATGTCGGACTTTCTGGAGCTGTTCTGCGGTCAGGTGGTCTCCCGCCCTCTCCAGTAAGCCTTACAGCCGGATCCCCAGGTGTTGCGTCGGCACCGGCTCCTGGGTCTCTTCGATTGGTGGTACGCTGAGCACGGGCTCGCAAGTCCCCAACCCATTCCCATCCTGAATGTCGTTATCGATGTCCGTTGTGTTGTGCAGCCTCATTGGCACCTCCTCTGGGCACGGCAGCAATGTCTTGGCTACACAGAGTCCGTGCACAGGCGTATTCTGGTCCAGCAACATGTTCTTCGTCAGCTGGCCTTCCAGTCGCGCCGTCACCACCACCTCGCTTCTCGCGGGGACAACCACACCTTCCCTCAGGACGACCCTGCAGATTCCCAGGTGTTGTTCGGGTTGTCCGAATATGACCTCTCCATTGAGCCGCAGGACCTTCCTGCCGACGTCGACCGTCTCCTCGTGGCTCCTGAGGGCATCCAGTCCCAGTACCATCTCCTCAGCCACCTCCATGACGAACACCCACTGACGAACGGCACTCCGTCTCAAGGTCAACTGCAGCAGTGCCTCCCTCTCCATGGGCAATGTGTCGCCCGATGCCGTCACTAGCTGGTATGATCGGCTTGGTTTCCTCGACGTCAAACCCGTGGCCACGTCAGGTCTGATGATGGTCACGGTTGCCCCGGTGTCTACGAGCACGCGGCACGGCTTCCCTCTCACCTAACCGTTCGCGATGAGGCTGTCATCCATACGCCGGTTGACGGCGCGCAGTGTTTTTCGAGCGGATGGCGCCGACGTGCACCTCGCCACCACGGCCTTTACTCGTTTTCTGACCGCTCTCCCTGATGTGAGTAGTCTCTCTCCAGGTGTCCCGGCTGTCCACACCTCCAAAACACGCCACTTGGTCTACGGTGAGGTGCCAAGTAGTGAGTGCAGTGTGGAACTTCGAACTTGTGGATTGTAATTGTGTGTGGTACGTAATTCTGCTGTGATCTGCAAGTGTACCAACTGTAATTCGGCGGAAATAAAGAACATTTTGAATTTGTGCAACTTGATCTTTTAATTCTTCGAACCCACAAAGTCAAAATATAATTGTTTTCCAATTTCAAGAGTGGCGTATTTATTTAATTGTTTACTGATTGGTTCCGATCACTCGTTTATTTTCATTCGATATCATTTTACATCTTTAATGTGGATGAATGCGAACAGAACTGGGAGTTTTAAAACATATTTTCCTAAACTACAGAGAAAAAATGAACAATTCTATATTGTTCTACGTTTATATTGAGTTTTATATTGTAGAGCTTCAAAATGTTGTAGGACATATTCGTAACCAAAATTCAATTACAATATAGCATTACAAAATAGAATAACATTGTTTGAGTTAATTGATGGAAATTAATCATTTCTCCACACTAGCCGTATATAGGCTAAGATATTTGATGGATTGAGTCAACATGAAAAATTCAATGCCATGGCCGGGATTTGAACCACGGATCTATTGGTTTCCGTCCAGTCGCTCTTAACCTTTGAGCTACCATGGCCAACGTGCCTTCCTGACATTAAATTCTCCAGTTGACTCCTATATTTCCCCGGTAGACCATTGAATTTTTCATGTTGACTCAATCCATCAAACATTGTTTGAGTTTCATACTAGACTGAATTATTTCACTTCCCTCTACTTCTGCAATGTCTTCAATCTCTGAAAAAATGAAGTGTGTTCAAGTTATCGCTTTGTCTTTTTCTTAAAAACTTGATTTCAAACACATCTTCATCAATTTCTTCCTAAATTTTTCGAATAAAATATATAATTTTTTGCTATGTTGAGAATTTTAACAGAGCAAACTCTCCCCTTAAAATTTCTTCATTTTCATCCTCAGGTTCTTCAATTAATTTTGATTCATCATCATCATCATCATCATCATCATCATCGTCGTCGTCGGCATCATCATCACCATCATCATCGTCATCATGATCATCATCATCATCATCAACAACATTTCTGTTTGTTGGCTCTGTACTGCTTCCTTCACCTAAAGTGGACCTTTTGTTGACTTCCAAGATCTTTCACAACCGCTCCCTTCCCTGGCGCCACATTGAAACGAGTTACATACACTTAATTCCTTGTTTCTTCCAAGGAACCCATGCAACCATTCCTTGCCAGGTCTGTTGTCAATAAATATTCTTTCTGTTTTCTGTTTTCCCTACTCTATTTAGATAGCTTTGTCCTACACTTCTAATACCTCTATCTCTTAGCGGGAAACCCCATTTGGCACATATCAGTAGTCCTTCAACTAATGCTCTTTCTTCTTCTCTCCTTAAAGCAGTTTGTCCTCCCATTTTGAATTTATTTATTTTATCATTAAGGGTGGTATATGACACGTCATATTCCTCCGATGCTTTTTGAATGCTTAGTTTACCTCATTTTATGGCATTTACTGCATTAGTTAGGTATACAGGATTGTAATGACATCTATTGCCAGGACCCGTTTTCTTTTTATACTTCTCCATGTTGATCGGATTCACCGTACAATGTAACAATATTTACTACCAGATGAGTTACTATTAAGATAAAACACCCTTTAATAATTATATTTAGTTCTTCTACAACCACTGCAACACTTTCACTTGAACTTTATCTACTGCTAATAGAAGACAATAACAGTTCGGACCTAACATTGTTGTGTTCTAGTTAAATTTTTAATCCAAACATACTTTGCCGAAATGAACTCTAAACAGTAATTCTGCTGTAAATTGTTGTTTTCTGCGTAAAAGCAGAAACGATTGTAATCACCCACCTATATTGAATTCACCTGCTTTTACGGTACCTTTCATTTTGCAGCGAACATAAGACTCCCTGCTATGTTGATACAGCTCTGAACTGGGGTTAATGATGTTCCTTTTTAATATTTATCACAATGTAACGTTGATTAGCACAGTAAAATAATGAAAATAGTTTTAACATTGTATTCTCAATTAAACCAATTAATCTTTTGGTACTTAAACATGATAATTTAACAAAATATGTTTGTTTTCCTTCTTCTTTATCTTCCATATTTATACCATTGTCATAGTGTAAGGGGATTCCTGGTTCTCTACCTCTTATGCCATTAGGCGTCGGATTGAGAAACTGCAACTCTGGATCAGATAGAGAAATTCAGGATAGGTGATCAGCTTGTTACCGAGAATGAGAGTGAGGGCATTAGATGAACGGAATGAGGGCAAAGTGTATGAAAGAAAGGATGATAATGGAGCTATTGGTGGAATGATGGCCGGAAAATGAATGAATGAAAATAAATGGGTTACACCCTTTTGGTCCCTTGCACGTAGGCCACATGTTGGGCCCATTGTGCCCCGCCTATTGGAGTGCTCATTTAAATCTCATAGCCTTCAAAAAGAACACGATAAGTCTTGGATGAGTACTCCTTATAACACCTGGCCACATTTTGTCTGAGCCCAGGATGGAGTGTCTAATTCTAGCGAGTGCTTCACATTTGTTTTACATGTAGAGAAGACTCATCCTCTCCACCACACTTCCTGCATGTGAAGTCCTCACTAAGTTCACTACATGCAGGTGTCTCTTTATGGTGTTGCGCCCAACAGACCAACAATACTTCTAAGTTGTGCCCCTTTTAAGCTTAGCATAATCTGGCAGTTTTTCTTGCTAAGTCCCTCGATCATAGACCAAGCCTGCCCAGCTGTAGTAAGATTACGCCATGAAGTGCCAAGTTTAAGTGATACCTAATCAAGGACCTCACATCTGGCCCTTGGGATAATACCATGAACAGGTTCTGGACCAATAAAGACATTGGCTGAGCCCTCCCTGGCTTGCTTATCAGTTAGTTCATTTCCTCTATTTCCAGCATATTCAGAAACCGAGCAGAGCTGTACTGGTCGATGAGAACAGAGAATATATAAGGTTTTCTGGCACACTCATACCAACTTAGACCTTATTATGCTAGCACTTAGTGCCTTTAGGGCAGCCTGGCTCTCAGAACAATGCTGATCTGACCGTGCAGCCAAGGCATCCCTAAGATGGTATGCACACTGATCAAAATAGCATATATTTTGGCCTGAAATACTGTAGAATAGCCTCCCAGTGAGTATGATAGCCTCCTCTTAGGCCCATAAATGCCATTTCCGGTCCCTTCGTCCATCTTGGAGCCATCTGTATACCAGACGGACCCCTTGACGCACACAGAAGCTTGTGGGCCATGAGTCCATTCCTCTCTGGGTGGAAAACTGACTCTATATCCAGAGTCAAAGTTATAACTAGGCTTCATACTGTCGCAAATCATCACTAAGATAGACTGAGACTTCTGAAGTCTGTTCGGTATCTCTGTGTCCTTTAGTCGGATTTTTAGGACCAACAGCCCGAAATCCAGAGATCATGAGCAATCACCCCGAGCTCTCCTTAGATAAACAAATCCAAAGGAGACAAGTCAAGCAGTGCCTCTAGGTCATTGAGCGGAGTGGTGCGCAAGGCTCCAGTGATCCCCAAATATGCTAAGCATTGAATCTTTAGTTTGCTTTTGGTAGCGTGTGTCCTAGCACAAGACTACCATACAACCGAAGCATAAGTGATGGAGAGCCACCCATGGTTTCAGTCCCCACCTCATACCCAAGGTCCTCCGACAGGCCTACAAGGTATTGCAGGCCTTTATCACCTTATGTTCAATGTACTCTCTCCTCGTCAGCCTAGAATCAAGTATAATTTCCAGATGTTTGACCCGAATCGAACCAACTTCTTCACAAAGAAGATCTGCTCGTACAAACCGTCAAGCTTCCTTTTCTTGTAAAAACAATATGGTTAGTTTTATCAGGGTTAACTGACAATTATACCTCATGACACCACCTTTCAACAACTTCAAGGGACTTTTGCATAGGATCCGAAATTGTATCCGCAAATTTGCCTCTGACCACAATGCACATACAATCTGAGTAGCTTTGGGCATATACTCCACTTTCATTGAGCCTGACAGGTAGTTCATTTACCACCAGTCACCAAATTAGTGGGTATAAGACACCTCCCTGAGGGCAGCCTCTGGGCATAGTACACATCAGACTGCTCTGGTTGAGTGACATTATTGGCCGGGCATCGAGTTACTCACAGTTAACTCCATGTCTAATTAACTATAGATAGAGCCATTCGAAAAGAAATTACTATGTCATTACTATGGATAACTATGTGTAAAAATACTGCCATGGCCAGCTCTCCTTGGTCAAGCCTTTTTTCAGCCCTGAAAATCAGCTGATGTAGCGCTGTATCCACAGATTTGCCAGCCTTGTAGGCATGTTGTTCGGTACACAGAGGCCTTTCGATGGAGATAAGTCCTCTGATGTGTCTATCTACTAGCCTTTCCAAAGAAAAGAAAGAAAGGAAGTCAGACTAATAGGTTAAAATCGTTAGGCCCAAGGTTTAGGAATGAAAACTAGTCTTGCCTGTCTCCACAAAGGGTGTACGTAACCCATCGCCAGGCAAGCTCTAAAAATTCTTACCAGGTTTGGAATGAGTGAACCCTGTTCCTGCTGAAGTAAACCGGTTATATCCCATCCATCCCTGGACTTTAAAAAGGGCAAAAATTGAATTGCCCACTTGCCTGTAATGAGCAATAATTTTCATTGTACTACTTAATTATCTGTATTTAAATTTATTTACATATGATTACGATAAGCAAATACCTTCTTCACTTTGTTGTCAGGTTATACCTTTTTAATATTTCTAGTAATGAAACATTCTTATAAGTATGTATAACTGTATTAAAGTCTGCTATTGAGATAATGTGCTATTTGTATAATAATTTACTGCCATTTCCTCTGCATTAAGATCATATTCAGAATTAATAGATCTAACTGCACAATAGAAAATTTTGTTCGGGTTTGCCTTTTCTTGGTGATGCTTTCGACGTTTTTATGTATTATCTTATAAGCTTTATAATTACACTTGTTTTCTGATAATAGTTGCTGATATGATTAAAGAGATTATGTGAATTAGTTTTTGTAATTAATCTTATTTTTGTTTTTGAGTCACAAGTATATTGTTTACCTGCTTCTTACTGTGTATTGAACCTACTTTTTTGCCTCTTGTGTTCAGTTTCCTGTACCATGGGTTGCATTTCCTTGTTTTTTCACAGTTTAAAGGCTCATTTGTAGTGATCTCTGTTTCAAAGATTTTATTATCAAACAAGAAGTTACTTTTATTGTAATGAACAATGAGAGTGCTCTACAAAAATAATTTATAACTTTACTTGACAGCTAGGTATTCTCTTTTCAAATTTAATTTCTTTTCATTTTTGATTACTAGTTAATGCAAAATTGTTCAACCTTTCAGTTTATGCACAAAACCACTTTCTATCCATAACTATGGTGATTCAATGCTCTCATCTAAAGTATGGAGAAAACACCCAGGCTTTATTTATGGAAAGGATTTCCCTGGATCTGAAATTCGGGAAAGTGAAGTTACGATTATGTCACCTGTAGGAAATGATCTTCACTTGGTACAATCTGGTAGACATACTGATGGGGAAATGTACAGCAAGGCTTTAGTGATTCATCTAGGCGAAAGATCACTGAAGTGTGCAACATTTGCGAGGAGTTTTATTCATCAATCTTTTTTTAAAAGGCATAATTTGGCCATGAGGGTAAAAAGTTCCATAAGTGTAAAATTTGTTTCATTAGTAGTGCAAACACAACCTTGTTTTAATTCTGTATATTTTCCCAGCGGCTGCAAATATTTGTCCCAGTAGATTTAAGCACGAGTCCCCCCACCTAACTGTCTTTGTTATTTATCGTCTACGAAATGTAATGGATTGTTCAAGCCGCGGAAATGCTTATCGAAACCTATTGGTTTTGCAAATATGGAATACTCCTTCCAGATTCTTGCGAAACATTTGTACTGTGACCCTTGGAAGCGCTGAAACCACCCTATGTCAGTCAGTCGGCCAGCAGGGTGAGCCAAAGTCAGTCAGCTGAGCTAGTCGTTCCCTAAGAGTAAAGAAGCTTTGAAGGAACGCGAGTTGGTGTGTGCGAAAGAGGTTTCAGTAAACATTACAGCTGTTTAGGTCTTTACAGACCAGGCAGTTATAAAAGTGAAATTAAGTGTATGTTAGCACTATGGCAACAGTTTTAGTGGCAAGTAAAATGAGTTTAGCACAAGGTGCTGTTCTCATTTTGTCAAAATGTTACCTTTCTCTTTTTGAAAATTATCAAAAAGTGCTTTCAATTCACTCCTTATCGTTACGTTATCTATTTCAGCTGTTGTGATTTCATTGTATTTGCTCTATCTTGAGGTGGAAGCTGAGTAAAGATGCATACTAAATGAATTGGTCTATTACCACACCTGGAAGGATAGTATGATTTCTACATGCGCAGCCTTTGATGGTGCATGCATCAACTGCACCACATGTAGAAATCATCTTCACTCTCCTTCCAGGTGTGGTAATAGACTAATTCTTTTAGTGTACATCTTTATTCATCTGTCACCTCAAGATATATCGACTGTAAATTTACTGAAGATAACCTATGTCACATCTGCATCATTTACATTTGCTGACCTAATACTTCCCCCTACTTCTTCTATTTGCCTTACCACAAAGGTGTGCTGATTTACATTTCTACTTCTTCAGCCACTTTCTCAGCCTCTCGCAATCACAAGTAGATCCAAATCACCCAATAATTTACCAGCAAGCTTGTGACGTTTAGGATACTTGTTTTCCAGTCTAAGGAACTCCACACTAATCTTAGGTGTATTGTTCTGCAAGTCCCATATTTATAATTGCAATGACGCAGGTCCCTTAATTGCATCAACAGAGAAAATGTCAATGAATAATTGACATTCCAATCCAATAGATCTTATGCGCTTAAATTTACAAAATCTGTCTTTGAAATTCCTATATATGGTTTATTTTGCACATAACTTCAAAAACACAATATCGTCTTCTTAATTATAGGTGAACAAAATAAAATGATTAATTTTAGGGAAAACAATGTTGCTCTAAAGGAACCTTTTGCAACCAAGGATATCAACCAACTGAAAACGAGTTAACGTCATTTGCCTATGTGCAATCATCCCAAAAGGCAAAAGCTGCCGATATCACATTGGTTGTTAAAGGTGGAGTATTAAGGGGAAAAATAATAATGTAAACGACATTTATGCCACTGCTTGGTCCAAAAACAGAACGCTCAAAACAAAGAAAAGTAAGAAATGAGAAAAACCATACACCTCCCTGTTATGTACTCATACGCGTCGACTGAGAACCTTGGTAGAACTCTCCGTGAAGCAGTATAGCATTTGTGGAACCCAGGATACAAGCAAGAGGGGTGAAATTGTAATCACCCCCTTCCTCCATCTCACGAAGAATGATACATTTATCCATAATTAGGGATTTCCAGTGCCAGTGTCTAATACAGGAGCACGTTTAGAGATGGAAATAAAAATATTTACGTACCTTACACACAATTGAATCCCAAAGCAAAACAGTGTTATCTACACAACGGCGTGCCCCTGAATTCTGAACTTACACTGAAGTATTTAAATAACAAGCCACATTTTGATATTTCATATTTATTTCTTAAATTTGGTCTAATTGTTGTATTTGTCGGAACATGTTTCAAAAACAGATTAGGTTATCACATTCTCAGATTCAGAATTATTTATGTACACACAACATTGCTTAACATAAAAATTTAAATATTTCCAAATAGAAGTGATGCTGTGAGACTCAGATGTGATGCCCATCGCTTAAACTTCGTTTTCCTGGAAATAAAAACCGTTATATTATTAATTTTATACAAAAATGACGCTTGGCTACAGAACTCTTTATTTGACTTATATCCTTATCGTTCTGCACATAACATTTGTCCTTATTAATAAAATAAGATATGTTGAATTATAAAATCTGAAGTACTGTATGTGTGAATACCTCTGATAGATGCACATTGTTTATCCAAAGAATGATATAATTCGTAATAATGTACAGCAATACCTCCTTAATGTTGCTAAATATGCTCATTTGTTGAAACTGCTAGATTCTGAAATACAATAAAGAGTTGATTTCCTGTAATGTATTGTGACTTTGTGAGTTCGTAGAATTAAAAGTCATTTGCAGAAATTCAGAATGTTTTATTTGCGTAGAAATACACTCTGTTAAATCCTTACAGTAGCAGAATTACGTCACATACACAATTAGAATTTACCAAGGTCGTTGACCAACACAAAGAGCTCACTTTCAAAACACACCAGTTTCAATTACAACTCTCGCTACGATTCTGTATACGACTACTACTCTGTTTACGACTGCCCCTTGGCGAGTCGCGGCTTCCTGCACTCATAATTCTAGATAGTTCTGTAACAAACAAGAAATCGGCACTAAACGGCACACGAACGTTCCAGACGTCTAACCTTACCTGTGTCGGCTAGTCTTTTATCACCGGGCCATCTTCATCAGTTTTGCAGGCTCTTTATCTTCACACTGCACTATCTGTCTGTTATCGCTCCGCGCCGCGCTATCGTAATTAATGTGTTCGCGACAGTATTTTTAATCTCTGTTGACTCCAATGTTTGCCATTAGAAAATCGAATAGAAGGCAATTGAGGATATTAGGATGAATCTTCCAGAAATTACATAGAAAAGTTGATGTTTATTTGTAATCTCTTTTCATTCATTCTTCAGTAATTGTAAGTACTTATGTACTTACAACAGAATAATTATTGTATTTGAGAAAATCAGATATCAATATTTAACCGTAAGCCAAGACATTTCATCATATTTCAGCAAGCGTTCTTTGTGCAGTGTGTGTGTGTGTGTGTGTGTGTGTGTGTGTGTATGTGTGACATTTCTTGGTATACAAATTACCTTAACAGAAAAATTGAGAGAGAGAGAGAGAGAGGGAGAGAGAGAGAGAGAGAGAGAGAGAGAGAGAGAGAGAGAGAGAGAGAGAGAGAGAGAGAGAGAGAGAGAGAGAGAGAGAGAGAGAGAGAGAGAGAGAGAGAGAGAGAGAGAGAGGACTGCATTTAGAGATTTTATACTCCTATAGCTATCTGCAAATTACGGTT
This sequence comes from Mantis religiosa, assembly GCA_030765055.1. NCBI lineage: Eukaryota > Metazoa > Arthropoda > Insecta > Mantodea > Mantidae > Mantis > Mantis religiosa. Next base: position 117,033,972 of record CM060956.1, on the reverse strand, counting down.
GATGTACCACGCCTTTCATTTCGACATAAAACAACAAGTTTGTCTTATGCCTTCAAGGATTTTATGAAATCCAACTCGCTTGGATTTTCATATTCCACTGAGAATGCTCTGAACGGTTGCTGTTAATACCCTTCTGGCAAATAATGGATTCATATGTAAGACTTGAAGTTTTCACGGCGAGCATTACTAATCAAGGCTTCATGGATGATCACCCGTGAAGCCTTGATTAGTAATGGATTGATACGTCACAGAGGGCAACTCCGTCTTTGATTCCCCGTTTCTTCAACGTCACTGTTATACCTACCAAGGGACCTTAAAACTCCTGCTATCAACACACTTTGAAAAAATATCCTGTAATGTATATTCAAGATACTATAAACTCAATTCTGCTGAAATAATTACGAACATACACCAATTATAAACCAACTTATAATGGCGGTTAATAATGACTGCGCGGTGTTTCCCATGCTTTTATAGTATGAATCATTTTGTATTTTTTGTGAACTATGTATCGTCCAGTTGGTCCTGAATTATATATTAGATAACAAAGATTTGAACTCTTGCATTGTCTTCACGACCTTGACTACCCTATCAGCCCTTCAAGAATGACCCCTTCGGTATACCTTGGCGTAGAAGATAATACATTGACTTAATATCATCTAGCAAACAGCACATCTTTGCATAGATTCCATGTCATCGTAACATAGCAGCTAACAATCTTGCTGATACTGTCGCTAAGGAAGCTGCAAATATCCTTGCAGTTCACAAGACCTCAAGCTTTACCATGAAGACTATCATATCTATCATATTGAACAATGTTCTACTACTTTCGACAGTAAACGACAAGATTTTTGTACAGTAGGTACTATACAGCATTTACAAGTCAAGACTAGAGATTAATAAATGGACTAGCCACACCAACATTAAACACCCACACCCACACCACACCAACACATTCCTACCTCCTCTTTCATGAATCTACTCTGCATATGATTCTGCTTTCACTGTTCAGTATTTGCTTACAATTTGCCCGAAATACGTACATTGCCCAAAGGCTTAACACTTAGAAATGGTTTTCGACAACCAAGAACCGCATTCTATAATCTTGAAGGGACAATAATATTTAATTTAAAAGAAGGGGAAAGGTTGAGACAAGTTATTAAAAGAGAATTGTAGTCACCTAGGCTAGTGTTAAACAAATTGAGGAATTAACTGTTTCGAAATGTTTAACATTGCTAATTTGGCTTTTTCAGTGTTTTAAATGTGTTTTAAATAATGACAGTAATGGGTTAATTTCTCTCTGTCGGCTCTTTATTTTTATATAACCATTTCCTACAAGTCATTGTTTCCTGCAGTGGTTTGCTCCAGATCCAGAACATTCTAATGGTCGAGGGCTTGGAGTTTTATGTACTAAAAACTTTAAAATATTTATTGTTATGTTCTAATGACTCTAAAATATGTCTTAAAACTGATAAATTATTTAAAAAATCATAAAAACACACTGGAATATTCAACATTGGGACCCACCAAATTGTAACTGAATTATATTGGGAAAAGAAACGTTATATATCTTATGATGTCAACTTTGAGTACTTGAGGAGGAGCATATCACAATTCAGTTCACCCATGCGTTGGCCACTCAAACTTCAAGCCACTTTACCGTCACTTTTAAAACTTCCGCTGCTCATTAAATTCTGGATAACCTCAGCTCTAGACACATCTTTGTTCATTTTGTTTACTACTGATGTAATTGTTTCAAAATAATCTGCATACTATACCCTGACTTTAAGCCATGTACCCCAACGTGTGACTACCGAGGCAGTGGAAGATAGGGATTAATATTTTTGTGGTATCAATCCGTGATGGAGCTTTTATGAACAATTTTACCCATTGGAGACTAGCAAGTTATATGAATCATATTCGGGAAACTTATGCTTAGGCAATCATGTATTCTTATTGATGCGCGAATCGCTTATTAAATGACTATAAATATATACGCACACACATGCACAAAGATAACTACATCGACATTTTTCTAAAAGTGATATTTGGGGTTCAGCAGTTATCAAAACATATACCTGGTGCAACATCGGAAATCCAATTTTTAGTGAAATGCAATACTATCTACTGTAGGTATCTGTCAAAGAAGTTAAAAAGCCTACTGAGCGCTCTGTGACCCACTTCATTTTCCAATAAACGCTTAATCGTTCGGTGTAGAGCCAGGGAAGTTAATTTCAACCTTTAACTTTCGCCTGGTATTAGGAAAATATTAAATAGGCCAACACTGGAAAACGTTACAATAGCAGAAATGCGCCAATTATGAAGCTTTTTTTTTTTTTAATAAAAACTCATTTAGAGACAGAAGCCGTTTAACATGCGTTATCTATTAATGTTCTAGTTCAAACATTTAGTATAAGTATTGTCACCGATCGCGTTTTTTGTGTTGGAGCCGCGACAAGCCAGTGCCGGGCGCCTGCAAAAGAAAGAGAGCTACGCGAGCGCTGACGCTTGCCGAGAGAAAGACAGAGATAGTCTGAAATTCCCCGCTTCATCATGATTGTTACCGAACTTACGACTGAATTATAGAATAATAGCAGGAGGTATAAAAGCGCCGCGGCTGTCAGTCAGTTGCGAGTTGAGTTATTAACTGTGTGTGTGCAGCTGTGTAGTGATTTGAAGTGTACCGGAGTGAATTCCTGTTTGTTTATATGTTTCAGACGACATTGAGGACTGCGTTTGTATATGTTACGCCATTTCGCTGCCTTAAGGGGTGTACAAAGAGTGTTTTTACTGGAATAAAGAGCATTTTAGATTTCTGCATACAAGAGTTAATTTTACGAACCCACAAAGTCACAGCATCAAATAAAACTCGGGATGCTTGTCTGCATTTCTGTTTGAGCTCAGGCATAAACTGAAGAAGAGGACGAAGGACGATCATTCGGGTTCTTCAGCTTGGCATACCGATGTGAAAATGAGCATTAAATTCATATTAAGAAACAGTAAACATCTAATACCACTTATGCCTATATTACATGTTATAATAATGAAAGCATTTTTTTAAAAAATGGCTGTGATATGAAAGATAGAAAGAGATAGAAAAGATAGAAAGCGAGAGAGAGAGAAACGAAGAAGGAAAGGAGGAAGGGAGAGAGGGAGGGAGTGAAAAAGGAAGGATCTTAAGAATATGCATTTTAATCAAATTCCTTATAGCCTTTTGGAGAAAGCACAATATAAGAACGATAACCTATGAATAATAGTTTGGAGACTTCCACTTAAAATATTCGTGTGGAATCCCCTCGAGTTAGAAATAACTACAATATGAAGATATATACCTCGGAACATAACATTCTGGTACATATGTCATATGTGTTGTCATCTCCATCTCCACATACATAGGTATTGCAAACGTCTATGTAAGGCGTTCCTGGCGGGCAGCTCTTAGGACGGCCTATGAAATGAACAAACATTACATTACTGTCCTACTCCACACTAGTTAGCAATGTAAAAGTATAAAGTAGGATTAAAAGGAAAACTTTCATTTATGTTAATTATTGTAACTTATTTTAATCCAAAACTACTTATAACTTTAATGACAATTCTGCGTGTGTTACTTTCTTAAAATTGCAACACACACACACACACACACACACACACACACACACACACACACACACACACACACACACACACAACCACCATGAGTCACCCCACTCTGCCATGTTTACTTTTTGCCAGGAAAGGCGAAAATTTCTTATTGGTGCAATTCTTTAGCAGTAGGCCAAATCCCCTTCCTGGCACGTTGGCCATGGTAGCTCAAAGGTTAAGAGCGACTGGACGGAAACCAGTAGATCCGTGGTTCAAATCCCGGCCATGGCATTGAATTTTTCATGTTGACTCTATCCGTCAAATATCTTAGCCTATATACGGCTAGTGTGGAGAAATGATTAATTTCCATCAATTAACTAAAATATTAAGAGTTAAATGATGAAGCCTGGGACTTAAGTACTTACAATAGTAAGTCGCCACAAACGGTGTATCTCGGATGCGAGAGCCCCTAGTGGTCTACCGGGGAAATATACGAGTCAACTGGAGAATTTAATTTCAGGAAGGCACGTTGGCCATGGTAGCTCAAAGGTTAAGAGCGACTGGACGGAAACCAGTAGATCCGTGGTTCAAATCCCGGCCATGGCATTGAATTTTTCATGTTGACTCTATCCATCAAATATCTTAGCCTATATACGGCTAGTGTGGAGAAATGATTAATTTCCATCAATTAACTAAAATAGATATTAGAATTAACTTGGATAAAACTTTTATATCTTAGCGAGAGAATTTACAATTGAGATAGCATAGGTCTATCCTCGCCAACTTGACCTATCCCTCTTCCTCATATTAGAATTCTGGTGCTGTTTGAGATGCGCAGGCGTAGACAGCGCAGGTATTCATTCGAGTAAGAATGATGTTTAGATGTTTCCACCAAGGATCCCTAAGTATCGTACATCTTATAGAACAAGCAAGCCAATATATCTTACCTCTAGGGAGTTCTTCTTCGGAGAGAGATGCTCCTGAAAGCAAAGGTAAACAACTCTTAAAGATACAATTGAGGTAAAATAAACATATCAAAGTATAAATAGCAGAATTTGTTCTTCTAGGATATTTTTTAAAAGAAAACTGTCACTCCGTTGTTACTCCTGCTTATAATGGTAAAAGTCATAAGCTATGAAACTAATGTAATGGTTTACATGCTAATCATTTCCTATTGCAATCGTTCCTCTTATAGGGTTTTAGGATCAGGCGGTGGATATATGTACGTACGTATTGGGTGGTAGTTAGATAAGCTGAGTGTCTGGGTAGGTTAATAAGTGGTTGGATAAGTGGTTGGTTTATCTTGAAACACAGGAATTAGAGAGGCACTATTGCCGCGCTGTTGTAGGTAACCCATGACTGCCTAATCTATGTGGGTACGTTTGTCTGCTTTATCTTGAAATCTGGGAAAGAGAGAGAGAGAGGTGGGGAGAGCGCATTACTGCCCGCATAGGTAACCCATGACTGCCTAATCCCACATCTCCTAACTTCTATCTACAGTTTGTCTGGGGAGTTAGAGACAGAGAGAGAAAGCGAGGGAGAGAGAGAGAGAGAGAGAGAGAGAGAGAGAGAGAGAGAGAGAGAGAGAGAGAGAGAGAGAGAGAGAGAGCGCATTATTGCCCGCGTAAGTAACCCATGACTGCCTAAACCAACATCGCATAACTTCTATCTACAGTTTGTCTGGGGAGTTAGAGACAGAGAGAGACAGAGAGAGAGAGAGGGGGGTGGGAGAGCGCATTATTGCCCGCGTAGGTAACCCATGACTGCCTAAACCAACATCGCATAACTTCTATCTACAGTTTGTCTGAGGAATTAGAGAGAGAAAGCGAGAGAGAGAGAGAGAGAGAAAGCGAGAGAGAGAGAGGGTGTGGGAGAGCACATTATTGCCCGCGTAAGTAACCCATGACTGCCTAAACCAACATCGCATAACTTCTATCTACAGTTTGTCTGGGGAGTTAGAGAGAGAGAGAGAGAGAGAGAGAGAGAGAGAGAGAGAGAGAGAGAGAGAGAGAGAGAGAGAGAGAGAGAGAGAGAGAGAGAGAGAGAAAGCGAGAATGAGAGGGGGGGTGTGGGAGAGCGCATTATTGCCCGCGTAGGTAACCCATGACTGCCTAAACCAACATCGCATAACTTCTATCTACAGTTTGGTTTATCTTGAAACATGGGAATTAGAGAGAGAGAGAGAGAGAGAGAGAGAGAGAGAGAGAGAGAGAGAGAGAGAGAGAGAGAGAGAGAGAGAGAGAGAGAGAGAGAACGCATTATTGCCCGCGTAGGTAACACATGACCACTTAATCCCACATCGCATTACTTCCATGCATTATTCCGATTGATTCCACGTGATTATGTTGTAGCTTTCCCCTTAATACTGGTAGGTGTCGGTAGTATAGATATACCCTCTATTAGGGATGCTTTGGAGAGCCACTTTCTTCTACATTTATGATGAAATTGTCCGACATATCAATCAATCTTTCCCCAGTACATATTTTCTACCTCCTTCATTGATTTGTGCCCATATTAGCTCGATAGCATTCGTATCACAATGACACGGAGGTAAGGTATGTCCATTTAATTCAGCTATGGAGTCTCTTGATTATCTCGTGCAACACCGGTTTTGATACCATATTTCCATTATTACCATATTTCACTGTCAATATATAACACTGTTTGTAAATAAGCAAGTCCTGCACTGGTTGCAGCACCTGTCGTCTGACGGAGACCAGGCAGTCGCGGCTAATAGTGGCAATGGGTTTACAAAACTTTTCACCCGTTCCTTGTCACAGGGAGGGGTAGCGCTAAGTAGGTCACGTTTCAAGTTAAATCAGACGAACCTTAGCTACAGTTCGGCACAGCAAAGAAGGTCCCAGGGGAATGAGGCGCAGGGGGAAATTTTTTGACTATACAGGTTTCGACGCCCTGTCTATTTATGACACTCGGGTCAGTTTAGTTACAGCCCATTCAAAAATATTCTGATGCCTTCTACTTTTGTGTATAATACTTTTTCGATTTTAGTACTGTGAGTGATTTTTTGTGTAAGGCGCATGGTTTTTTTAATGGTTCTACTCCTTGTGTAAAACGCGTTCTCGGTCACGAACATTCACTGCCCTTGTCGCCCTGTTTTGAAACAGATACGAGTAGCACATTCCTGTCAGAGACTTTCTCTCGTTCGCACATTCAATTTCAGACTGTCACATATTTTAAAACACTATTACGTTAGCCTCATCTTTTCAGTACTATACAAAAGTTATTTAGTTTGTTAAGCTAGTCATTCTCCACTGGGACACTTACTGTATTGGTCTCGCAACTTAATGTTTTCGTCTCATTAAGAGATATGTATAAATGTAAAACAATAACTTACGATGTACGAATAATCTAAGTCCATGGTGCGATGGTTAAGATACTGTTTTTAATCTGCAGGGCATGGATTCTTACCTCGGAGGAGTGTGACGCCTAATAATTTTTATTTAGCATTTTGCTATACGTTCATAAAACAAACATTCAGTAGGATTGAGTTGTTTTACCCCAGGGTCAGGTCAAAACCTTCTCAGAATCCCTTTCATTATCTCTGTAAAGGGTACTTTAGTTTATGTATAAAATCATATGGAACCGCGCCGATAGACTGCTCGACTCTCACCTGGGTTCGATCCCAGGCTCCCGCAAAGTGAGATTTGTCGTGGACAACACGGCGCTGGGGAGGGTTTTCTCCGGGTCCTCGCTTTCTCCCAATTACTCCATCTCCATCTTTCCTATCATTCATTTCACCCTCTTATTATCATCCACTTCTCTCGCTCTCATCCCAGGCGTTGGGGTGACCCCTTAACCCTGGTTCCTCTATCCGGTTCAGTGCTTCGGCTTCCCTCTCCACGAGTTTCCGGGCTAGTGGAACCCAAATCCCTAACACAGGTATCGGTGAGTTAAGGGAGGAAAAATAGCTATATCGAATGTACGTTGCATTACAAATGTGTGAAAGTGAGTCGCTATTTAATAACTTTGAAATTATACACCATTTGCATTGAGAAAAATAAAAATCACAAATAAAATAAAATGATCAGTAACATTACACTTGAAAAAGTATTTCATATTTGAATATGCAAATGAAAACCAAGGAATATACCGAAATGATTAATGCTACAAACAGTTCAGTTTTTACACGTTTTACTTCTAAATTTTCTATGTAATACAATTTTGTCTATTTCTTATAGTTTACTTGTAATACAGAATTGCACCAAACTCTGGTCTGAAACTTAAAAACACTGTTCTTTAAAATATAAAAGAAATGCTATAAATAAAACTGTTAGCTTAAAACTGATTTAGTATGCTTACCTTCAAGAGCGGCCTTAGTTACGGCTATCAGCTGAAAAAAATGAATAAAACATAACATGTTACTCATCAATAATGATAGTGACTTAATTTATTTATTAATTTCACTAGTGTATACTATTATACACAAAAAGTATTAAGGAGTTTGAAATTATTGAAGTTTGGCCAATATCTGGCCAAACAGTGACAGTCCTACAAATGAAATGTGTAGTGTTTAACGCCCGCTTTTACTACATACGGCACCGCAGGCGATGACACTGGTGATACATGAGATGAAGATGGAGCACCGGTGGAATGAGATGGCGGGGGAAACCGGAGATCCCGGAGAAAACCCGCCCCAGCGCCGTTTTGTCCACCACAAATCTCACTTTGCGGTCACCTGGGATCGAACCCGGGCCGCCTTGGTGAGAGCCAAGCGGTCTAACCACTGAGCTACGGCGCGGCCCACAGTCCTACACCTAATGGCAGATACTTACAGACGGAACTTCCTGAGTCTTTGATTACATTAGATTTTTAGACCATAAAAGTCCATCTTGGTAGTTAATTTGGTTATGTGTCGGCCTACAACTCGGCCCAGAACGATAATTTTTAAATATGGCTTAAAGTGGCAATCTTTGGGACGAAATTGTAACACATTGACAATAATTATATAATGTGGGCAACGTAAATCATTCGCAAACAAAATGTGTATGTATTTATTTTAGGCGGCAGAAATTGTAACTTTAGGGGTCTAAAGTACGAGTAGTTCTAACGTCTAACACATTCAGTAGAGTTATAAATCTCAGAGTCATTTGACAGCGGTTTAAATACATTAAGTTCCTGTCATTAACACTATCCGTAAACCAAATAAACACTAAAATACCAATTAAGTTACGGTACAGACTGTTTTCATTTGTAGATAACTACACCTAAATACACAAAATATAACAAACAAATGTAACAGAAACAAAGATTTAAATAAAGTTCTTTACCTTCTCTACAGAGAATGACCGAAGATCGTACACCACAAATAATATACAAGTATAAACCTGTAGGTAGAAGAAATGTTGGCAGGCCACGAATGAGATGATGCGATCAATTTCCTTGAAGCCGGAACGGGCCACAAGGCTTATACCGTGATAATGATGATGATGATGATGATGATGATGATGATGATGATGATGATGATGATGATGATGATGATGATGATGACCTTCTCTACGGTTTCGATTCAATACTTCGGTATTGATACCGAAATTTTGATGGCTTAATAAATGCCATACTTAATAGTGAACAGGTAAATTGTAATAGGTAAATAATAAGGAATGGATTAAGAGACCGCAAAATGGAATCGGTACAAATATTTAATTTATTATTTTTTGTAGAAAGCTAATTAAATAAGGTTTCAGTGGGATAACAGATAATTAGGTAGGTAATTAACTTTCTGAATTCATACGGAAATTTCTTGAAAAACCGCTCGGTTCACGATACGTGCCTAATGAGTCAGAAACGTTGGTAGCAGGATTGTTTAAACCAGTAACTTAAGGTTTATTATACCTGAGTGGATGTCTGAGGCCCGCATTTGGCAGGTCCGGGTTCGATTCCGTGGCTGACCTACCTGCTCCATGGTTTTTTTCGGGAGTTTTCCTGGGTCGCTAAGTGAATGCTGAGTAGATTAATTACATCCCCGAATTTTCTGTCGCAATAATTAATGATAATAATGATATTAATAATAATGATAATGATGATGATGATAATGATAATAATAATAATAATAATAATAATAATAATAATAATAATAATATTAATAATAATAATAATAATAATAATAATAATAATAATAATAATAATAATAATAATAATAATAATAATAATAATAATAATAATAATAATAATAATAATAATAATAATAATAATAATAATAATAATAATAATAATAATAATAATAATAATAATAATAATAATAATAATAATAATAATAATAATAATAATAATAATAATAGTAGTTACCCTTCGGGGTAACCTCACCCCACCAAGTGATGACCGGACCCATTTCTCAGGTGGAGGCACCCAGAGGGCGGTGTCCATTACCTCCGATGATAGGGTGATAGTGAAGATGGCGGTGAGGTGAGAGGACCTACAGTTTTTACCGTGGACTCCGAACCACGTTGGGCATAGGGGATACCTCACGTGTGCTAGACAGAGGTGAAGGCGTGGATAGGGCCGACTTAAAATCGCCAACCCCAGAGCCGGGAATCGAACTTGGGACCCTTAGAACGGGAGCCGCGAACGAAACCACCGCGCTACCCCGGCGCCCTATAATAATAATAATAATAATAATAATAATAATAATAATAATAATAATAATAATAATAATAATAATAATAATAATAATAATAATAATAATAATAATAATAATAATAATAATAATAATAATAATAATAATAATAATAATAATAATAATAATAATAATAATAATAATAATAATAATAATAATAATAATAATAATAATAATAATAATAATAATAATAATAATAATAATAATAATAATAATAATAATAATAATAATAATAATAATAATAATAATAATAATAATAATAATAATAATAATAATAATAATAATAATAATAATAATAATAATAATAATAATAATAATAATAATAATAATAATAATAATAATAATAATAATAATAATAATAATAATAATTATAATAATAATAATAATAATAATAATAATAATAATTATAATAATAATTATAATAATAATAATAATAATAATAATAATAATAATAATAATAATAATAATAATAATAATAATAATAATAATAGTAATAGTAATAATAGTAGTAATAGTAATAATAATAATAATAATAATAATAATAATAATAATAATAATAATAATAATAATAATAATAATAATAATAATAATAGTAATAATAATAATAATAGTAATAATAATAATAATAATAGTAATAATAATAATAATAATAATAATAATAATAATAATAATAATAATAATAATAATAATAATAATAATAATAATAATAATAATAATAATAATAATAATAATAATAATAATAATAATAATAATAATAATAATAATAATAATAATAATAATAATAATAATAATAATAATAATAATAATAATAATAATAATAATAATAATAATAATAATAATAATAATAATAATAATTAATAATTAATAAGAAGAATAAGAATAATCTTGTCGCCAACCTAGAATGTGACGTTTAGTAATCATGGGAGAGGATCAGTACGTCAAAACGGTTCTCATTGCAACGATTTGAAGGACCAATTTTTTTTAATAGATTCGAGACGTTTCCATCATAACGTTAGACGCTAAACCTTGGTTGCTGATATTCCAACACGTGCTTAGCATGACGCGTCGGCGAGCGAGTTACGCTAACGCTGCAGTAAACCTTGCTGCTTCTTGCCTTCTGATAATGCTACAATAAACACAAATGCCTTCACGTTTGCTACAGAGATTGCTTTGCGTCCTATTTGTGGCAATTGGTCTTGGTTTACGTGTGTTTGATACGGGTGTCTGTGCGTGTGATGTGTGCATTAGCAATTGTGTTTTAATGAATGTTTAAATATATCTAAAATAGTGACAAAGATAGCGAAAACCTGAACGTGCTTGGGAACGAAAACTATTTCTTTAGCAATAAATGTGACAATTCCGGGAAATATATGACAAAATAGTTCGTCTTCCCTCCTTATAATTGCCACTTAAAATCGCTGGAGTTGATTTGGGCTGGAGTTAAGGGTTATGTTGGCAGGATCAATAATTTACGGACAGAAGAGGCTCTAACAGCAATAGAAACCTAAAACTGGAAAACTTAAACAAAAGGCGTAATTAGTGCCGCTTGAAAAAATGAAGGAATTTTGGAAGAAACTATAGAACAATTGTTTTTTCCATGGGAAATTCTAGCAGTTCTTCGAATGATGACGACGGCAGTGGCAACATTGCTTATCTATAGATCAGCAAGAACAGCAAGAAATTCGCATATAAGCGGCATTTCCCACTACAAGTATAAAAAAAAGTCACAGGTATGCATGTTTTGTTACGATGATATTTATATTGATGTATTCTTGCATGTATATACAAGACTTTAGTACTATCTTCGTGTACAATAATAATAATAATAATAATAATAATAATAATAATAATAATAATAATAATAATAATAATAATAATAATAATAATAATAATAATAATAATAATAATAATAATAATAATAATAATAATAATAATAATAATAATAATAATAATAATAATAATAATAATAATAATAATAATAATAATAATAATAATAATAATAATAATAATAATAATAATAATAATAATAATAATAATAATAATAATAATAATAATAATAATAATAATAATAATAATAATAATAATAATAATAATAATAATAATAATAATAATAATAATAATAATAATAATAATAATAATAATAATAATAATAATAATAATAATAATAATAATAATAATAATAAGAATAATAATAATAAGAATAATAATAATAAGAATAATAATAAGAATAATAGTAATAGTAATAGTAATAGTAATAGTAATAGTAATAATAATAGTAATAATAATAATAATAATAATAATAATAATAATAATAATAATAATAATAATAATAATAATAATAATAATAATAATAAAAATAATAAAAACAAATACCCACTGCAGTTGCAGCCGAATCACCTTCCTACACTTAATCCTAACGCACTCTCCACGTGGCAGCAGTAAGAGGCAATGTCACTTCTCTCTCCATACGAAACGCCAATCACTTTATAGTTTGGATGATGTTGTTGATGATTATGATAATACTTACTGTAATAGATATTATAGACACGCAGATTTGTTTTTATTTAACTTAATGTAAATTGACACAAGTTACACATAACATAGCCAGCTTGCAGCCGCGTGCATGATGAATACATAACCTATTCAAAGTATCTAAAATAATTATTTTCCTTCTTTTGTTTAACTTCCTTGCTTGTAGAGGCATTCTAACATTAAGAGTTGTTCATTGTAAGCCAATGTAAACACACATAGTGCATGACCATGTAAATTCTTTGATATACTAATAGTCTTCGAGATTTATACAGAGGTCCCTTTAAATGTAAGTTATTAAATATAAATATTGTTAATTCGGGAGGATGATTCACAGCTGAAATATGCTTTTATTTTCAGCACATGCAATTAGTATCTTATGAAACATACAGTTGTAAAAGTGTAATTTCATTGCAGCGTTCACAATAAGGCGGGAAAGGCTATAACACTACGCAAAATAAAAATAGCCATAAAATGTCACAAAAAGCATTCCATTAATTTGTTTAGTTTTGTATTTAATATAGGTTATATAAATAGCAATGTTCTTTGAATATACAGAAAAAAAGAGAAGAAAACAGCACATGTAATAGGATATTCGATGTACAGTGCTATCAGTAGTCAAACGCTGTAACGAGTTTAATTATACAAACCACGCGTCGCTGTTTGGGCTTGCGTTAGTAAGCAAAGCAGCAAACACAAGCGTAACATGACATTTTATATAAAAGTATTACTAATAAGTAGTCAAATACTTAAACGCTTCAGCTATAGTAACTATAAAAACCAAGCGTTGCTGCTGGTTTAACTCCATAAACAGGACCTTAATCGAAACAATAGTTTGAAACAGTTGCTTTTTATTTCAGCTCCCAAAATGATTATTGTTTATGTATGTTCTTTTAAATTTGCGATATAAATGTTTAAAAAGAAGTTGCTATGAAATGTTAAAACACAGAGGGGTCCCTCAGCGCTTTGGCCGAGAATTGCACGCAGTCTACTGGGTCAGGTCAGAATGAACTCAAGGCCACGGGCATGCTACAGCGGGCTTCAGTCAGCTGTTATTACTCCTTGTGTAGGGACGCGAGACACGTGCGCATTTGTGTGCGATTGCATTATCGGATTATTACAATCCAGAAATGGTTCTCGTAGGGGAGGGAATCCGTCTTCTTCAGCTGCCGTGGTGCGGCCGCTGCGGACCCTTAGCACTCGTGGTACCTCTGAGGTTACTAGAGGAACCTCGGGCCGAACCGCCGAGCCCCTCCCGTAGGGAAGTTGTTCCGATTGGGTTGGACTCGATGGGGCAGTGTGTTCCCGACACCCGTGGAAGATCGGGTACGTCTGCGACGGGATTGAGGGAAGCTATAACTTCCCGCGTACTAGCCTGCATTGCTAGTAGAAGGTGTGTTAGATCACCAGGCGGCCCTACAGAGGTTGATCGTTAGCCTTCCCCTTTGGGGTTGGCGCGCGTAAGTGGCGTATCCACTTCCACCCGTCTTGTGTTTTCGGACCAGATGGGGTGGGGGATTGTTAGCTTCTAGGTCTTGCCCTATGGACCTGGAGGTGCCGGGTGCTCGGGGACAGCTTGGTTTCCTGCTTGGTCGTAGAGGAAGGTCGGTCTTTACTCCTTGAAGCTTGCCCTAGTATAACCCTCACCCCCTTAATTAATCCAGAAATGACACTCAAATTTTCGTTTGAACAAAGACTTTCATGTATGACACTTATGTGAAAACCGACTCATGTAGACAGATGTTTAGGCAATTTCTGGATAAATTTTTCGATGTTCCAGTTCCGAATAGAGAAACAGATATCTAGTGAATAAAGTAAGGAGAACAGAATCATTTAATGCTATTATTTTTAAAAGGAAACCAAGGTTCTAACGGAAGGAAAACTTGATGAAATTGGCGAAGCATTTGAACGGTCTCCGAATAAATCTTTACATCGTGTAGCACAAGTGGGTTTCAAAAATCTCAGTACATAGGGCTACGAAAATGTTGAACTTAAAACCATACAGCGTGACTATTGTTCATCAATTACGACCGCGAGATGATGAAGCCCGTGGATTTTAAAAATTATTGCTAGCGGTTTTGTTGACCCACGTTTAATAATTTTCTCAGATGTTTTCATTTGACTGGCCATGTTGCTGCACTAAAAAACCAAAATTAATTCACGAGGTTTGTTTACATGTTGAAACAATTGGTATATGGTGCCCAGAATGTTTATGTTCCGAAGGACACCACTTTCAACATCGACTGTGAAAAAGGTTAGTACTGATAAAATAAAAAGTAATTATGTTTGTGTAATAGGTAATCAATATATTGTAATAATCATCATTAAACAGTAATAATATAGTATCAGTGTCAATAATAAGAATAATACAAATATACGATGAGAATGAGAAGATCAACGAGTGAAAAAAAGAAGCGTGGTGGTGAAGGTAATGGACGTTTAAAAATGTGTGTAGGCGTTGGTCGTTACGGCAACCAAAATCAATAATCTTGTTTTTTCTGTAAAAAGACGCCAAAGGGGCAAGATGTGTTGTTATGTTCTTCTCAAAAGAGGACGCCAAAGGGACACGACGTGTTTTTCGTAAAAGTAATTGTATTCTTCTGTGAAAAGAGGCCGAGGAACAAGATGTGTTTTCTAAGCGCTGGTGAAGGAACCAGAAACGTATTGCTTGAGTGAGTTGTGTATTTAATTGCTGGAAATAAATCAGCTGATTTTCTTGCCAAAAAAAGGTGCAAATTTAATTCAGAAGAAAATTAAAAAGCCTGCCCTTTATATCCATAAAAAATTAATCAAAAGCAAATATAAAAACAAATAAAGCCAATCTATATCGAACAAAGCCAAAGATAAAAAATGGAACATTTTAATTAAAAATCCAGAAACTATTCCAGAAATCCCACGTAAAGCTGCAGTAGCAAATTTTAGATTACTTACGGAACATGATTATTTGGCCAAACACTTACACAGAATAGGAATTTATACAAGTCCAAATTGTCCTCTGTGCAACAAAGAAGAGGAAATGACTGAAGAACAGCTTGTAACCTGTGAAACTCTACTTGCCAGAACCACTACACAGAAATATTGAAGAGCAAGAGAGCTAATAGCTTCATTGCCAAAGCCTAGCATTTGAAAACAACAACTTATTGTGTATTTAATCTATAAAGAATAGGTGAATGAAGAATCAAATTCATCATTATTTCGCAATTCCTTCAAGAAATCCACTTAATTCGAGACAACGACAATGAGAGAAGAGAGCTCATAATTTCCATGAAGGCTGGAGAAGGCAAAAATTTTGTACGACAAAATTTATAATCGTAAAATTACTATCAAAGATTAGGGAGGATGTCGGAGACGACTGAAATATCTTTGAAGACCTCGACATGGAGTAATAATGTCTTTGTAATTTATAATATTGGTTTCTTTTTAGATTAAAGGTGGCGTATGTTCAGTAGAAGTTTGTTGTGAACTTTTGTATTTGGCCAATAACCCGGTCTTCTTCACCTCATATTTGATCGTTGGCTTCAATAAATAGAATTACGATTTCTTTATCACGCACTTTAAGAATTTTTCAACTAACATCATCTCAACTTGCAACTTCACTTCATCTCCAACCGAAATCCCCCTTCAAGTTACATCTTTTCTACAGGCGACTGAAGTTGCATTCGCAATATTTTATTGATTACTACTGTAATATTGCTTTTCAAAACTGCGAAGTGAGCTGATGATGTCATATTCTTTGAACAACATCATCTAAGCAGCCCCTCAAAATCCAACCTCTGCGGTCCTCGTCCCGAGGGGTGGGCAACAGGAAGTAGGGGACTGACTGATGGGGTGATGTACGGTGGGGACTTGGTGTACCCCACGACCGCTACGGCTGCCGAGAAGGCCCATCAGTAACCCCGAAAACTGGCAGAAGAGGCTCTGGTATTCTCCCCAGGGACCTACTAGGGTAGGTACGGGATTGGCGATCCCGGGGTCCCTAGCCACTCACCCTCATTTCATCCCCTTCACCTCCATCAACTGTGCCACGCTCTGCTACTGCTCATCAGTATGAATCACCTTCTTCCCCTTCTAGTTTTTTATTATAATTATTAGCACTTAAGGTCTTAGGTTTATAACTCCTGTCTCACCAGCAGGGATCTCTCCTATCTCCGTGGTTCTGTCCCACGGTTTTCAGCGCGGCTTCCGACATGTGTGCTCTCCGGAGGTCTCAAAAGTGAAGGTTGAGCGGAACCTTCGCACTGCCCCTATGTGTAGCCTTAGGTGCGGAGCCCGTCCACACCGTCAAGTACACCCACGTAGCTCCTCGAGGGCCCGGTCTGTGTTAATCTCCCGACGGCCGTGTTGCCGTTAGGTTAGTATCACGGACCGGACGTGTTACCGCTGACGGAACCCCGGTGTAATCAACCACAAGTCCCCTGAATCCGCGTGTGCCTATTATACGCAGCGCGGCCTAAAGTGGGGAGCCACAGGCGGTTATTCCTGTGGTAGGGGCATAAAGCCGGGGTGTGCGTGGTGAACGGTTTACCCATACGGACAAGCAGTGGAGATTGAAGGGTAGCTTTTCTGAGGTACAAATGAGATCGGTCATGGGTGGGGTCCCCATGACGGCACAGACCGTGAAGATTCGGTGTCTTTCTTTCTTTAACCCCCGGATGGCAGGCTGACGCCGACGGTTCCGGATGGGGGTCCTATTCAAAATGCATCCGCGCAAACAATCTTTCACTGACCCTTTCTTGATAATGACCTTGGCTTGTGATGGGAAAACGTTTAAAGAGATTAGTCCTTTTTACATAAAGCGCGAACTTGATAAAATCAGCGGCCCGGTTAAAAACGCTACGCGTCTCCGAGACGGTAGCTTACTATTAGAGAGCACCAGTGCAGACCAGTCTCGCAAACTGCAAAAGGCGACTTTGTTGGGTTCCTACCCGATCCGGGTAGCCCCACACAAAACCCTTAACACCTGCAGAGGAGTAGTCACCACCTCCAGCTTGGATGGTCTTGCGAATGAGGAAGTAGTAAGTTGCCTCTCCGATCAACTCGTTTGTCAGGCGTACCGGCTAACTCGAAAACAAGATGGCAAGGAGTACCCGCTACGTACGGTTTTTCTTACTTTCGCCGGGACTAAGCTACCCGAGTACATCTATTGCGGCTATGAACGTGCTAGCGTCCGCCAGTATGTCCCGAACCCCATGCGCTGTTTCCAATGTCAGCGGTTCGGACATACTAAGGTCACATGTACCAATCCTGCTCTTTGTGAGCAATGTGGCCTACCGAAGCACGACGATCCAAACTGCAGTCGAACACCTTGTTGCGTGAACTGTGGCGGCAGTCACCCCTCCAGTTCGCGACAGTGCCCTAGATTCATGGACGAAAAGAGCATTCAGGAGCTACGTGTAAAGGAACGCCTGACTTTTCCAGAGGCACGGCGGCGCTTCGAACAACTGAAGCCTCCTAACACTACTACTGGATATGCATTAGCAGCTTGCCGTACTCCTAATACGACTGTTGCTGTTCAACACGTCCCTGTCGCCCACGCATCCACGCAGACTGACTTTCTAGCCGTTAAACCCACGTCTGAGACTGCTTGTATATCCACCAGCACTACCTCCGTTTCAGCCGTACAGACTCCAACCACCAAGCCATCAGGGAATAACAACAATCCCGTGGTAAATGTGAAAAACCGATCCCGGCCAACACATAGATCGCGAAGTCGCTCGCCCTCTATTAGATCCCGGTCTCGTTCTACGAGCCGTAGGAGTTCTGACTCCCGAACATCAGCGGAGTCACAGGAGGCCAACGACTTTCGAGTCGTAGGGCCCAAATCAGCCAAGGTCAAGAAAAAGGTTAAAACGGCCCGCTAAAAACTCTTTATGGAAATAATCCAGTGGAATCTCAATGGTTTTCGAGCTCGTGCTCAAGACCTACAACATTTAGTTTCTCAACGGTCACCATCAATTATTTGTCTCCAGGAAACCCACTTACATCCCAATCACTCGTTACACCTTCACTCTTTCTCTGCATTTAGAAGCGACTCTCTTGTAGGTATGCGTGCAAGCGGTGGCGTTGCTACCTTAGTGGCGCCTAACATCTCAGCCGCCAACGTTCCTCTCACCACACCATTGCAAGCTGTGGCCGTTCGGATACAGCTGGAGAGCATCAGTTTTACCATCTGCAACATGTACCTGCCGCCGCTCAGTATAGTTCCAGAGCGTGATCTTCAAGCTCTATTGGCTCAGCTCCCCTCACCACTACTCCTTGTGGGAGATTTGAATGCCAAGCACACGCTCTGGGGATCAGACACTGATGACGCCCGTGGATGCCTCCTCGTAGACGTCTTCGATAAGTCTGACCTGCTTCTGCTAAATACTGGTGACCCGACATTCCTATCATCCGCTTATGGTACACATTCCGTACTAGACCTTTCTTTCTGCAGTCCGTCATTACTTGAGTGGTCAGTACTTTCCGACCTCTTTGGCAGTGATCATTACCCCATTAACATTCATTTTTCTGGCCGCCAATGTGTACCTTCTCGACATCCTCGCTGGATTATTTCCAAAGCTAACTGGGGAAAATTCCAATCCCTCATACACCTCATCGACGATAGTTTCGACACCATCGATGAAATGGTCGAATATTTTACTTGCTCGATCCTGTTCGCAGCAGAATCCAGCATTCCTCGAGGTTCACCTACACCACGTCATATCCCTGTACCGTGGTGGTCCGAGGAATGCAGTTCGGCTGTCGAAGCACGCAAACTTGCTTTGCGCATTTTTCAGCGGCACCCGACGGAAGGGAACTTCGTCGCCTTCAAACGTTCTCGCGCTAGGGCACGCTTTATACTGCGCAACGCTAAGCGTAAATCTTGGGAAGCCTATGTGTCTTCGCTTTCCCGGCGCAGCTCTACCCAACAAGTATGGTCAGCTGTTCGGCGGATGTATGGCAAGTATCGCCGGACGGTAATTCCCGGCCTTGCCATCAACGGTTCCATGTGCACCACCGAGCAGGACATAGCTGAAGCCCTAGCTACCACATTTGCTGCCACGAGCCAAACTGCCCGCTATGACGCTCTCTTCCTGCCTATTAAGGAAAAGGCGGAGCGGGTACCACTTAATTTTAATAGTGACTGCACCGAGTCGTACAACCAACCTTTTACCGCAGCCGAGCTCGCCCATTCTCTGGCGTTAGCAAAGGATTCTGCTCCAGGTCCCGATGACGTACACCGACAGATGCTGCTACATCTTCCATCTGAGGCGCTATGTTTCCTTTTAAACATCTATAACCGCATTTGGCATGAGCGGGTTTTCCCTTCCTCCTGGCGAGAGGGTATCGTCATCCCCATCTCTCGACCCGGAAAGGACCGCACGCTACCATCTAGCTACCGCCCCATTTGCCTAACGAGTGTCATCTGTAAGACGTTGGAGCGAATGATAAACGCTCGGTTAAATTGGTGGCTAGAAAAACATAACCATCTGTCCAACTTGCAATGCGGTTTTCGTCGCCATCGCTCAAGTGTTGATAATCTAACACGCCTTGAGGGGTATATTTCCGATGCCTTTCTATTGAAACAGCACGCCGTGGGCGTGTTCCTCGACCTGGAGAAGGCCTATGACACCACTTGGCGGTACGGCATACTCCGTAACCTTCATGGTCACGGTATGCGTGGTCATCTACCCGAGTTTTTGTGCAATTTTTTAAAACTTCGCCGTTTTCGTGTGCGCATAGGAAACACGATATCCCAGGAGCGGATACAGGAGAACGGTGTACCTCAAGGGTCGATTTTGAGCGTCACCCTTTTTGCCGTAGCGATTAACGGCATCACTAGTGCCGTTAGAAGTGGAATTCCATCATCCCTCTATGTTGACGACTTTGCAGTCTATTATAGGTCTGCCAACATAGATCACATTGAGCGCCAACTGCAGCTGACCATTACCCAGCTAGCAGCTTGGGCGCTTCAAACCGGCTTCCGTTTTTCAGCTGCGAAGACGCAGTGTATCCACTTTCACCGCCTACGAGGTATTCACCCGCCTCCTGATCTTCATTTGAACGGCACACCCCTGCCATTTGTCTCGCACCTGAAGTTCTTGGGCCTCTACTTGGACCGACAACTAAATTGGGAGCACCACATTCGTCACCTTCGAGCCTCTTGCGATCGTTCTCTTCGGGTGCTCAAGGTATTATCTGGAGCATCTTGGGGGGGGGGGCGATCGCACGGTAATGTTGAGGCTGTACCGCTCTCTGGTTCGGTCCAAGCTGGACTATGGCAGTTTTATTTATGGCGCAGCGACCGCCTCTAAACTTCGCCTTTTAGACACCGTGCATCACACTGGCATCCGCCTTGCCACAGGAGCTTTCCGCACCAGTCGAGTCGACTGCCTGTATGCAGACTCAGGCGAACCTCCACTCCATATTCGTCGCTCGCTGTTACTCTGCTCATATGTCTCGAAATTGGCTAGTTCTCCCAATCATCCTTGTTTTAAACCAGTTCTGTGTCCAGATTTAGTCCACCGTTATATGCGCCCTGGTTCTCGGACACGCCCCATGGGAATAAGATTTCGGGATCTCCTACATTGGCATGGCCTCCGAATGCCTCGCGTGGAGAGGTCGTCCATCAGCCCTTATCCTGCTTGGCAACTGGATCGTGCGCGGTTCGATCTCGCTCTTTCCAGCAACTCTAAACTCGCTACTCCACATTCGGTGTTCCAGCAACTTTTTGCCGAACTACTGGGCCGTTACCCTAACTATGTTCCGGTCTTTACAGACGGTTCTCAGTTAGGTAGCACTACGGGTTGCGCATTCTTCATTAACGGTGAGGCTCATAAATTTCGCCTTCTGGACTCCACTTCGGTCTTCTCAGCAGAGTTGTATGCCATCCTCTATCTGCTCCTTTTTATTTGCAAGTTAGCTCCTGGCTCTTTTATTGTCTGCACTGACTCTCTGAGTGCGCTTCAGGCCTTGCAACAGCACACTGCCGCTCAGACCTTCGTTTTAAAAATACAGGCCCAGATCTCGCAAATGCTCAGGCGCGGGTTCAATTTTGTTTTTACTTGGACCCCAGGCCATGTGGGGATTTCCGGGAACGAGGAGGCGGACGCGGCTGCAAAGTCAGCTTGCCGTTTGCCTAGGAGTTTAACAACTACGGTGCTTACGTTGCCATCTCCTATCTGCTTGGCAGCAATCCTGGACAGCTTTAGAAGGCACACAACTCCGGGGTATAAAGGAGAGCGTACAACCCTGGCCAACTTCCTGCAGGGATAACCGGCGAGCCGAGGTGATACTCACCCGGCTGAGAATTGGGCACACACGAACGACTCATGGCCACCTATTAAGAGGGGAACCGGCCCCTGTGTGTGCTCCGTGTTCAGTACGACTCACGGTGCGGCACGTACTGCTTGATTGCCCGCAGTACGCCCGCGTTCGCCAGTCTTTGGGCTTGGGAGCTAACTTGCCCAGTATTTTAGGTGACGACCCAGTGGCCGTGGATAAGGCACTGCGGTTCGTTTTTAAAGTAGGTTGTAATAAACAAGTGTGACTTGTATTTTATATTTATTACTTTTAGCTTTTTTATAGTATTAGTCTTTAGGTCGTTTGTAATGTTCTTTTAACAGTAAAGTGTTTTTATTATATTTTACCTTTTAGCAAATATTTTTTATAGCTTTTAGGTTTTAGTGTTGACTTAGGGCCCAAATGATCTTGATGTCGACGGGCCCTAAAACCCCACACACTCACTCACTCATCTAAGCAAGAACCCCTGAGATTTAGGTAACCCTGCTATTTGTTGTACGAGGGACGTTTTTAGTATGTTGTGAATTCCTATAACCAGAGGCAAGAGTTTTTGTTATTAACGATTTTTTTCGCGAATTTTTCCTTTTTTGGAGAATAATATATTTTTAGCGATAAATGAGAAAATTTTATTATTTTTAGTCTACATAGAACAATTTACATTTATTTCACACTGAATAAATATAACTTTTATTTAACGTTCATGACTTCATAGCATGGAGATAGAAGTCATGAAAAAAAATGTTTACAAATTTAACGAAAGCAAGATAAAATTTAACACTCAAAAAAGCCAATACAATGACATCATCATGCGCACTGAAATAACAGCTTAGCCGTGAAACAATAAACAGCATCCGACTGGTCCGTGATACCGAGAACTGTTTGTCGTATGCTAACTGGAAATGTTATTTACTGGATACCACACCGTGCACAGCAAAAACTCTTTATGCTACTAAAGGTACTGAGAGGATACTGAACTTCCATTAATATGAAAATATTGTCCCTCAGGACTTAAGAATGTGTTCGGAAATGCCCGAAAGTTAAAAAACGAATACAAACAATACACCAAGGAAAACCACCCAGATTTAGAAGATAAAAAGTGTTCCCATTGCCTGTACTGACACGCTGGTCTAGCTGATTTAATTCAGAAGTGTACATTGCCAGCTATATTGATGCAATTGGCGATTTCTTTTCTAAAAGAAAAGCTTTCAGTTCCTGCGCAAAATATGTTAAATGATCATTTTTGCGATGCCAGGTGCTGCAATATTGTAAAGATCCAACAGCAACACTATTTGTTTCTGAAAATTACAGATTGATAACATATCCAATATTAGAATTTCAATTAAAAAACTATGACTGATCTTGTTTTATCCCGAATTAACTAGCTGAGAGCCAAATGTGAAATATTAGAGAGTGGTCACTTTGGAAACAGAGTAAGTGCACTTGTAGATCATATCATGGATCCCAGTGTTAGAACAGCAGTAGAAGAGAATATAAAAGTGTACTGCCGTATGACTGTCTAAACTGAACTCCATTATGCAAGAGAAACTGATGATATAATAACCATAAAATAACAGTTTAGATGTAGTAAAAGCAAAGGTGATTCTTACTGCTCTTTCTGTGAAAAGTCTCTTCAATGTCTTTGGTTTCCGTTGTCAAACGCTGACAGTGAGAGATTTTTCTCTACATATAACTTATTTGTGACAGACAAAAGAACATGTATGAAAAGCGAAAATATCACAACTTGTTGTATGCTGCAGTTTGGCGATGTCTGATGTGTCATATATATTTTATCTTATTCATGTTACCTACTATCTTCTGATTACAAATAAAATGTTTTAATTTGGGAAAAAGGAGTTTTTACAGTTGTGCAACTCTAGCTACCTGTTACCTACTTTTCATTTGTCATTGATCATTAATTCCTCTCCAAAAATTTGTGCGGAATTAATGCGAATTCATGGTAAAAAAAATCCCCAAAAAAGACCACCAATTAAAATTATTAATGCGAATTTTATAAATAATTGTCACCACAAGATCATGCCACTGCCTATAACCAACAATATTTTTCATATTATTTGTTTCCTCAGCCATATTCGTCATTACACTACCTTCAAGAGCGAAGTGCACACCGCAAGTGTCTATTGGGGATATACTCACACCATAAAACTAAATATTAAGAACGCTATAGCATAACAATTAGGAGAACAACCATCAGCGTGAAGGTAGAAACGCAGGGAGGGATACGTCCACAGCGTGAGACTTCAAAATAGACCACGATAATTGCCTCTATTGTCAGAAGGTAACTTAATGGCTGCATAATAGTAATGGACTGTGAAGTTATCACGACTTCAAACCCGGGACGTATATCAAGAAGACAACCGAACTAATTTCTCGTCTGGCAGTTCTCACTATGCGTTTGAGTTGAAGCTTTCAAAGTAAAAGCACTTAGTTTATGACAGAAAACAGTTTGGTTACTTCAATGTCCATGAATGTGCTGTTATTATCCAGCATGTGTTGACAAAAGGGAAAATCTGTACAGATCTGCTATTCCATAAGTATATGGAGCAGTTGTCTCAATCGATAATAAAGTGGAAAATATTACAATACGGACTACTGCATCGGGAAATTTTGTCAGACCAGGAGCCGAAGTTGAACTGATGAATATAAACTGTTGCTAAGGACATTTTGTAGTGGCAGTATATCTCGAAATTTAATTCATATCATTGAGAAATTCCATAAGAATACTACGTTTAATACGTCTGAAGGTGCACAACTAGAATAAAAATATTATCTCTTTTCAGATTAAATTCTCAAATAACTCTATTACAGTCTGAGCGGAATGGCTCAGGCGGTTTCGTCTCTAGCCCGGGTTCGATTCCCGTGGCCGACCTACCTGACCCATGGTTTTTTTGGCGCTTTCTTGGGTCGCCATGCAAATGCTCGGTAGATTAATTACATCTGCCGAATTTCCTGTCCCTCCATTTCACATCATCTCTCATCTAGTTTCTTTCAAGCTAGAAGTGTCGGCGGGAGTCTCGGCGATGCATGGCGGGATGATAAGCTCTGAGTGAACACTTTCTCCTTCGGCGGGACGGCTCCGGTCTCCGGGCAATTCAGGAACACGGCAGGCGGGATGAGGTTGTGCAAGCCTGCCTGGAGTTTTCCTTGTTCTGGGGGCGGGGAGGGATGGTCTCCGGTTTTTTTTTTTTTTTTTTTTTTTTTTTTTTTTTTTTTTTTTTTTTTGCCACGGTAGGTGGAGTGAGGACCGCCGTGGAGTTTCTGTCTAGTAAAGTGTAGTGACTCCTTGGGGTCGGCCGCTCTTTGTCTTCTCTCACCATATCCTCCCTCTCGGGGGTGCCCCACTTAAGACATAGGTACAAAACACCAGTTCTGGTCGACGTACCGAATCCCCTCGGAAGAATCAATCCAATCCAAATTATTTTATAACAGAAACAATAATGTACAGACTGCTCAGTAAATCAGTGAACTCAAACCGAAAACACTGGATAGTCCAAATAATACTGGGCAACAAGAAAATAATTTTTGAATGTTTCGAGCACTTCATGAGGCAATTCCTACCAATTTTGGGTAGAGAAAAACAAATATGACAATGAAAAACTTTTATTAGCTCTAGTTTCTATGATATACACAAGGTGGAAGTATTACATATTAACGAATTGAGAGAAAAGGATACATTTTAATTACATACATGCTAACAACAATGAAAGTGCATTTGATTTTGTTAACTGGTAATTACATGCTAAGAGTCCTAAACTGCTGGAAAAGTACTTCGCAGATAGTCGTGTCTGAAGAGAATCATGTGGTGGCCTATTGACTTCGTCGTCTTTTAGCTTGCCTCTTGTGATGGAGTTCCGCAGAATCCCTATACAAAGACCAACAGTAATCCGCAAACATTACTTCATTTCAACGGCCCTGATATCTTTGTTCCATATCAGAAATGTCCTGATGGAATCTCTCCCCATGTTCATCACTAACAGCTCCACAGCTAGGAGGGAAAAAGTCTAGGTGGGAGTGGAGAAAATGGATCTTAAGGGACATGTTGCATCCAAGCAGGAGCACTGTCACCAAATGCGTGTAGTTGTCATCTCTTTTGTTGCCTAAAAATCCTTGAAGGCTTCCCAAGCTTCCTTTTCTTTCCCCTCCAAAATTTGGTCAAATGTAGGATCTTTTACAAGTTATCTTATTTGTGGTCCGACAAAAATTGCCTTCCTTAACTTTTGCATCATTTAATTTCCAAAATTTCTCTCTGATTGTGTTTTGTTATTTGACAGATGTGCCAACTCTCCAAAAAATCCCCCAAATTTAAAATCTTCACTCTAAAAAAGGAAATGTCACTTTATCTTCAAAACAAGAGCTAATATATCATTTTTATGGTGATTTTTTAATTCAGCAGATGGAAATACATGTAAATTCACTATTTTTAAGCCCGAAATATTTTCATTGTTGCCCAGTGTAATCAATGTCTAGATCTAACAGTTATCTAAGGAACAAATTTCTAATATGGTAACTTTGGATGTTGTTTTCAAGTATTTCTGGTTTTGCAAAAACGATGAACTTGTGTCCTCTTTCATATTACAGACTTAGTTGTAACACAGCTTATGATTTTAGCTTGATCTTCCACTGCATGCAATAATTACAGCTTAGCTAGATAAAGTAGTGGAATTCTGAAGTAATGCCTTGAAATTGTGACTTAACTGGATTTTAAATTTTGCTAAGATCATAAAGTTAAACTATACAGCGTTATGGACACCTTAAAATAATAGATTGTACGTATGAGGTAAAAAATTATGATTTGTGTACATAACAGTAGTTCATCATGCTAAAACATAATGTAAAGCTTATATTCCATGAATCCAGATGGAAATTTGATGTCAGAAAGATTGAACGATTAAGATCTACCTTTACCAATTTAAAAATTCATTCGAAATGTCTTATAGCATATAACTAGGGGGCGGATTTTGCCCTATTTGCCTATTTTATTCCTTTGTTCGGAAACGTAGGCTTTTAAGTTATGAACACGTGTCCTACAATTATTAACCTAATTTCTTAGTTTTGTAGTGCCTATAAATGTCTGTTTCATACGTTTGTGCCTATTCTGCTTATTAGTGCCTAAAACTGCCTGTTTAGCTAATTTCTTCTGCTTGTAATTTGTGACAACAGCTTTGCGTTTGTTTCAATGTATTAGCATGATATTTTTGTGCTGATGTAAAGACTTATTTCTTGAGCTAATAGCAATCATATTCGATCACAATCAATACCGCTGGTAAGCAGGAATTTACTCCCGTAAGATTTCTTTTATATGTGTGTAAATCTACTGACACGAAGTTGTTGTTTTACCCAATCTCTGGGGCTCTGTTCAGGTTACAACTTAAACTTGTAAGGCCAGCGCTTAATTAGCTAGGCTACACAGACTAAGATTAGATATATGAACAATTTGTGATTTTTTCATGCTTACGTTTTTCTACATGTAGCTCAAGGTATCATGAAATCGATTGCTCGGAGATTCCGGTGTTGTTTCCAACATTGATCAGTAGGTTAGACCGCTTGGCTCTCACCAAGGCGGCCCGGGTTCGATCCCAGGTGACCGCAAAGTGAGATTTGTGGTGGACAACACGGCGCTGGGGCGGGTTTTCTCCGGGATCTCCGGTTTCCCCGCCATCTCATTCCACCGGTGCTCCATCTTCATCTCATATATCATCAGTGTCATCGCCTGTGGGGCCGTATGTAGTAAAAGCGGGCGTTAAACACTACACATTTCATTTCCAACATTGAAAATGATACTGCAGACCAAAAAATCTGAATGGTTTGTGTAAAATTTTACAGAAATGCCTTTATTAAAGTAGGCAGAGAATTATTTTCACGATGCCGTATTTGCTGTAATTCTGTGTGAATGAACGGGAAACGCTTACTCTAATGCTGTGCTTCATTATTTGTTCTTAGTTGACAATGGGGCATTCAGAGTATTACAAAAACTAGGATTCTGTAGCTTTAGTTTTTAAATAATTTTTGTTCTGTGCTTTATATAATTCTAACACATCGTGACATCATTTTATATGATATTAAGATTGCTGTGATGAACTTTTGAATTTCTTGTCTTTCCAACAATCTTATCTATTAACGAGACACATCTGTACAAATTGGCCCAAAACTTACAACTATCCCAAATTTAGTTCTTATTGTCTTAAAATTAATACAGATATACTTCAATTAATATAAAGGTTTTTTTCTTTTTCTAGCGGCACTACAGGAAACGTTAAATGACTATTTAAATAACCCTACACCTGTATCGTAGCTGCTATTACGTAATTTAATCTCAGATTTCTCAGATTCCATATTTTCTACATTTTCCTAGCTTCAAAATGTTCTACAGGATGCAATTTTCTATTAATCTGTATGAAATTGTAAACATGCCTCTAAGGGCAACTGCATATTAAGTTTACTCATTTAAATTTGTTGTGTTTTTATTTGTATTGAAGAAGATTATAATGCTTACTTATTACTGAAAACACGTAGGAAAATAAAAATTGTTAAATAGCTATGATTAGTTTTTCCCTTCGTTGATATGGCGAACAAATATTTCACATAGGTGCGGGTCATTAATAGGTTAAAATGGGTGCAGAAACTTATAACCCAAACATTAATTTTTAAAATTACAATATGTAGGACATTTTGAAAATCGCCTGTAATTTAGACATAAACTGTTCCTCAGAAACTATTGTAGCTAGAAAGCTGAAACTTGAAATTATTCCATTCTTGATCGATCACAAAAATAAATGGTATGAATTTGAAACAAGTTTAACAAAAGCTTCAGAAATTTCAATTATCATCCTTAAGCCCCCCAAATCCATGTTTTTGTATTTTGACATAGTTAATTACTTCACACCTTTGTGCACGCTGTGGTTATTACTTAGTGAAGTGGATTTATATGTATTATAATTATACGACAATATCTGTTATTTTAACTTGCTGTGGAGCTATTTATGAAATTTGGAGTAAATGTAGAACTATTTCGCCTAGAGAACCGCAAAATAGTATGTGTTTTAGCGAATTTGTTTCAGTATACAAATGTTGCGATAGTTGTCATTTTTATTGTGCATATTAAGAGGCATTTTACCAAAATTGTGCATTTCTAAGTGTTTACTTAGCAAATTTTAGTGCCTATTTTGCCCATTTTAGTGCCCTTTTGCCTGCCTATTTCACACATTTTAGTGCCTATACATCCGCTCCTACAATACACTAACAGGGACTTTCAGCAGTGAAATAATCAAGAAAATATTTTGAGTAATCTACCAGATTACCACACTCTTTCCTTAAGGATTTATTTGTAATTTAGGTGTAAAAAAATAAAGTCCAACACTTACTGCGATAGCTATCAGAAAGATACAAAGTACTTCATGATTGTTGCTTCTGAAACAATGTTCCGACCAGTAACGATAGTAAAGTGCAGACCAAACTGATGAGGCGAGATTTTATATCCTGGAGAATCACGTGCGTGATAGACTGTCGCAAACTGTTCAAACAATAATTCTGACTAACAGATTGGAACAAATGTTTTCCAGCTATTAATTGCGCTTGATTCGCTTCACTCCGTCACTCATAAAGCAGAAATAATGTTTACTACACTATTGCGATTATTTTAGTTTTGGGAGGAAATGAGGATGTAGGTAAAAATATACTTGCAGTTTAAATTATTATATGCAAAAGAAAAGTATAAAGCAGTATATAAAACAATATTTTCAAGACTCGGACATTAAAATGTTTAAGTTTGGAGTTTTTATAAGCAATTAAAGGAATCTGAACCTTTACACCTGTTATTGTTCTCTGTTTTCGTTCTCTCTTTTCCTATACGGCTGTGCCCTTCCCTATCTTTGAACTGAGCGACGTGGTGCCACCGTAACATTTCTACTTGCATTCCGGAGGTTGTGAATTCGGTTCCCGTCGATTGCGCACTTTAACATAGGATGTTCGTGGTTTTCTCAGTCACTTAGGTGAACGCTATGATCCTTACATTCATGCCACGATAATCTATCACTTCCCTTTACTCCACTTCGTATCATCTTTCAGCCTCGTCTGTATGTCGGTGATGCCTAGGCGCTGGGTGGTTGTCATTGTCTGGGGCCGCCAATTGGTTCTGGCGTCGGGGTGAAGAAATTTCAGCACTTGTCAACGCGTGTTGACATCCATCCTTTCCTCATGGGGATTTAGCTGCAATAGATCGTTGTAACTGTTACAGTATGCGGCGTGTCCCCTTTATCTACCCTTTGTCCTTTTACCTTATTTTTCTCTTCATTATACCTTGTTATTTCTTACACTTTCTGCCTCTTCATTGCCCTCACCACTTTCTTTCTGTGTTCTACTTATATACTATCCACTATATTACCATGTTATATTTCGTAAATTAACAGTAAGACCACCTTTTCTAGCGTGTTAAAATTGAAAGTGTACGTGAAGCTATAGAAACTTTCGCCGTTACATTATGATTTCAATGCAATCCAAACTATACGTTTCTCATGTAATAAATTCAGGTTTTATTTATGCACGCTTTTTAATTATTATGATTTTTAGCATATCATTCTGTGTTGACAGTGAAAGACTGCTTAGTTTTTCGCAGAAACGTTTCCTTTAGGCTTAAGACACCTTTATGAACGCAAATCTATGACAGGTGTCTTATTAGAAATACTGCATTTACAAAGTGTTTATATTGACTTTTTAAAGGAGTGAATAGTAAGGAAATTTTTCGAAATATTTCAATTTCTTAATTTTTGTCCCAATTGACTCTCCTTGGAGTAAGGAACTACAATCATATGCCACATTTTCTGAACGACAACGTGCTAACTCCTATATACTTCCAGGAAAGGGTTAGTGCATTATAGTACTTATAAGACATCATCTATAAGATATCAGATATTGGATGAAAGTTCATAAGTTTCAATCCAGCCTTCTGGGTTTCCTGATCATCCACAATTTTAGCTGCGTGAAGAAAAGAAGAAAAAGGCTTATGTGATGGTAGAAGAAGAGTAGATGCAGCCCGCCTCGGTACCGTGGTGGCAGAGTGTCTGCCTCACGTTCAAGAGGTCCCGAGTTCGAATCTCGGTCAGGGTGAGTTTCCTGGATAAGGTATTTTCCGGGGTTTTCCCTTATCCTGAAAGACAAATGTCGGGTAACTGTAAGTTCTATGGACCCTGGGCTCATTTGAGCAGCATTTCACCCATTCCATTCATCGTCCAATATGACTTAACGTTGGAGGACGTAAATTACAAAAGAAAATAAATGGAGTAGATGCTAAAAGATAATTTTGGTCTTCTGTTAACAAGCTACAAAAATTTTGAGAAAAAGAAAAATGAAAATGAATTTGGATTTGTAGAGGAGGAAAAAATACAGTAGTCTTATGAGCGGATTAAATAAATTTTTGGAATTTATTCAGTTGATTCAAACACTTTTATAAAATAATTAACAGATGATATAAATATAAGAATGAAGAATATGAATTTCAGCTTTAGCGTATTTAAAATCTAAGTTCAAGTCCTGCAGGGCTATACTCACTGGCGTAGGTTTTTTTATTTTTTTATTATGTCAGTATATTTTAGCAGAACAAGTAATATGCTCTTTATTGTTTGGTAATCACCTGCGGCGAGATCTACCCCCTAGCTTCTCAGTTAACTTGAAGTAGATCATTATGATTTTATATTGTTACAGAATATAACTAATCGGTAGAGCACCTGCCGTGTGAGTGGTGCCGGGTTCGATTCCCAGCTGGGGGTGAGGATTTTTCTCCAACCAAGATGATTCCCTATGTACCCTTGAGTCTGGAAGTATGAGAGCGCAAGTGTGTGCGTGAACTAATGATTAAAAAAGCGATGTACCAGCAGCAGTCGTCCAATATCTACGAGTTAACATCATCGACAATGGGCGATATGTTCCAAAGCAGAACAGCCGCCGATATGACCAGTGCAGTTAAAGGCACTGGGAACAGATAGCTAGTCTGGTGTGATGTTAAGACATGCAGCATGACTATTAGCCCCACAGCACAACTATTTATACGTTTTCTTCATTTAAAACCTAACGGGCGCACGTCATTTCCGGCTTTGCTCCTACGTAAACTCCGCTTAAAACATGTATAAGCACTCTTACCCTATAGAAGATGCTAGAAATAACCACCCTCGGCGGGAGAACATCGGGAGAACATATTGCGATCCACGATTAATTTGGGCCACTGTAATATTTCTGATTTCATTTCTAATATTCTGTTTTAGTTTTTCCAATGTATGAGGGTTTGTCTCGCAAACTTCTTTTCTTTCAGGTTACCCCCCCCCCCCCCTCCACAAGTAAAAATCACACACAGCTTGATTGGGGGAGGGAAGCGAGGGGGCCATACACGGGTATTAATTTCTCTATCTTCAAACACTTCCCTAATGTTATTCATTGTTGAAACCACCCATATGTTTTCTCTTCTTCTGCAGTTCCAGATAAAATGGTATCAAAATGTCATTTTGGTACCTGTCTCCATTTACAGTCTGCACATAGTATATTGGCCCGTTTTTGCATCTGGGGCTAACAGTACACCAAAGTCAAACTTTCCGATCATAATGAGGGATTTCTTGAACATGATATGGATTTTCAGAGGCCCAGTACCGACTGTTGACACGACCATTGAGGTGGAACCACGCCTCGTCGGAAAAGAATAGAAGCTGTGGTTCAGTTAAGACGTCATTCACTAATGAAACCATTCACAATAATGCATTCGTCATACTGGGTCACCTTGTTTTAAAACATGGACACTTGTATACTTATACGTTTTAGTTCTAATAATAATTTAGTTGCTGTACGTGCAGAAGACTCTGAAATTCCCACCAGTTGTGATAATTTTGGAATGGATTTGGTTGGTGAACATTTCAAAACATCGCCTATGTCGTCTAGCTTTTCCTATATTTAGAGTGCACGTTTACAATTTCGGTTTTTGTTTACACAGAACCAGCAAGTCGATTTTTTCACAATCTTGTGAATTGTAAATTTGGAAGAAAGGAGTTAATCAGGGAACGTTAGAATATACTCTGTGGGAACACGGCTTGGTGATTCCAATTTACAATAACTTTTAAACACGACAATGCGTGTTCAAGCGTCTGCTGATATTGGTGCCTGGTACAGTACTGCCTAGTGGAGAACAACCGTGCATAACGGCAGCCGGTAGTGGGGGAATCTTGCAAGGTCGCGGGAGAGGCGAAACGCCGTTTGCTCCGTTAGGTTCCAAATGAACTATCAGTCTTGTATCATAATCATACAGCTATTGCCATTGCTATACTTCTCATGATACGTTTGTCTGTCAACAGACATCATCAAGTGCGCAACATTTATGAATTAGACACCAAAACAGAAATCAAAGAAGACGATTTTTTCTTAACTGATGTAGTCTCACAGAATGTAAGAGAATTCTTTACCAAGAATGTTATAATGAAGATAAAGCATCCCAATGTGCTTCTAAATAGTAATTGTGACAAAACAGAAGTTGAATCAGAAGCACTGCTTCCAGTTTTTTGTTCACAGAAAGCGAGAGATCCCAAAGGATCCCACCATGAAGGTTAAGAAATATAACAATGGTATCAAAATTAAAGTTAAAGAACCTTTTTTATATTAAATATATATGTATATATAGGTATATATTTTTTCCTTTTTCTTATTTAACCGTTTTTTAATTATTTCCGTTTATCTTCTTATTTATTTTCCTTAGTTTCACACATATTCACTATACACATAAACACCCATGCCCAGGGGGGGGGGGGGAACTCGAAACCGCGATACTCTACGCGGCGGAACGCTAGAGGCTACGAGGGCCGGCAGCTTTGTGGCTGGACGCACAAACTTCACCTCTTTGTGATTATGTTATTGTAGGCTGTATATTAGCGTTTTGAGTTTCGTGTGTTGGTAGAATCAAAACTCTTGTTTGCAGAAATTTAAAACACTCTTTATTGCAGAACCTTTGTACGACCCTTGCAGCAGCAAAAACACGTGACATTGACAAA
The DNA here is from genome assembly GCA_030765055.1 of Mantis religiosa. NCBI lineage: Eukaryota > Metazoa > Arthropoda > Insecta > Mantodea > Mantidae > Mantis > Mantis religiosa. The sequence continues at coordinate 116,999,907 of CM060956.1, read as the reverse complement.
CAGCAGTCTTAAAGGTCGACTCGATGCTCCGCTGCACGTAAACAATGAAAGAAGTCGCTGCGGTACAATTAAAATGTCAATTGTCAAAATAAGCATCACACAGCTCAACTCCTCTACACAACAACTCACTCTTTCGTCGTCGTCGTCGTCGTCGTCGTCGTCGTCGTCGTCGTCGTGCTGTTGGCAGGCTGTGATCCTCATCTTCGTGTGTTTTGTGAAGTGAGGGACAAATCGTAGGTGTGCTATTCATGTACCTGTCCTAGAAAGGACTTAACCACGTAATGAGAGAAATATGGGGTTTATAGAGTGACGGGTAAAATTTAGGTGGGGGAAAGAAAGGAGGTAGCATAAGCTCCTCAACGGTTGAGAATCCAGGTGCAGCAACCCATTGTGCATCACTGGTGGGGATTTAAATTTAGAAAAAGAAAAAGATAATTTTGATTTTCCAGTCTAGTTCTTGGGTGGTTTAATTTTGAAGTTGGTAGGTGTACCTTAGGGTTGCCGGCAGTGCCCGCAGGCCGTGCGAGTGAGCCGGTATTGCCTCTTGCGGCGATCACTGGGACCATAATCCCCAAGAGCCCTGATTATGGCGCTCTGATGGAATGGTAGACGATCGTAAAGTTTAGTGGCCCGGCGCCTAATTTCATCCGCCACATAACGGAGGGAGGAGGCTTCGTGAAGGTATCTCTCGGGAAAACTACGAACGACAGAAAAGATAGCCCGAAGACATCCATCCAGCGTCACTTCCAAGTACTTGATGGAGTTTTCCCACCCTATGATGCGCCCAGAATAAGTAAATGAGGGGAGGTTGGCGGGAACGCGGTGCTTAGTAAATAGGATTACCTGGGTTTTGTCCGTTTTTATGAACAACCCCAGAGCGTGAACCATTCTTGGATGAGATGGAGGTGTCTTTGTATAGGGTTGAAGGCCCTGCTTGGGTGTTTATCTGTAGAGAATAGCAACACGTCGTCAGCAAATTGTGTTATGTTGACGTGCTGCTCAGTGGGAAGGTCGGCCACGTAGACGCTGAAGAGGGTTGGGGATAGCACAGAGCCTTCGGGGACTCCACCTTTGATGGATCTTCTTGTAGATGACTCCCTCCACAGAAACTATGAAAGAGCTATGTTTGAGGAATGAGTGAAGAAAGTGTAGAGTTTGTGTAGGTAGCCCCAGAGAGATGAGTTTATGGAGGAGCCCTGCCTGCCAGGTCGTAGAGAAGGCCACATTTAGAGGACTGCGAAAGCTTCGTCCTGGAAATCCAGGACAGCAGCCTCAACGATGCGCAGCAACTGCTGCGATGTAGAGTGCCCATGACGAAAACCAAATTGGGGGGCTGGAATGGCTTGAATGTTACTCAAAAATGGTGACAAGCGGGCTAAGGATAGTTTCCCGAGAACTTTCGAGAGTACTGACAGGGGACTGATGGAGTGGTAGTTAGCGGGATGGATCGGGTCCTCCCCAGGATTCAAGATGCAAATCACTCGGGCCTCCTTCCACTTACGCGGAAAGTGACCTAGAACAAGGCACACGTTGAAGACCCGTGTTAGAAAGAGCATGGCCTTGAAGGGAAGATGACAAAGCATGACAGGTTAACCCAACAGGCCGCGACGATTTCTTGGGGTTGAGACGCCAGTGTGCATTCTGAGCTTCACTAGGTTTGATGATAGGAAGCCGATCCACTTCAGCAAGGGGACGCCCAAAATATTGGGCCACCTCCCGCCTAACATGCAGAGGAATCTAGGTCCCGAGGGTCATCTCGTGGCTTCATGGTCCTTTCAAGGTATTCTGAAAACATATTTGTTTTGGCTTGTGGTTCGTATGCCAGGCCTTGGGTGACATGGAGAGCGGAGGATGGTGGACCTGCGCGGTTCCGAATGCGTTTAGTGACTTTCCACACCTCTGAATCCTCGAGGTTTATACGAGACATCGTTTCCTCCCACGCCCGCAATCTATGCTCACGTAGGCGATAACGAAGCTCGCAGCGCAAACGCCCGAGAAGAGTTCGATTATATGGCGTTCGTTGTTGACAGAGTGTGTGTGCCGCCCAGGAGCGGCGGATAAGCAGGAGGATCTCAAGTGGAACGCGAGACGCCCTGGTTGTTCATGCTGGATTCCACTAAAAGAATCTTGGCATCTCCGCTTGCGCGTTGTAGGTGAGGCTTCCTCTTTTAAGACCAGCACTAGTAGTTCAAACGCTGGCCGCAGCAGTTGGATCCTCAGACCCGTTTTGGAAGAGCTAGTGGAACGGGATGAGGAAGGAATCATACTTGGCGTGGTGCTGGTGGAGGTGGTAGTCCGACTAGTCGAACAGGTACCTATAGCACTGCACCCTTTGGTGCAGCGCAACTCACGCACTTTCGTTAGCCCTCACATGCAGGCAGCGGGTGCTTAGCAGCTTGCCAATAAGAGGACCGGACACCCTAATGGAATTCGCCTTACCCAGTTCTATTTAGAACTGAATGGCTATGGCCGTTAGTGACTACCCGCTACCTGAAATCCGCTCTGATGTTGGCTGGTGCAGGATGGCGGGATGCTAAGAGTTGTAGGCTGCCTGCACCGTTTTCTCCGCGGTCCGTGGCACATTTCAGAAGCGCAATTGCGGGGAACTGCCCTAAGGTCGCTCCCGATGTGGCAATTCGCTGGTCGCAGTGAAGAGCTACAGGAGACTTCTGTTCTGGTCGGCTCCTCGTTGCAGAGTCCTACAGTCCCTCTTACTCTTTCTCACACTTTACCGCTATTTATACCTACCAGTCATCGTGTCTAGAAAGCAGCAGACCATTCGATAAAAATCGCGATGGCATCAGAGAAGCGGAAAATTTCAGCACTTTCTCTTACAGTGAGAGACTCTGTCTTTCTCTCTCGGCAAAAGTCCAGCTCTACGTGCCAGTCTCTATCTCTTTCTTTCCTGCCTATGCGCACAGCTCTGGCTTTGCGGCGGCTCCAACACAATAATGATATCTGTAACTCTGCTCCTTCCTCAAGGCTGGTCGTCCCGAACAGCATGATCGTAGCGTGTCAATCAATCCAGGTATCCCACCATCTTTCCTCGGGGTACCTCCTGGATGCGGTACACCACGTCGTTAATTAACTTTATAACCCAGTACGGCACTTGCCATGGTAGTTAAAAGTTTTGGGCAGCGTCCCTTGGTCCGGGTAGGGTGGTACAACCAAACCAGGTTACCTTGCTGGAATCCTTGACTGTTGGCTTGCCTGTCGTACCGGGTCTTCATGCGGTCGCTCGCCATCTGGATGTTCTGACGAGCCATCTCATGCATGTCGTGGAGATGGTCCACGAGGTTCTCCACATAGTCGGTTGCTGGCTGTTTGCTTCCGGGAGACTTCCACAGGACTTGGTTACAAGGGAGGCGTAGCTCTCTGCCGAAAATTAACCTTACTGGCGTCATCCCAGTGGTGTCGTGTGTTGACGAGTGGTAGGCCAGCAAGAACATTGGCACCTAGATGTCCCAGTCTCGCTGATGGCTGGCACGAACTTCCTCAGATGTTCTTCTAGGGTCTTGATGTACCTCTTGACCGTGCCGTCCGAATGCGGATGTGGAGGTGTTGTGCGGGTCTTGTTAAACCCAAATCTTTCCAGTGCCGGCTTCATCAGTTAAGACTCAAAATTTGTGCACTGATCACTGTGAAGCTCTAACGGTACCCCAAAATCGCAGAATAGTTGCTCCACGAGGCAGTCTGTAATCTCTTTGCCTCCTGGTTCCGGATGGCATACACCTCCGGCCACTTGCTGAAGTAGTCCACAGTCATCATCTCTGCGGATGGTCCAGCTATGTCCACAGCGATCCTTTTGAAAGGCGCTCCCACATGGTACTGCTGCATGCAACCCTGGCTCCTAGTTTGAGGGCCACGACTCGCCGCACACACGTGACATTTTTGGCACTGTCTGTGTGAGCTCGGAGCCTCAGCCAGTAGTAGTGCTGTTGGAGTTTCTCGATCCTTTGGTTTGCTCCTAGCTATATTGAAGTACCCGCGTGCACTTCCTCCAAGAATTCCGGAACTGTTCTCTCTGCGTATTCCCATCGGGTGACTCACATACCCAGAACAGAACGCCCTCTTTTGCCTTAAGTGAGTTCCATTGGTTCCAGTATGATTTGTATGCAGTATTTCTGGTTGTGATGTCCTCCCAGGTTGGTCTTGTCCCTGCCTCCAATTCTCTCATGACTGGCCCCAACTTGGCGACCGTCATTTGCTCACTCTCTCTTCAGCCCTGCACTATCCCAATCGTTCGCAGGTACTCCGAGACCATTCTGACAGCGGCGGCATGCTCCTCTTCCACTATAGTGCATTGGCTGCACTCTTCTAGGCAGGGTCTTCGGAACACGGCGTCTGCATTGGCGTGGCACTTCCCTCTACAATGTTCGGAGGTGAAATCGTACTCTTGCAGCCTCTTGTCAGAACGGGCTGTCTGGTCCTCCAGGTTTCTAAAGCTGAGTAGCCAAGTTAGGGCGGAGTGGTCAGTCGTCAGTACGGCTGACCGTACAGGTACTTGTGAAAGGCCTCCAAGGTCTCCCGTAGCGCCAGCAGCTCTCGCCGGGGGACGCAGTAGTTCTTCTCTGTCTTGGACAGCGTCTTGCTGTAGTAGGCTATCACCCGCTCGTGCCGTCCTGGACCTGGGAGAGGACACCTCCAATGCAATGGACGCTGGCCTCGGTATCCACAGTGAAGGTGCCACCTGGTTCTGGGAATCCCAAAATAGGAGCACTGCAAAGTGTCTTCTTCAGCTGCTGGAAAGCGCTTTCGCGTTCTCTGTCCATAGATAAAACCGGTGTTTTTCTGTCAGGAGGGTGAGGCGCTCGGCGATGTTGGAGAAGCCCTTTATGAAACGTCATTAGTAACTGCACAACCCCAGGAAACTGCGCAAATCTCTCTTATCATTTGAGCGACGGCAATCTCTCACGGCCCGTGTCTTCTCCGGGTCTGTGGCAACGCCGGTTGATAAGACTATGTGGCCCAAGAAGTTGACTTGTTTTCCGGAAGAGCTGGCACTTCTTCGCGTTCAACTTCAGGTCGGTCACCTGCATCCACTGTAGCACCTTGCTCAGTTTATCGAGATAGCCTTCGAATGTGTTGCTGATGATGATGCTGTCCACGTGCAGCAGCCAGGCATCATACGTCAATCCTCTTGGAAGGTAGCTCGTGCATTGCAGAGACAAAAGGGCATAACTGTAAACTGTCAAAGCTCTTGGCCTGCCCAGAATGCGGTCTTCTCTTTGTCTCTCAGGTATAGAGCCACCTACCAGTAACCGGACTTCAGGCCCAGGGTCGGGAACCACTGCGCACCAGAGTGTCGTCAAACCGGGGTAAGAGGAACCAGTCCTTCCTGGTAACAGAGTTCAGCTTGCTGTAGTCTACTCAGAATCGTAGCTCGCCTTTGTTCTTCGTCACCAGAAGTACAGGGGAACACCAAGGGCTTTCACAATTCAATCACTCCCCTCATTCAGTCACATGTCCTCCAGCATGTCCCGCACGGCTGTTTATTTTGCCAGCGGAACGCGTCTGGGTGATTCTCGAATATGCCAGGTGTCCCAGGTGTCGATGAGGTGGACCACCCAGTCTGTGCGGCCATGGTCGCCTTTTTTTTTTTGTTTTTTGTAATTTACGTCCTCCAAGGTTAAGTCATATCGGACGATGAATGGAGTGGGTGGAATGATGCTCAAATGAGCCCAGGGTCCATAGAGCTTAGAGTTACCCGACATTCGTCTTACAGGTAAAGGGAAAGCCGCGGAAAAGCCTTATTCAGGTAACTCACCCTGACCGAGATTCGGACTCGGGACCTCTTGAACGTGAGACAGACTCGCTAGCATGGTGGGCATAGTCGCTGTTGCCTTGGATGAAGTTGCGCTGGTATTGTCCCAGCAGTTTTCGAACCTGTTTCTAGCTGCTCTGCGGTGAGATAGTCGGTCGCCTCTCCAGTAAGCGCCCCAGATTTTGCGTTGGCACCGGCTGGTGGGTCTTGTCGATTGTCGTTACGCTGACAACGGACTCGCAGGTCCCCAACTCCGTCCCACCTTGGATGTTGTGTTCGGAGTCTGTTGGTTTAAGCAGCCTCACCGGCTCCTCCTCTCGCGGCACGGCAACAAAATCCTGGCTACGCAGAGTGTATGCTCAGGCGTCATCCGGTCCAGCATCAAGTTCTTTGTCCGTTGGCCTTCCAGTAGCGTCGTCACCACCACCTCGCTTCTCGCGGGGACAAGTGCGTCTTCTCTGAGAGTGACTGCAGATTCCAAGGCATTCTTCGCGGTACCAGAGCATCACCTCTTCTCCACTGAGCCGTAGAACCCTCCTGCCGACGTTGACCGTCGTCTCCTGTCCCCTGAGGGCATCCAGTCCCAGTATCACCTCATCCAGCCTAGCGACGAACACCAACAGACGCAAGGTACTCCGCTCCAAGGTCAACTACAGCAGGGCCTCCCTCTCTACGGGCAAGTTGTCCCTCTATGCCGTCACTAGTTGGTATGGTCGGCTCGGTTTTCTCGACGGCATAGGTATCTACGTCAGGTTTGGCTACCGTCACGGCTACCCCTGTATCCACAATCACCCGGCACGGCCTTTCAACCCAACCATTCGCGATGTTGCGGTCATCTCTACGTCGGCTGACGGTGTCCAGAGTCACTCGAGAGAATGGCGGCAACGGCGTCGACGTGCCCCTCGCCACGCCGGCCCTTATTTTTGACCGCGGCCACCCTTCTTGGTGTCGGGAGTCTCTCTCGAGGTGTCCCGGTTGGCTACTTCCCCAACACATGCCTCTTGCTCTTCGTCGGCGTTCCTGGGCTTGTCTTCGGTCTCCATCGTAGCCGATACTCCTTGTCTTCGAGTTCGAAGTAGGCGTCACTTTGGCCGCTTCCATCCTTAATGCGACCTTAGCGCCTCGTGGATGGTTATTTAGTCGCCGAGCATTAGGCGCTGACGTATATCGACATCTCGTACCCTGTCGAAGAAAGTGTAGGCGTCCTATATTTCAGTTGTCTGCGGCCAAACTGTGGTTTCCAAACGCGATCTTCAGGGCCTCCCAGATACCCCTATGCGCTGCCGCTGTCTAGATCGCGTTCAGTTCCTCTGCGGCCCGTCCCTGGGGGCTGGCTGTTAGCTGTGCAGCCTTTTCCTCTGCCGACCACTTGTTGTGCTTGGTCACTGTCGAATTCGTGGCGGAAGATTTCAAAAGTTGACGTGCCGTCGTACTCCTGTAGGTTGACGCGCTCATGTGATGTGTCGCGTATCGTCGCGTCGGCCTTCAGAGCCGTCAGTCTTCTGCCGACGATGTCCTCCACCATGGTGTGCAGGGATTTTTCGCCAGCTCTTCGACCGCTCGCCCAACTCCGTGACGTCATCCTTCACGCCGGCCAACTGCACTTGAAATTTGGTGGCGAAGCCCTCGTTTGCAGACTTCATTTGGGTTAATTCGGCCTTCTTATCTGTTGTCAGGCTGTCGTTCACCGCTTTCATTTCCTTAGTTAATTCGGCCTTCATTGCAGTCATCGTCGGGGCCAGGCTGTTATTTGCCGCTTCAGTCTTGCAGCGAAGGTGTCATTCTCTGTCTTTATTTCTTCCATCTTGGCGGTGAAGCTGTCATGTGCCGTTTCCATCTTCGTAGCGCGCGAGTCATTCGCTGTCTTCATTTCTTTCAGCTCTTCTAAGATCTTTGCCAATGCAGCTTCTGTCGTCGTATATCCCACTCCTGACACAAAATGGATCTAACTTCGGGGTTGGTAGAATCAAAAGTCTTGTTTGCAGAAATTTAAAATAATATTTCAGAAACTTTGTAAAACCCTTGCAGCAGGAAGAAGACGTGACATTGACAAACAGCAGTCTTCAAGGTCGACTCGATGCTCCGCTGCACGTAAACAAATGAAATTAGTCGCTGCGGTACAGTTCAAATGTTCATTGTCGCAATAACCATCACACAGTTCAGCTCCCCTACACAACTAACTCCTCACACTTTGCCGTATTTATACCTCCCAGTCACTGTATTTAGAAAGCAGCAGACCATTCGATAACAATCGCCACGGCATAAGAAAAGCGGAAAATTCCAAAACTTCTCTCTGTGTCTTTCTCTATCTCGGCAAGCGTCCCGCTCTGCACGCCACTCTCTGTCTCTTTCTTTCCTGGCCACGCGCACAGCTCTGGCTTTGCGACGGCTCCAACACAACAATGCGATCGGTGACACTATATTCTGTGAATACGCACAAAGTTTGTCACATGTTGTACACAAGTAGTGTATTCACCGTCCTAGGATACTTTAGGAATGTTTTTGTTGAAATCACACCAAAAATACTCTGTGGCGTAATAACTGACAATGAGTTACACCAAAATATGTTCAGTTTTATTCATTTCAAAATTACATTGTAAGCTAAGTAAATAATAATGTTGTACTTGCATAATGGCCTTTTAGATTAGGTATTTAAAAAAACTATCAGGACTCATGAGCATTTCAGAATCAATAAGTAATGAAGGACACAAAACATATGGGACATAGTGTCTCAAAACACTGCAAGTATATACTGGAGGTTTAATATTCGGCTTACAATTTGTAGGATTAATTGAACCACCATGTTTACAAGTTGAGTACCCAACAAACAGGTTATTGTTGTTGAAGAACCCAACTTACCTACTCCCTGCTACTGTCTTCCTCAGATAGAGGAAGGTACACGCTTTATTTCCAGTAAACTTAGTAAATAATCTTCTATTGTGTGTCCTCTTAATTTGGTGAGTGGGAGAAATCAATATGATTAAAAAACCACAAAACAATATGGAGTAAAAGCAAACTGTGTACATACAAGTTCAGCATCTTCAAATGTTGCAAAAAGACATTCAGCAAAATCCTCCAACTTCAAATTGTGTGTATATTTTCTCAAGACTATCTGTACTATATTTTGCTTAGATGACACTGCATATTTTATTTTTATTATATATTTCCAATTTGTTTAATATACTTTATATGAAAACTTGTTATCATGACGTAATATTTTCCAACTAACTTACATTTTACCGGTAAAAAAAGAAAACACTAGCACATCTCATACACACGTGACATGAGATACATGCCTTTAATGACGACTAATTAAGTTTCAGGTAATTTAATTTCCGGGCTTCATAGTTTAAACAAATATTAGGTAAATTAACGGATTTTTTTTCACCCTGGCCATGTATAGGGTAGGTTTGGATAGGTATAGTCAGGCCTACAGATTCAATGCGAAAGCCAGGTTTTATACCACGGAACTCTTGATGTCCGTGAGATTGCTAATCCTCCAACTAACTACACCGCCGTCTCACACAAGAGTGGTGCAGGCGTTGGCGGATGTCCGTTAACCCGGACAAAAGCCACGCTATTCTATTCACCAAGCGCCACACTCCCGCAGACTGCCCTGATTTCCATTTCAGAGGCCGAAGGATAGAATGGGTACCCTCTATCAAATACCTTGGAGTAGAGCTAGACAAGGGACTTTCCGTCGACACATCAGGGAACTCTCGGCGAGGGTTCAGGGAGCTATTGCTTCCCTGTATCCTATGCTGGGTTCTCGATCGATGCCAGTCCGCGTAAAGCTATACCTTTTTCGAGCTCTTATAGTCCCGTTGATGCTATATGCCTGCGAGGTCTGGGGCATGGCCGCAGATTCCTGGCTGGCATATCTTCAACGCGCTCAGAATAGAGGACTCAGGTCCATCTATTCAGTAGGCCGATTCTTCCCAGTAAGGTTCCTCCACGAAGCCTCGGGTCTTCCATACGTGGAAGATGAAATTAGACGCCGGGCTACAAAATTATACGCACAGTCACCTTTGCACAGAAGTGCCCTGGTTCGGTCTCTTGGTGATTATGATCCCACCAGACGTCGTCGCCGACTATTCCGGGTCTACCGCATGGCTTGCGGGCATCCGAGGTAACCACGGAGCATTTCCAGCAGCAGCAAAAGCTGAGCTCCCATAATCTACTAAGAGTTGTTGGTCTCAAAATTAAACAAAAATTCAGTCAAACAAAAATTCAGTCAAAATTCAGTTCAAATCAAAATAAATCTTTCAACGCCAGGGTGCTAGTGATAGCATTCTATCCTTCTAGAGGAGTCAATAAACTACCTCATATACAATCCACCATCCTCAAAGAAAAACAGCCATCCTAACCCATCCCGAAAAGAAAATCCTATCTGTGGTTAAACCCTATCCTGGGTGGGCACACAGCAACAATCTTCAGGCTAACACAAGCCTACCAGTACCTGGAGCTCCAACTAACTCGTATTTTTCCGGTAAACCACTCATAAGACTTCATATGACACATGAGACTCATACCTTAATGGCAACTTACAATGTCGTAAATACTTGAAGTACCAGGTTTAATAGGTAGTTTAGACCACTATTAAGTCAGTCAATGAACTTAATTGCTATTTCGCACTAGCCGTGTGTAGGGCAGGGTTTGGAAAGGTAGAGTGGTATATTTGTTCTATTTTCAGTTCTATATCGGGTCTCAGGCTTAGAATACAGTACAGGTCTTATGGGGCGCCCTGTGGCCACATGTACTATACGTACAATCGCAACTTCGGCTTCTGCAGCGACCGGTCTGTCGGTTTAATATTCAACTGTAAATGATACATTATTAATACGGAACTATCTACAGTGCAATTAAATTCTATTTTAAGGTTCCATTTTTGTCTGCATGATTTTATTTAATTCTTACTCCTCCTTTTACTTGTTTCTTTAGTAGTTCAAAACACAATTTTACAGCCAAAAATATATATGGATGGGGTTCTTAGGGGACCTTTCGTTCGTTCCTTATTTATTCTATATACTAATGTTTCTGAATACCCGGCAGCCTTAGCTGTTTCTTTCACTGCGTTACTGATACTAATTTTACTTGAAAACTAACATAAGATATTCAGTACTAACGTACGATCCGACATTTAGTACTAACGTACGGTCCTTACTTCTTAGTTTACCAACATTTCATCTCTTCTTAGCTTCCCTTTCTATAACTACAAGTATTTAAAAAAAACTGTTAAATAGCTTCATGTAACATGTCACAATCTTGCACACGCTATAAACATACTCACAGGATAGAGTCAACATGAAAGATTCAATGCCATGGCCGGGATTTGAACCACAGAACTCCTGCTTTCCGTCCAGTCGCTCTTACCCTTTGAGCTACAATGGCCAACTTGCCATCATGACATTAAACCAATTGACTCATATATTTTCCGCTGTTCTAATCCCGGCCATGGCATTGAATTTTTCATGTTGACTCTATCTATATAAAACCTTAGCCTATATACGGCTAGTGTGAAGAAGTGATTAATTTCCATTAATTAACCTAAATACTCATACAAACTCTTTTTGCAAACTATTCACTTTTACTGCATCACATAGCCTTCTCTCTGCTAAGACGAGTGGCCTGCTTTGGCTCGCGCCTGTCACCACTTTGAAAAGATGAATGCCTTTTGTTTATTTGACACATACGACAAGTGCAAGAAGGTAAAGGATTGTTGTTTCTTTTAAAAATTGCCTTCAACCCTCCTTTACATATCTCTCGCTGTGATCCCAGATGTAAACCGAATAACAAGAAACGTTCTCGCTGCCTACATTTTCCAATGCGTATATATATATATAAAATTTTCCGAAATAGCTTAATATAAAAAATTATAACACTCGTCTGATTTATGATGGAGAATTCAAACTTGGCAGGTAGGAGCACTATAGTCTTCTCTACCTGAGAAAAAATTGTTGTAGTATTATAGCGGTAATATTTATTGTTACCGCATGATGAACATACAAATAGCAAATATCGTACTTTTACCAGAAAACAAGCATTTTCGAAACATAGAAACGCAAAACGACTGTAAAAATGGCATAATCTGATAGAGAAAATATTCTGCATGAGACATTGTGTTCCAAACTGCAAATTATTATAAATAATTATTTATACCATGTTATTAGCGAGCTGGCAACAACGGGAGGGTAGAAAAGGACAAAGCTAATGAGAATTTGCGTGTGTTAGACAGAGAGAGACATATCCCATTTACTTCCATACTGCCTTTCAAGGTTGAGGAAAGCATTAGTATAACAAAGGAAGTATGACTATACTCAAACCTGTCAACTTATGGCATCACCGCTGTTGTATGTAAATCATGTGCACCAAAATTTGTTTGCGACGTACAAATGCAAGATCTTAAAATAAAGTCTTTTGAGCTTTCGCTACCCTCCATTTGCAAATGGCTGTGGAATATCCCTCGTTAGCTCTCTTCCATTTGATGACCGTTTCACTGTACGAATGCAGAGTAGAGTAGAGAGCTGGCCGTCAGGGGTAAAGTTTGTTTAGTTAACGCGTGTGCAATTCGGAGTCAAAGGAACCTGAGCCTCCCATCCATTAATGACCGTCATAAATCTATCTCCACACTTCAGAAATGGAACACTGTCTTTGAGGACCAATAGCAACCCTGATTTTCTCGAAGTGACAGCCGCATGTCTACTCCACGTGGAGTCTCATTTGCCAAAGTTCCAACTTCCAGTTGATCTGTTTCATTATGTGCAGCAATTCGTTGTGTCACGATGTGGAGACCGTGGGAGAGAAATGCAGTGGTAAATGCAAATGAAGTAGTAGATAAATTTCAGTCACGTGAAAATAATCAAAGTGATGACAATAGTGTGAATAACTGGGCCGAGTTATATTACTGGAAAAGCCTAAAAAAACAAAGTTATATCGGGAACTGTTTCTAAGCAAATTCAAGCGCTTGTTTTGAACACATATAAATATGTGCTGAGAAATAATCTTGGTAAGGGGTCATGCAATGAACCTGGGTATTCACAGAAATACAGTAAGAAATATTGTGACGAAAGGAATACCAAAGACGCCGATCAAGTGTGAAAACAAAAGGAAACGTTTCTCTAAAGTAGATAATTTCACATGCGATTTAATTCGTCGAGAATTTTATAGATTCTAGGCAAAAGGGAGAGCGGCCACCTTAGACGAATTGGTTACACATTTGCAAGAAATTTGTGATTTTCCTTATAGGCACTGCACTTTGCGCGGTCTCCTAAAGGAGCTGGGTTTCAAATACTGCACATTGAATAATTTAAGGGTTATTACGGAATCCAGTAGAATTGTAGCTTGGTGATATATATCATCAAAACTAAGAAAGTTTTGCAGTAATGGACATAAGATAATTTATTTAGACGAAACCTCGTACGATACCCATGACGTATCGAGAAAGGTGGTAACCTTGCAGAAAGGTCTGCGAGGAGCAGGGCCAGGGTTGTAAAACGATTATAAGGGTTCGTCAAAAGCAGCGGCCGACTGCACATGAGTTAACTAAACAGACTTTACAAAAGCCCTTCTGTCACAATGCTGTGTTTACTCACTAAATGTTCCTACGTATTTTCTTCTTACTTTTGCATACATATACTTCCATCTAAGTACCGCACCCGATTTTTGACACACGGACCACACACAGCAGGGATAATACCATCAAACACCCACGCAACTACAAATGTGACTATAGTGATAGTTCTCTTGTAACACTTTCATTATTTCGAATTTTCTCCACTTTGCATTTTCCTCCCTACTGTATTCTGTTTACTATCATAATTCGGTTCCATTTCTCAGCTCCTACTATGCTCAAATTCTGTTCTGCCTTGTTCCATTATATCCTCTAAGCTGCCTAAACTGACTACAGTCTCTCAAACTTTCTTTTGCATACTTTGTCCTAAGCTAGCTAAGCCACCTTAACAAACTTTAATACATATCTCTCATAGGGTCTGCCCTATTTGACTTAACCATTTGCACTTTCTCATATGCTAACTCGCTCATGTTTCTACTTCTGCTCCTTTCTGCCATATTTCTAGATTTTTATTTTTTCTATTCATCTTTAACAGCATTACCCTCGATCCACTTCTTCAGTGAATTGCAGGTTCAGCCTACGTTTGCCATGTTGTATTTTTGTCTGATACAAGATGGTTACTACCATGATGTTGAACATGATGACGATGTTGATGATATGAGGAACAGCAGAAAGATATGATGATTTTGATTATGCTAGTAACTACTTTCACGTGAGGAAGCTGAGCAGTAAATAGTAGTTAAAATCACTGATGGTAAAACGTGTGAAACAAAGCTCATATGTAACTTAATTCATTTCTTCTCAGTCGCAGTAATGTCAGGAGTAACTATTTCATGTTTATGTTTGCTCAAACTGAATCTACATGTCCAATGGTGTCACTCAGCGATTTATGAGTTGTATGCTTCTAAACCAATAGGATCCTGAAAGATGCTTATAGAACAAAATGAACACTTACATTGTATTATAAAATTTAAATGTATTTGCTGCAAAGGGGAAAAATAATTCTTACTTCATTCAGTATATAGATGAATAATGAAGAAAATAAGTATAAGGCATACCTTTATTTCACCGAGGAAGTGATAGGTTGTAGGAGTATTTAACAAATATTGATACACTCTTTTCAAATGCCACAACAATATCTTCACAAGTGGTTTGTGAACCTGTGTGAGATGTTTTTTGTCACTAATTTGTTAGGTTGAAGTTTTCTTAATTTAATCGTAATACAGATGCAAAGTGCAATTTCGTAAACATTTGTAAATTGGTTGTTACTCCGTGTAACAAACTAAAATTTTTGGGTTAAAAATTTTGAATCCAGACTGAGGTTCAAACCACGAGCTCTCGGTTCGTTGATACAGCGTGCGTTTTATCACTGAGCTACGTAATCCGTTGTTAGGGCGCCGGTTATATACGCATGTAGACGTTGGTTCTGTTAAAATCATAACTTCAGTGTTTTCCATTTTATTTGATATTCTGCAATGTAAAGTAGAAACAGCTTAGCCTCAAGAGCACAGATGTCGTTACAGCGTCTAACGAAGCAAAAAATTTTGAGTTAAGAAGCATGTCCACATGTTAGGATTTGAACCGCGAACTGTCGTGATCCTTGTTTGAGATAAGAAATATGTCCACATGTTAGGATTTGAACCGCGAACTGCCGTGATCCTTGTTTGAGATAAGAAACATGTCCACATGTTAGGATTTGAACCGCGAACTGCCGTGATCCTTGTTTGAGATAAGAAGCATGTCCACATGTTAGGATTTGAACCGCGAACTGCCGTGATCCTTGTTTGAGATAAGAAGCATGTCCACATGTTAGGATTTGAACCGCGAACTGTCGTGATCCTTGTCACAGGCTGCGTCTTGCCACTGAGCTACGAGAGCATTTGATAGAAAGCGGATATTGGTTGTGTTAGACTTTTAATTCCAAGGAATTTCCTTTTTCTTTTTTCTTACACACTTTCAAACACCTGTAATTAACAGACCAGATGCAAGAGAATTGCTACTTGCTTTTGGACACT
Organism: Mantis religiosa; assembly: GCA_030765055.1. Lineage (NCBI taxonomy): Eukaryota > Metazoa > Arthropoda > Insecta > Mantodea > Mantidae > Mantis > Mantis religiosa. The sequence goes on along the minus strand of CM060956.1, from coordinate 116,984,558 downwards.
AAGTCAATCTTTCGTCAAGTTCGGTTAATATAGCATTATAAATCTTCGAAGTGAGTAATAGGTTAAAATGGCAACCACGACACTATCATCCTCGAATATGGCCGATTTAGTTTTCATTCTCTCTAGTCACAGAACGCCTGAATGATACTGTCCCCGGAAAGTCTACATTTACTTTCTTGAAAGATAGTACAACACCAATACTTTATGTTTATATTCCGCTTCGTCACTGCACGACTTGAGGTTCTCTGGTACTGTCTACCCAGCTCAAGAACGCAAGGTAGAGGAATGAGTAACGTAATCACTTTTGCTAGCCACACGTTGTTCATGATCGCCTTCTGAATATGACAAAGATGCTAAGTTCGTTTAAAATACACAAGAGTGGTCACATAGCTCACTCATGCATAATACCTATCATTGAAGTTACTGCAACGAGCATTATATGTGGCAACAGGGGTGACTCATATGCACTCTCATACACTACCAGAGCAGATAAGCAGTTCAAACGCTTCTCCCCTTCATTCCTTTCGTGCCTTCTTCCGTTTGGCAGATAGTAAAAATATTTTGTTTACTTAAATGTCTTGAATAGCCCTACCATAAAGTCCCTGTCAATGGCATCGATTCAAGTATGCGAGCCATCTAGTCGTCACTTGCGCAAACCTGTATGCGCCAAAGTCATTGTGTTGTTCGTTACAGACCAGTAAAGTACTGACAGGACCAAATTCTATGTAGTAACGGATGCGGGGAAGATAATTATCAGGAGTTATAAGGGGGATAAGTTGGTGACGTGAAGTAATGCTTGCATAAACAGAAATTATTACGTGTAATTGTTATTGTTTCTTACACGAGCGAAGCAGGCGATGATTTGGATGACATCACAGACCTTCCCCAATCTCCTTAGACTGGCGCACCAATGCCACACCTCATACCACTCCCACTGAGCTGGATGGTACTCGCTTCTAAGCTTAGCTTCGTTAAATGCAGGGACTTTATGGAAGTACGGATATTCTACTAAGTATCTATTTATGTGTCGTGCGCCGTGGCGTAGCGAGCTAAGGCAGCATGCCTTGGTCCCTGGCCACGGAAAGCGGCCCGGGTTCGATCCCACCCATGTGGTGGGGATTTTAGGTCCCGGGTATAGGACCGGTGCCCACTGAGCATCGTGAGGAAAGTGAGGAGCGGCCCAGGTCACGGAAACCAACATTCCGGCTGGAGGATGCCAAGATGCTGACCACATCTCCTCCCCATATCGGTTGGATGATCGTCCATCTCTGCCGTGCGTAAGTGGGCGTGAGGCCGGCAGTCGGGTTGGTAGGCCTTAGTCCTCTAAGGGCTGTCGCGCAATGGGTTATTTTTATTATTATCTATTGATGTAGTATTGATTTCGTCTGTGGATCGCATTTGAGAGGCCCGGGTTCGATTTCCTTGATTCATGGTTTTTTCGGGGTTTTCCCGCGTCGCCAGGCGAATGCTGGTATTCCTGAACAAGTTCCTGGATAACACACTTATCAAATTCACCCACAAACACTTTTCGATTATCTTTCGGTGTATTTACTTTTCCCCCGGTGTTGAAAATAATAGAGAATGTCCACTTTGCTCCTGAAGTTATTTATGCTCCTTTCTAATCTTCAGGATGAAATTTTCTGATTTTCCACAATAATCTGCTGCCGCGCCTGAAACGTAGGTTGTAGCGCGTCTTCCTCACGTAGAAAAAAGTTTATTTTAGTTCAAGTTAAGGTTTTTTCAAGAGATCCCTGGTTCGAAGCTTGGTCAGTATGTGTTATTTGCATGAGGTTTTTTCAGGGGCTTCTCTTATCCTGAAAGATCAATTTCGGATAACTCTAAGCTCTATGGACTCTGGACTCATTTGAGTATCATTTCATTTATCGTCCTATATGACAACGTTGGAGGCTTTCCCTCATCCTGAAAGATGAATTTCGTGTAAAGTCTGTCTAACCAACGCAAGTGCACGGCGGCCGCTTTCTTTAACTAACCCTCATAATCGTTTTACAACATGGACCCTCCTCCTGACGGTCCCCTCTATAACGTTGCAACATTTTAACATCACCGTCTTTTTCTAGAGTCTCTTTCTCTGTCTAAACAACACGTGCACTTCACATTGTGAAAAGACTGGGTTTTTACGAGAATCAAAATAAGAAACTTGGAAAATATTGTATTCCTATTATTGCCATTGTTACTACTACTACTACTACTACTACTACTACTACTACTACTACTACTACTACTACTACTACTCCTACTACTACTACTACCACCACTACCTACTACTACAACTACTACTACTACTACTACTACTACTACTACTACTACTACTACTACTACTACCACCACCACCACCAGTCCACCACGATTGTTAAATTTTCTACTTAGCATGTAGGCATTTTCGTAATTATTATAATCAGTGCTATTAACTCACATAGATATAAGTGCCTCATTCCGATTCTCCATCACTCTCAGTCAGCGGTAACGATGAACCTGCTATCGTTAGATTGCTGATCCCGACTAATGTATTTTTCCTCTACTTTCTTTACATGCTGCACACAATTTTTCCACAGTTCTGCATCGATCCCTTCTACACAGCTTCTCAACAAGTTGCAAACGCTTTCGCTGAGTGAAGGTGTTGCATTTCTCTTGCGCACTTCTCTCTTCAGTTTCGACCACACCATTTCTATGGGGTTGAAACAGCAGTGATACGGCGGCAACCTTAAAACTTCGTGCCCATATTTACGAGCGATGTCGTCAATCACGTAATCCTTGCCCACATTTGCCTTTTTAATTGCTGTCAGGAGTACAGCTTTAATAGGCAGAGGTTCGGGTATTTCAATATTATGAACCCTCATGTATTCGACTATATCTTTTAAGTTCATCGACATTGTAGGTGTTCTGTATTTTAAACGCGAATGATAGCTAGCATTGTCCAAAACAATTATAAATTTTTCATTCCTTGGCAGGTTTGTCATAAGCCTACCATCAAACCACTTTTCAAACACTGCTGCATTCATGTCATCGTGACTGTCGGCCATTGCATCACCAATGTTTTTCGCCGATAAGAAGAGGCAGTCTTTTACCCATCCCTCGGCACTCCCAGCATGAAGCACCATAATCCTTTTACCCCTCGACACAGGAGCAGGTAAGGTGCAAGCACACGAACCGTCGTCCCACCCATTTCTCGATACGTCATGGGTATCGTACCAGGTTTCGTCTAAATAAATTATCTTGTGTCCACTACTGCGAAACTTCCTTAGTTTTGACAAGTATATATCGCCAAGCTACAATTCTGCTGGATTCCACAATAACCCTTCTCTTATTCAAAGTGCGGTATTTGAAACCCAGCTCCTTTAGAAGACCGCGCAAAGTGCAGCGTCCATAAGGAAAATCACAAATTTCTTGCAAATGTGCAACCAATTCATCTAAGGTGGGCGCTCTCCCTTTTGCATAGAAATTATAAATTTCTCGGCGAATTAAATCGCATGTGAAATTATCCACCTTAGAGAAACGTTTTTTTTTGTTTTTTTTTTGTTTTTTGTTTTTTTTGTTTTTTGTTTTCCACACTTTGTCGGCGTCTTTGGTATTCCTTTCGTCACAATTTTTCTAACCGTATTTCTGTGAATACCCAGAATTTTTGCAGTTTCACTACATGACCCCTTACCAAGATTATTTTTCACCACATATTTATATGCGTTCAAAACAAGCGCTTGACTTTGCTTAGAAAGAGTTCCCGTTATAACTTTGTTTTTTGAGGCTTCTCCCCTAACATAACTCGGCCCAGCAACACCTTCCAATTCATTCACACTATTGTCTTCACTTTGATTATTTTCACTTGACTGAACGTTATCTAACACTTCATTTGCATTTACCACTGCATTTACCTCCCACGGTCTCCACATCGTGACACACAACGAATGTCTGCACCTAATGAAACAGAACAACTGGAAGTTGGAAATCTGGCAACTGAGACTCCACGCGGAGTAGACATGTAACTGTCATTTTCAGAAAATCTGGGCTGCTATTGGTCCCCAACGTCAGTGTTCCATTTCTGAAGTGTGGAGATTTATGACGGTCATTAGTGGGCGTGGAGGTCAGGACCATCGAGGTCCCTTTGACTGGGAACTGCACATACGTTGGCTAAACAGACTTTAATTCTAAGCTCTATGGACGCTGTATTCATTTGAACATCATTTCATTTATCGTCCAATATGACTTAACGTTGGAGGTCCTCCCTTATACTGGAAGATGAATTTGGAGTAACTGTAGGCTCCATGGACTCTGGGCTCATTTGAGCATCATTTCACCCATTTCATTCATCGACCGATATAACTTAACGTTGGAGGACGTGAATTAGAAATTTTATATATTAATTTGTTATATACATATATATTATATATAAGAAGAAAAATATGTATACAACACTTTTAATTTAAAATTTATGAGACCGAAACGAGCCGTGATGACTTAAACCGTGAAAAATTGATATTTCTTATAGCTAATGGTTTGTAATCTAAAACTAGATAATTTTGGAATGCGGCTGTCATTCATTCTGTCAACATATTCCTTCCAGTTATTTCTATATTGGTTTATTCTATCTGTTAGCGTAAAAATATTCAATCCTTTTCGAATGTCCTCATATCTTTGCTTATCTAGAGGATTATACCCTGCTACATTTCTTAAAAACTTCATTTCCGCTGTTTCAATCATTTGTTCTTATTTTGTTAAAGTCCAAAATCCACTACCATATAATAACATTACTTTATAAAACTTTAATTAGTCTCTTGGGGGTAGCGTGTAGGATCTTCTTTTAGTACAGCCCTACATCTGGAAGTTGCGACCCTGCCCACGCGAACACCAAGTCCCTTTGGCCCGGAGGGTAGTACTTGGAAAGGGCTGGTAGCGGGAGAGGTGGTCTCTCCAAAGGGGTTAGCATCCCTTCCCTCGCTAGCTCCAGAACACCCTGACCGCGTGTCTAGTACATGGTTAAGGGTCCCTTTCAAAGGGTGATGTGTGAAGACCTCAACGGACATTGGATAGGTAATACCAACTGTGCAGACGAGGCGCCCTCTCTCCTGGGAAGAGAATGAGGAGATCCATGTACGGGGTAACAAAAATAAAGTCCTCAATGATCTAACTAAAGAGCGGAAGAGGCAGCCCGCCATTTGGAGTTAATACAAATGGGGGCTATGATGATTAGACTTAAGATGGCAATCCCATCATTCGTCTTACTCGGCGGAACGCCAGTAACGTGCTTAGAGGACATTTGCTTACTAAAAGTCTCATATATATAACGGACATATACAATATATTCCGCTGCCCCCTTTGTTCCCTGCTTGAGTGGGATATTTAAGGAATAATTTTGCCTGGATTCCTTGTAAAATTGTTCTGTTACATTCCGACAAACGAGCCTCACTATGGACCACAAGTTTTCCTTTACTCTTCATCCAAAATAAATTCCAGTATCTTGGCATTTGTAACAAAGAAATGCTTAGAAGCGAGAGCATCGCCACTGATGCTCATCTAGGTAACAATAATAATCTCAAGTAACAATTTCCGTTTATAAAAGCATTGCCACACGTCACCAGATTAACAATGTTCCCCGCGTCCCTCAACCACATAGAGCTTGGTCCCGGACAGTACATCTCTCGAATTTCCCGTCCCTTCATTTCATCTGAGTTATCATTTGACATCATCTCCCCTCAGGGCAGAACTATCGGCGGGTGTCTTGGCGTTGCATGGCTAGGTAATATGATCCTGGTAAACTCTTCTTCCTCGCTGGGAAAGTCTCCAGTCTCTGGGCCGGTCTGGTGGGCCGTTTCAGCACAACGGTGGATTGTATGCCGGTTGTACTGACCTGCCGGGGAGTTTTCAACTAGTCAATTATAGGGACCACGCCATCTGCACTGCTTAGCAGTTTAAGAATTTCACTAGGAGTACCTCCGTTTAGCTTCTCTCTTCTTCTTCTCCTTCTTCTTCTTCTTCTTCTTCTTCTTCTTCTTCTTCTTCTTCTTCTTCTACCTCCATGGATTAGGCTATAGGCTGTTTCGGAGGTTCTTTATTACCTTTTCTTATTCTACCTACGTTCACGTTCTCGAGACCCTGATCACTTCATACTTACGTACACACCCATTTAATTCTTGTGACATTTGCACAAACTTTGCAGGAAAGGGAAAGAAGATAACAAGTGGCTAATGCAGGAGCACGTTTAGAGATCGATATAAAGATACTTATATTATCTTATACACAACTGAAGCACTAAATTGAACAGTATTATTTAGATAAAAACGTACTCCTGAATTCTGCACTTACACTGAAATATTTGAATGACTAGGCAAATTTTGATGTTATTTATTTTTTATGTTTTGCCACACTGTTGTATTTGTCGAAATATGTTTCAAAAACATACATCACTTAGATACAGTGTTTTCTTATACATTAGATTAATACTTAAGATGTAAAATCCAAGTATTTTAGAACAGAAGTGATGTTGGTGTGACCCATCGATGATGTTCGGTGCTCAAACTTCATTATTCTGGAAATAAAAACCAATAGCTTAATCATTTTATACACAAATGGCATTTGGCTGCAAAACATTTTATTCTACGTATATCCTTGTTGCTCTTCATGTAACATTAATGACCTTATTAAGAAAAAAAAATTGCTGAATTATCGACGTCATTTAGTTTCTGAAGTAAGCTCTTCACAGACTTACACCTACACGCACGCACACACATACGTACTCATAACTACGCAGACTATATTCTAAAATGTTTGGGTTCACTGTTATCGGTGAAACATCGAAAATCCAATACTCAATGCCCATATAGAAATACAATACTATCTGCATTATAGGTAGCTGCCAAAGAAGTCAAAAAGGCTACTGAGTGTTCCATGACCAACTTTATTTCAAATAAAAGCCAGTGATTTAAAGCTGGTTGCCATGTGATGGCTGAATTAGATTTCACTTTGCATGGTCAAGAGATAAATAATTGCATAACGATTTCCCATTTGAGAAAAGTAAAACTAATGGAAAATTGAAACAAATAAGTGATATCTCTACAAATTCTCTGAACATAAATTGTGAGCCTTTAACGGACTCTAATAATTTGTGTGGAAAATTTAGCTGTTACCAAATGTAATTTAGAATGAAGGGAGATTCTGAGGACATTCTCAGATAACTCAAGGAATTTGACATGAAAACTTCTTAAACATCTGGTATTTTAATCAAAATGTTTGCAACATTCTCTATAAAAAACGAAAGGTTCGAAAAACCGTCCCTGGATGCAAGCTTGGTAACTAATCAAGTTGTGGTTTTTTAATTATGTTGCATAGAGACACACACACACGACCGCATGTCGATCTGCTTCAAAGCATGATTTTGTTTAGATGCACAGGATCTTAAAACATAGGTTCCTTGTGAAATATCGACATCCAAATTTTGGGTGCAATAGAATACTTATCCTACTTAGGTACTATATATACTAGAGAAAATGATAGCTTGGAATGTAAAAACTAGAGATGGGCCCTCGACACTTTAGATACCTCGATACTCACGATAGTTGCATGTTGTCGACAACGAATGATACATCAGAAGATTCGCTCGGTACATTTTCGGTACTTCGATGGCGAATCTGCTATTTGTATTTTACTTTAAAATCACAAAATATTATGCCTGTAAGTAGAACACTGTAATGTGGTGCTTGTGCAGTAACATTATGCAAGAAAATAACCGTTGTGTCAAATTCACTGTCAGTTAACAGTTCCCAAGAAGAAATTACTGTATATCTCAAAGATGATTTCTCACCTCTTTCTAGCGCACTGGATTACTGAAAAAAAATTAAAATTTGTAAAATAAAATAAAATCATCATCTAAATATTTGTCTATTCCAGTGCAACAGTTCTCTCTGAATGACTATTTAGCACAGAAAAAGAAGTCAACCCGTAAAAATGGGAATGCTATTTTTGATGAAAAATTTATAAAAGTTGAGTGTTTATTAAATAATTTTGCTTTTAAATGTCTAACATATAGTTTAAAAATAAGTACACTGATGGACGGATTTAAATTTTATCTCATTCAATATGTGCACCTAATTAATTTCATTGGTATTACACAGTTCTCCGAACATTTTATTTTGTATTGAACCTAGAAGTAGAAATTACGGTATCGAAATATCGGCTATCGTGGAAAATATCGTGTATCGGTATTGACCCATCTCTAGTAAAAACCCTTCAGGCTCAAAACCATTAAAGAAGGCGCGTGTTTAGATTGGATACATCAAAAGCAAGAAAATGACTTTCCAAAATAATGCGAATTCAAGTTCATCGAAGAAGAAAAGAAAGTAGAAAAAGAAAACAAAAAGAAGAAAATGATTGCATAAAGAAGTATTTGAAAATAAAAATCAATGACAGCGGATATGTAGAAAATGGTAACGCCCTTGCCATTTTACCAGCTATACCAAAACATGAAGCGACATTCAGAATAAACAGGGTTTGTACGTAGAAATCGTAATACTTACTTTTTATTTTTCATACAGCCATCTTAGCAATACCAAATTCAATCACACTTGCTATAGACATGTGGATAATTAAAATATAAATGATACATACCCCCACACAGTTTATTAGGGTACAAGCATCAAATCCATGTGGTCCGCACCGGCAGACATTGCAGTCGTTCATGTAAGCCTGTCCAATTCGGCAGTTTTTAGGACGAACTGCGAAATAAAGACACACCATAGTACACCTTTGCTCTATACTAGTTAGTGTACTACAAAAGTATAAAGTACAGTTAAAAGGAAAACTTATATGCGTTAGTCATTGAAACTAAATTTTATCTAAAACTGGTTTAATGTATTATACAAAACACACACACTACAGCTTAACTACGGATCCAACAGAAATTTCGGGACCTAAAAAATTTACGACTTACTGCTTTGGAATATCTTTAGGTACATATAGCCGTGTTTATTGCAATTTTATTAAATATATATTACGCCGGATAATAATAATAATAATAATAATAATAATAATAATAATAATAATAATAATAATAATAATAATATTATTATTATTATTATTATTATTATTATTATTATTATTATTATTATTATTATTATTATTATTATTATTATTATTATTATTATTATTATTATTATTATTATTATTATTATTATTATTATTATTATTATTATTATTATTATTATTATTATTATTATTATTATTATTATTATTATTATTATTATTATTATTATTATTATTATTATTATTATTATTATTATTATTATTATTATTATTATTATTATTATTATTATTATTATTATTATTATTATTATTATTATTATTATTATTATTATTATTATTATTATTATTATTATTATTATTATTATATTATTATTATTATTATTATTATTATATTATTATTATTATTATTATTATTATTATTATTATTATTATTATTATTATTATTATTATTATTATTATTATTATTATTATTATTATTATTATTATTATTATTATTATTATTATTATTATTATTATTATTATTATTATTATTATTATTATTATTATTATTATTATTATTATTATTATTATTATTATTATTATTATTATTATTATTATTATTATTAATTATGTTACAATGATATATCTACTGTCCGCGAGTTGAAGCTTGCATTCCTTACTTTTCTGTATAATATACTTAGTCTTTGTCGGGAGTGTTATCACATTTATGGGGAGCCAAAGAGAGATAAAAAAGCAAAGTAGTACAATGATAAATGTGATTAAATCATGCATTAGCGGTAGTAGGATAAGATCACAAAGATATGTTGAACATTTTCATACCAGAGTGGATCATGCACGATTAAATTGTTTACAGATGTTCCATAGTTGAAATAATATGGATTTTTATAGAAAATGTTCCTACAGGTGCAATTACCCGATGCAGTTTCCAGAGGAACACTTAACATCGTGAGTCCAGAGTCCTTTTTATTTTGCATCCTAGAGATGTACACGTGATGTACACTTACATGTCTCGAATGTGATGTGGTAGATTTTAGTGCTGACACATTTTAGTGCTAATTATGTAACCACTGCATGAAAATATACGCACAGAAATAATGTAGTAACTTCTGAGCCAAGATATCTAACACCATTGAACTTGTTGATGAAGTATGTAATTATATAAAACGACATAATATTGAACGACATTACCTTTATAAGCTATATTTTCCCCATTCTCTATTTCTCAGCACGGCGAGTTTATCAAGGTTCGATGGACGGATGGAGATGTCTGGCTGTCAACACTGTACCCGAACTTCTTCGTGTGTAGACAAGTGGATCTTTGAAGGAAGCTCTGGATTTTTTGAGTATTTCTGCAGGGGCTAATGTCGGATTAATACACAGAATATGTGGTAAGTGTTTCTATTTGAAGTTCGTCATTCATATGTGATGTACAAATGGGGGCTAAGGCAGGTAACTACGGTCCTCCATATTTTACCATTTGAGACGGGTACAAATACGCGGCCAGAGTGGGACTTGTGCTGTGAACCAAGTACTTATAAATGAAGATCTCGTGATGTGCTGAGGTATATTTGTTCCACTCGTATTCTTTGCTGCTTCATTCCTTGTTTTCGTTTACTCGATCCGATTTTCGTGCGTTGCTGAGAGCTTTGATGCAAAACATATTTTCGTGAGTGAATGGGTTTATATTTTAGTTACAGCAAATGTTTTAAAACTTGTAAAGTTTACAAATTTGGTCTTATTGGTAAAATGTATTGGTTATGTTAAAGTCTCAAACCTTCACAGTGATAATTCGGAAAGAAAAAAATTACTCGCATATTATATAAAATATGGTGTTAAAGGAATACAATCACTGATGCATACGTGATTCGTGCAATATCCCTTGTATGTATGCCTTTATGTATTTGAAAAATGGATGAGTAGCTTACAGTCACATTCATTTAGACCACCGAAGCTTCCACAAGGCTTTTGGAATGATGCTGAGATAAATAGGGTGCTTTTTTTAATTTACGTCCTCCAACGTTAAGTCATATCGGACGATAAATGCAATGGGTGAAATGGTGTTCATATGAGTCCGGGGTCCATGAAGCTTAAGGCTATCCTACATTCGTCTTTCAGGAGAAGGGAAAACCCAGAAAAAAACCTTATTCAGGTAACTCACTCTGACCGAGATTCGAACTCGGGACCTCTTGAACGTGAGGCAGACACGCTAGCGAGGCAGGCAAATAGGGATGCATTGCCAAACAAAAAGTAATATTTTAGTTCAAGATTTCCATTGGAGAGGAAACGAAAGTTAATCCATCCCCTGGTTTTTCTTCGGTTTGGATATCTTCCAAGCGGCTGTTTACCAACACTAATAAAGAAAACCTTTTAGTTGTTTAATGCTTAGCTGTTACTAAAATAAAAGTCGCAATTAGTGCATATGCGGTATTATTTATAAAAATGTTTTCACTCTGCTATTAGAAGCATTAAAACAATTTAAGTATTAACTTGCTGTATTTGTTAAGTTTCCCTAAAAGATCAAGAACACAAGTTAATTACAGAACTATTAGTACATTTGGGTAACAGTATTATGGCGATGTAGCGTTATTTTCTTCGTATTTTGTACAACTCCATATTAAACTTGGCACTGCACTAGTAAGGTAAGTACAAATAACTGCTCTTGTATTTTGAGAACTAATATTTTAGTGTTATTTGAGAATAGCAGGGAAAGGCAGTGAAGTTGTTCCTTGGTTTACAGAATGACAAAATCTTAAGGATTTCCAAGTACATCTAAGAGGGTATACAAGTTAAAATTAGTATATCTTACCTTTAGGGAGATCATCCTTGGAGAATGGTGCCACTGGAACTGTAGGTAAAAACAATGCATTAATAAAACATTAAATTTATAGCTAAACATATTAAGGTATAAATGGCAGAATGAGAGGTTCACTTCTAGAAAATTCTAGAAAGCAAAATGTCACTCCAATGTTGCCGGTGATAGGTAAAGGGAATATAAGCTATGAAACTACTGTAACATTTTTCCTGTCGATAACTAAATATTCGATTAGTTTCACATTTGCTAATTTTCCAACCTTTCCGAATTTTATCAACATGTTTCAAACATGCTTTAAAATACCATAACGTCGGTACTGAAAACTTAAATGAATTATATTTGCAATATTTGAACTAAAATATGAGACTATTTGTTTAAAGCGAACAATTAAAATTCAAGAGCTTGTAGTTCGAAATCATTCCCGTTGAACCCGCCACTCTGACTGTAGGGTTTCTTGTAGCGTATCCGGGTTGTAAATGAATGCGGTTTCTCTTCTACTAATTTCCTGTCCATTATTTTCTGTCTCAATTATTTCTCTTTTAGAGTATAGGTGGCATTCTGCGCGTTGCGGCTGGACGGTGGATATAGGATTTGGAACGTTGGATCGCCGATGAACCCGCTTTGTAGGATCACTCCTAGGCTTTACGGATCTCTCCAGGAGCCTCGGGGCGTAGCGGCAGTACTACCAAGTGACAGGATGCGTTTTATCCAGAACCTTAGACATAATTGTGCTCTTTGTCGCAATAGATCTGATCTAATTGTCCTTCTTCTCTCTCCCTCCTCCCTTACCCTAGGAGAACCGTTATAAAACTACTTGTAGCCTCCCTCTACCACTACAATAAATAGTTATCGTAAATAATAAAACTAACAGTTTAATCTGAATTTAAAGAAACTGCGTTGTTTTTATTTTTATAATTTTGCTATTAAGATCTGGCAATATACAAAGATAAATGTGGGATCCAAAATAAAAACGTAGGAAAATATCAGCAAAACGCTAAATTACATGAAGTACATGCTCCTAGCAGCAGTCATCAACGTTTTTTTGCTGGAACATTAACTAGTAGCTAAAAAATAATGTACGACAATGGGACAAGATAAATCAAAATTGGAGCGTTTATGGCAAGATCAGTGGTGAAGCGCAGAAGCAAGTGTCTACCATTTGTTTTCCTAAGTCAATGCCATGCATCCTATGGTTATGGTCTTAAAACTTAGAGAATTTGGTGGTATTATAGTCTATTTAGAAAATGTTATGTCATTTATTGTCCACGTTTAACTTTACTTATATTTATAAATAATAATGCTTTAAACAAACCATGGATTTTTTTAATTGACAGAATAATAAAAGGTTTATTCATGAAAGTCCTTCAACTCATTATGTACCTATGAGCACTTTGCTAACATATCAAACGATCAGTCGTGGCATGAAAGAGGAAGAGAGAAAAACGCGATAATGGGGGAACGTAGTGCTGGAAAGGGATACATGGAGAAAATGGTATGGCAATGACGTAGGGAAAAACTAAGACATGCGGAGATATAAAAGCATGCTTAGGGAAAAAACGTATTAGAGTGAGAGCATGCGCAGTCCAAGAGAAGAGAGAGAGGAGAGAAAGAGAGAGAGAGAGAGTAAATTACAGTTGACAGAGAGAGAGACAAATACAAAAGTTGTCGGATAAAAACGAGTAAAAATAGTGAGTAGGTAGGTAGGTAGGTAGGAAGGTAGGTAGGTCGGTAGGTAGGTAGGTAGGTAGGTGGGTGGGTGGGTGGGTAGGTCGGTGGGTAGGTAGGTCGGTAGGTAGGTAGGTAGGTAGGTAGGTAGGTAGGTAGGTAGGTAGGTGTTTTGGTGACTAGTTAGATATGGATAGATGGGTGGGTTGAGTGTATTAGGTGAATAGGTTGTTTGGAAGGTGTTAGGTGGTTGGAAATGTTTTACTCTGTTCGTTTCAATATTGTGCGTTATATCACTTTACTATTTATTCGTTTAATTATAATGGCTTAGTTAAAGTTTTATTTTTCTTTGAACACAAATTTCATGTTACTCTTCTTTGGCTAGTCTATGCAGTGAACATAAGGATATGAAGAAGGAGTATATAATGCATCTTCAAGTTTCAGAATAGATAAAATCGCCTCCAATTTGGTTGGTAGGTTACAAAATATTATATCTTGACAGAACAAGAAATTGTTTTCCTAATTTAAGTAGGTTGTCAGTTTCCATTGTACAACGAGAAATACAGGAATTTTCTATAGCTGAACCAATCTACAACTACCCGGTTTTGGACTCATAAAATCAAATCTATAATTAAATCAGGAATCCAAAATATCTGTTCAAATTGATAATAAGACTATGGCAAAATCAGAGAAAATGTAAAAGGATTTATGTATTGTATACTTGCTTTTGAACTGCTGAGTCTTAGTGACTATAACCATCCAAAGAAAGGTATAATTTTACCTTGTACGAGGCGCGTCCGTAAAATAAGGTGTCCAAGGCGCTGGGGCCGTGAGGAACGCTATTACGCGAGATCGGATAACACTGGCGTGTAGCTTGTTTCACCCCTTCAACTCCCCGCCACAACGAACCCGTTGCAACCATTAGTCTTGGCTGGGCAGCCGTTTGCGATGGAGCTTCCTGTCACTTCCGCCGCCAAGTGCGAGTTGAGTGCAGTGATCCGTTTTTTGTATACCAAGGGCATTACCCTCACCGAAATTCATCGTCAGTTATCCGAAGACTATGGGCCACAGTGTATGGACGTCAAAAACGTGCGGAAATAGGTCAGAGAGTTCAAAGACGGACGTACAGACGCCCATGACGAACGCGTTCTGGTCAGCCTTCGGATTCAGCCGAAACAATTGCAAAAGTAGAGCAAGAAATGCTTAAAGATCGGCGTGTGATAGTTCGCGAGCTGTGTGAAGTCAGTAAGACTACGATTGACAAGATTTTGACCGAACATTTGCATTATCGCAAGGTGTGTGTGAGGTGGGTCCCCATACTGCACATGCAACGGCTGATCTCCTGGCCCAGTTCGGATAGGACATCCTCACCCATCCCCCCTATAGTCCAGACTTAGCACCTAGTGATTATCATCTGTTTCCTGAGTTGAAGTCACACCTGGGTGGAACACATTTCCAGACCGACGATGATTTGAAAAACGAGAGTGAGAGCTACCTGCGCAACTTGGCGGGAGAGTGACATACAAAAACTGCCACAGCGCATGCAGAAGTGCATTGATCGCAATGATGATTACGTTGAAAAATAGCTGTAAGTTCCGCCTTTTCATCAATGTAACATTCATTGACAATGAACATATAATAAAATTGGAGACCTTATTTTACGGACACGCCTCGTATATTACATATAGTTTAAAATTATGTAATAAACTATATTTTGAAACTCACTGCAGATGATATTAAAGAGAAAATAGTGTTATTTGAACTAGCTCCAAATCTTCTATATGCGACAATTGATTTTATTAATATATTACCATTGTATAACTTTCAGGTAGCTCAATAATAGAGGGTCTTTTGAAGAAAGATTTGCTTATTTGTCTTATGTATAGCGAATAGATCTCCTGAATTTTTATGTGAAATATTGACAAAATTGCCAAAGACTTTGATTTTGAATGAAAATGTCTTTAAAAGGAACGTGGAGCTGCAGATATTGTAATCCGATGTGCAAACTCGGTTAAATAAGATATATCCTTCAGCTACAAAGATGTTTTAGTATGATTAGGAAGGACTTCTTGTACATTTGAAGACTAACACATATTGTTAAAGCACCATTTAGGTGAAATCATCTTTTCAACATTGCTCAATAGTTATTTGTGTTTATTAAATTAAGAAGTAGGGTAACAGGTCGTTCTCAATTAGTGTACTTATTACCATGTATTTATAATAACTTTAAAATTATGCAGCACTGCTCTAAAAATACAAATACGACCAGCAGTTTAACATTTGAAAGGTGCTACACATTTGAAAATTCAAATGAAAATGTATGAGCAATATTCCGAAATTATTGATGTCACAAAAAGCTTATTTGACGTTTATTATGCGTTTTACTGCAAATTTTCTCTGCAGCATGCTTTTGTCTATCTCTTTTAGTTTTCTTGTTATTCAAAATGTGCCAAATTACTCAAAAAAGTATTTTCATGCAAAGCATAAGAGAAATGCTATAATTAAAACTATTAGCTAATACCTGATACGAGTGTCTTGCTTACCTTCAAAAGCAGCCATAGCTACTGCAATAAACTGAAAAAAAGTTAATAAAATACCACGTATTACTTATGTATAGTGATAGTGATTTAATTTATTAAATTTACACTACTTATTTAATGTATACTAGTATTATACACCAAAAGTATTGGGTAAGGAGTTTTAAACTATTGGTGTTTGGCTGATGTCTGCTAAGACAGTTGCAAGTGTAATGTCCTAAACCTACTAGTAAATACAATACAAAGGGGATTCTCTGAAACTGGGGTGACTATTCATCACATTAGATATATTAGACCGTAAAGTCCATCTGAGTGACTCATTTGTTAGATACTGGCTTACTCATCGGGGTTTAAACCCGGTACAGGGCGATATTTTAAATTTGCTGAAAGTGATACCTCATGTCAGTGGATTTACTGCCATGTAAAATAACTTCTGTGAGTGTAATCTGTTTGTTGTATGAGGAAGGTTCTCAATACCCTATGTTTTGAATATACTTTGAAATGACTCAAATTATAAGCGCCTAATTTATAATAGAAAACGCTATGGTTACGTTGAGATATATGAATAAACTGACGATATCTAATGCTGTTTCAAGTTGGCAAAAGGGAAAAGAAGTCCTCATCTGCCATCACAAGACTATATGAAGCAGTTGTTCAAATGAATAATAAGTAACTAGACTATTGAAAAATATTACAGTACACAGCACTGGATATCTGTATTCGTATTTGAATATTATGACATGGTCAAAAACTGATGTTGAATGTAATTGGTCAGGGTATTTTATATCAACAGTATATTTTTACACACAGTTAAACTCATGAAAGGATTACTTTGTTTAACAAGTCCAAGAGTGCATAACTAAAATCAATACATGCTCCATTTTCCCATACATCTGCCTAATTATTTTAAAAGAGAAGATGAATATACAGCAAATGAGTGCTTCATAAATCTTATTTATTTAACCCTGGCACGACAGAGGGTCAAGGTCGACTGCCGGCCTCACTCCCACTGACGCACGGCAGAGGTGGGCGATCATCCAACCGATACGGAGAGGAGATGTGGTCAGCATGTCGGCATCCCCCAGCCGAAAAGTTGGTTTTCGTGACCAGGTACCTAGCGTAATCTCCTCACATTCCTCACGATGCTGAGAGGGCACCGATCCTATAACCGGGACATAAAATACGCACCTTATGTGTAGTATCGAACCCGGGCTGCTTTCCGTGGTCAGGGACCAAGGCATGCTGCCTTAGTCCGCTACACCACGGCTCCATAAATCAGTGAAATGAAAAACCCAGATAAATGAACAGACCAAACAATCAGTATCTACAATTATAAGAAACATTAAATTCATTAACTTCGGATATTTTTTCAAAAATAACTGAACTGGAACCTCTTTCTTTAATTAATTAGAGCCAGACTGAAAAATTCAATGCCACAGCAGGGATTTGAACCACGGATCTCCTGGTTTCCGTCCAGTCGCTCTAACCCCTTGAACTACCATGACCAACTTGCCGACGCGACATTAAACTCTCCAATTGATTCATTATATTTTCCCGGTAAATCACTAAGAGTTCTCATATTCGAGATACACATTTGTGGCAACTTGCTGTAGTAAGTACTTAAATACCAGGATTTTTATCATTAAACCTTTTAATGTTAAATATTATATTGGGGAAGTAATTCTCATAGAATTAATCCTTTTAAATACATTACTCCGGTATAAGAGCATTTTAACTGAAAAATTCAATGCCACGGCCAGTCGCTCTAACCCCTTGAGCTACCATGGTCAACATGCCGACACGACATACTTTCGCCTTATTTTACATTTTATGTAGTAATTATAGCTTAAACGGTTCAGAACCTGAAATTCTGTAAATAAAGCCTTGAAAATGTGATTTGTAAATGTTTAAGTGAAAAGTACGCTACACATTTTAAATTTTTCCAGGATCGCAAAGCGGCCTGACTTAGAACTTGTTAAAATTACGTAAGAGATAGAAATATGATTTGTATAGATAACAGTAGTGTAGTGCACTAAAGACCCATACAGTATTCATATTCCATCAAATTTAGTGACCAAAACGATACCTACGTTTACCAATTTTAAAATTGATGGTGAAATAATAATCAAAAATTCTTTTGAGTGATATTCCGGATTACCAGACACTTTCCTTATATATTTGTTTATAATTTAAGAGGTGAAAGATAGCAAAAGACAAACACTTACTGCGACAGCTATCAGAAAGATACAGACAAAGTACTTCATGATTGTTGCTCCTGAAACAATGCTCCGACCAATAACGAAAGTAAAGCGCAGACGGAACTGTTAAGACGAGGTTATATATGCTGCAGAACACTTGCATGCTAGACTGTTGCAAACTGTTCAAATAATAATTATGACAAACACTGCAACAAATGTTTTCCAACAATTATTGCGCTCGATCGGTTTCAATGTCGTCTCGTAAGGCAAGGTAAAGTATCACTTTCTACCCCCCAGGGACCTACCTCGGTAGGTACGGGTTTGGCGCGCCCGGGGTCCCGAGCCAACAGTCTCCCTCGTGTGGGCTCCTCTTCGTGGTTGAGGGAGACGGTCAACAGGCCCACCCACGTGTAGGACGTGCGTGGAGACCCGTGGAGAAGGTTTTTAGATTCTTGTCTAGTTTAGATTTTAGGATTTAGTGAACGAAATTTTTAGTAGGTTTTGATTGATGTTTTTTATGTACGTGTATTTTTAATAGGTTTTGTTACACTTGTATAGTTTTTAGAAAGTTGTATATCTGGCTTTTGCCATGACTAGTTTTTTAAAGGGCGCTGATGACCGCCGTAGTTATATATATATATATATATATATATATATATCATCATATCACTTTCTACCCAATTGAAATTATTTTGGTTTTTAAGGAAATTTAAGCAACTATTTCAGTTTAGTTATATATGAGGAAGTATAAAACAAATAATTAATTTCAAAACAACATTTAGTTCTTAAGGACTCCCTTCAATACTTCCAAAACTCGCACCAGAAAAATTGGAAGTATATAAGTGACTAAAAGAATCTCCACCTCCATACGTGTTATTCTGTTAAGCATACAAATACTTCTTGTTATTCTTGTTCTTCTCCTCCCTATGTTCTTACATAATTGTTTTTCAACAGAGCAAGATGGCGTGACTGTAACTTGCGCGACATGTACACCGGAGGATCGCGGTTCGGTCCCCGACGACAGTGTACGTTGCCTTGAGTTTTCCGTGGGTTTCCTAGGTCACTTCCCTGAATCCTGAGGTGCGTAATTTCATACGAAGATTTATTTTTTATTATTTTCTTTCTCTCCAATTCCTTATTACTAGAGCGAACAGTTTTGTTCCCGAACGGGTTTTGAAGATCATCGGTTAGTACTGCCTGGAGGGCGGGCGTCAAACTCCGACGCTGTCTGCATGTTTTGCGAAGCTGTTCAGAGCATGTTTTGTTAATGGAACATGACGGACATAAACGTAATTGCTACAAAACTCAAACTTTCTGTTCATAAATGTTTAAATATACAAACGCATTAACATTCCCATTCAGAGCATTAGACAAAATAGTGTAGTATTAATAGTATATAAAATGCACTATGTATAATATGTAACAAAACACAACATGGAACTTCTTATATATGCATAGACAGATTAGTACATAAAAAATACATTCTATTTCACAAAACCAATCCTATTACACTGAACGAAAATAAACATTCTGAGGTTGTGAGAAGCATATGGTTTACGATAATCACTTAAAACCTGTTTAAACCAAGAAAATGTCGTAGGGGAAAATTTGAAGTATTTTATATTTTAGGTTTATTATTTAATACTGGACCTTTACCGTTCTTAATGGAATTTAAAATATGTTTCATTTCACACATTTCAGTAAAGCCAGGATTCTTCTGAATCACACTTTTAAGTTTTTTTTTTATTTTTTTAATGTGATATATGACCGTTTCTTCAGCAGAGTTTATTCTGTCACAGACTTTGTGGAACCTGTCAAGAGCATCAGAAATTTCACAGTCAGACTTTTCGAGATAGGTAATTGTTTGTGGTAAGATACTGATATTGTATTTACCATACATTACATATAATATAACTTTATATATAGAATAACGTACATAGCAATATACTCCGGGCACAATGACCTAAACTGTTTCTAACTTGTAAATACGCAACTGTCACAGCGGGAGCACCACCTTCTACCTGCAAGACAGTCGTCTGGTCTCGATCCCGTCACTGCAACAAACTACTTGATAAGCTACACGTTCGGGAACAAATATGCTCGCCCTAGTTATTGCTTTTGAGGTACGTGGTCTATGATGGTAATGCTTGTTCATTGTAAATGGTTTTCTCGCACTGGGTGTTATGTGGTCGTTATCCCTAGGGGTGAGGAGGTGTTGCTGGACGTTAGTGTTGGTGCTTGGTGCCAGGATGAAAAACTCTCAGCACTTGTTAGGGATTCCCCGCATCTATTTGTTGTTCCTCCACTTCCTGCATCCCCCCTGTTAGTCGGAATCAATGTGACTGTTACGCATCGCGATGTGTGCTCTCCGTGATTCCCGTAGGGAAAGGGATCCGTCCCTTTTAGCTGACAAAGTGCGGGCGCTACGGACCCCTAGCACTCGTGGTACCTCTGACGTTACTAGAGGAACCTCGCGCCGAACATGACGAGCCCCTCCCGTAGGGGAGTTGTTCGGATTGGGTTGGACTCGAGGGGGCAGTGTGTTCCCGAAACCCGTGGGAATCGGGTACGTCTTCGGACGGGGTTGCGGGAAGCCATTAAGTGTCCCGGGTACTAGCCTGCAAAGCTAGTAGAAGGTGTGCTAGATCACCAGGCGGCCCTACCGAGGTTTTTCGGTAGTCTTCACCTTGAGTGTTGACGCGCGTAAGTGGCGTATCCACTTCCATCCCGTCTTGACGTTGTGCTCAGCGGGGGGGGGGGGGGCTTTTTAGACTCCAGATATTGCCCTATGGAAAGAGCCCCGGAGTATCCATCGCTCCCGGGTAGAAGGAGGCCCGGGTCCTTGGTCCTACGGGTCCAGGACTAATGGAAGTAGATCCTCTGACCTTAACTGTGCTCTCCGTGATGTATACCTTTGCCATATAATTATATCTAGTTATATAATTATATAATTTGCCTTATCTTGCTCTTCAATATGGCTTGTTCTTTCTTCCACTGTTTCCTCATTGTCCTCACCACTTTTTCTCTGTGTTATACTTATGTGTATAAATCTATGATATTGCCACGCTATACCTCGAAAATTGCCGGGAAAACCACCTTCTATAAAGCTTAAGAAAACAGAAAAAGTTTACATGAAGCTTTTACAGAGGTGATCACTAACCTAAATGTTGTGAGCCACAAATTTATGAAGCTAATTGGAAGCAAGCCGCATTGTAAGAGATGTTTATGAAATGGTTTACAAAATGAAGGAACATTTTTTTTTTTTGCACTACACTGAACATTATTGTTCAGCTACACATGAAGGAATGAGTGCTAATTTTGAGAAGTATCTACTTTTTCTATTTTTGCTGTTAGCCTTTTGAAATCTGGCTGATAATTGGTAAGCGCAGTTCGCACAAATTCAGATGGATATTTAGATTTAGTGAATTTAAGTAGCTCCAAATATTGAAATAAATCTCTTAGCACACTTTTTTGCTAGTGGGCATTTTTCTTCTGGAAAATTCTTTCAAAAGTCTACGGTAGAAACGCCACTTTGAGTCCTTTTAGTCCCTGTGCTCTTGCAGTTCTAGTAGCTCCAACTCTACAGCAGCTTCGTCCTTTGTTATTGATGATCAAACAGAACAGCCATCGCCCACATCAACAGAGAGGATTTTCCAAGAATGAAACTGAAGTTTTAAGTGATCGTAAATCATTAAATCTGCCACTGACTTCTTCAGCAAGGCTTGACATGTTGCTCAAATGATCTTCAGTTTCTACCTGAACGTCAGGAAGGCTTTCAGTAGTTTTCTTCAAACATTTGAAGTGCGCAAATGCTTTAGACTGCAGTTTTAAGTTGCTATGAAAGCAAAATGCAGTCCGGGCCAAATTAGAAATAAGTTTCTCTCTTTCTAAAAATATGTTCGACTGTTCGACGTTTGTAAATGCTGGACCTCATCTGTATATATATTAAGTAATCTTACTGTAAGCTTCATGTCAAGAACCGCATGTGGTTCGAGTGTCTCGTTATGAACACGCTGGTATATAACATTTTGCCTTTGCCTTATGCTTCCAAGACACTCCGGTCTGAACAATTTCTAGTAATGATTCTTACCATTTTATTATCTGTTGGTTGTGAAGCATCGCCTAGTTTTTGTCAGAAACCTAAAATGTTTTTACTGGCCGTAAATGTAAAACATGGGAGGACCTGCTTTACTTCCCTTTCGACGGAAGTCATACGATAAAGAATGATCACATTTTTTTGACAACTTATCTTTAGTTATCCTCATAATTTTGATGGTCCTTCTCAAAATAGTCTCCCCTGAATGCGATGCACTTGTCCCAGGGTTTCTGCCAGTCTTCAAAGACATGCTGGAAACAATTTTTTGAGCGATCCTACAAAATTGCCTCCGCAGCCTTCACCACTGCTTCTGATGGTGGATAATGCCTCCCACGAAGACGTTTCTCCAAGTTAGGGAATAGAAAAAAGTCACATGGGGATAAATTCGGACTATAGGGAGGGTGAGGGATGCACTTCACATTGATTTTTGCAAGATATTCACCAACATTGGCAATATGCGGCTGCGCATTATCGTGGTGCAGCGGAAATGTGGTCTTTTGCGCCTGATAAGGATTTGCAATGTTTTTAGGACATCCCTGTAGTATTGTCCAGTTACTGATGTGTGTGCAGGTACAACATGCTGATAAACCATTCCATGAATATCAAAGAATGAGATGACGATAACTTTCCCAGAAGAAGCAACCACTTTTGCTTTTTTTTTGGGGGGGGGGTAGTGATGGAGATTTCCACACTGAGCTTTGCTGTTTGCTCTCAGGATCAAAATGATGTAGCAAGTTTCATCAGCAGTGATTACGTTTGAAAGAAACTCCGGATCTTCCTCTAACACCAACTTTAACTGCATGTTACCTCCATTGCAGCGGTAGGCGATACTGAACATGTCTGAACTTGTCGGGTTCTCACAGGCGGGAACCAAGAGTACTAACAATGAAAATACTACGGCGTGTTTTTTTTTTTTACATTAAGCTAACAGAGTATAATAAGATTGAATTATAGTGCAAAAATGATGACCGTGAAAAATTATGATCATTCTTTATTGAAGAGCCCTCGTACTAAAGTCTTGTATGCAAGAGAATCCATTGCCCTCCGTCGAGTTCAAGCCTGTGACATTTGTATACGCCTGGAAAAACGTATTAGAAGAAATCTGTAAATTGAATATTTAAGTCAATTGTACGAGAGTGAATTATTCGAAATATTTGCAGTTCTTAATTTTGTGTTCCAATGATTGTCCTTTGAGTAAGCAACTGCAACATATGACAGATTTTGTGAAAGACAAGCTAAAGTCTTAGAGGACTGCAGAGAAGGCTTACCACCTTTTAGAGCTTGTGAGACATCTTCTGTACAATTGTCAGATATGGCTGATGAAAACTATTAATTTTTTCAGTGTAGCATTGTAGACTTCCTAACCATCCACGATCTCAGCTGTCTGAAGAGAAGCAGAGAAACGCTTCTATTTCATTCTTTTCTAAAGAGTCTATTTCATGGACACATAGAAATAAAATGAATTTCAATTTTAGCATAATTAAAGCTGTAGTTAAATCCTGGCACGACCGCCCTCCCAAACCATTGTTTTACTAGAGGATGTGTGTGTGTGTGTGTGTGTGTGTGTGTGTGTGTGTGTGTGTGTGTGTGTGTGTGTGTGTGTGTGTGTGTGTGTGTGTGTGTGTGTGTGTGTGTGTGTGTGTGTGTGTGTGTGTGTGTGTAGTGTTTAACGCCTGCTTCACTGCAGGCGATGACACTGATGATACATAAAATGAAGATGGAGCACCAGTGGAATGAGATGGCGGGAGAAACCGGAGATCCCGGAGGAAACCCGTCCCAACGCCGTGTTGTCCACAACAAATCTCACTTTGCGGTCGCCTAGGATCGAACCGGAACGCCTTGTTGACAGACAAGCGGTCTAACCACTCAGCCACGGCGCGATCGGTTTGCTTTCTCTTGTCATATGCGGAAACTATCAGGAAGGTATTCTATACTCATATCTAAAACTTTTCATTCAATGTCATCTATTCCATGTATGAGCAGCGAAGAAGAAAGGTGAGTATATTTCAAAAATACTATTAATATTCTCCCTAGTTGTTTAATTTTCATCTGCAACTGAGGTCTGTCTGATGATTCACGAGTGAAGATGGAGCACTGGTGGAATGAGATGGCGGGAGAAACCGGAGATCCCGGAGAAAATCCGCTCCAGCGCCGTGTTGTCCACCTCAAATCTCATTTTGTGGTCGCCTGGGATCAAACCCTTGGTGAGAGCCAAGTGGACTAGTGGTATAATACCTGACAATCAGTTACACGAAAATGTGCCCAGTTTTATTCATACTTAAATTACATTGTATACTAAATAAATATAAACTTTATTTTTGTATAATGGCGTTTTAGATTATTTATAGAAAAGAATTATGAGCTTTTAAAAATAAAGTACAAAAACATAATGAGTATTGTGTTTCAAAGGACAGAAAGTGGCCTAGTGGAGCTTGAATAATCTGCTTACATTTTTTTTTTTTTTTTTTTTTTTTTTTTTGTAATTTACGTCCTCCAACGTTGTCATATCGGACGATGAATGGAATGGGTGAAATGATGCTCAAATGAGCCCAGGGTCCATAGAGCTTAGAGTTACCCAACATTCGTATTTCAGGATAAGGGAAAACCCCGGAGAAAACTTTATCCAAGTAACTCACCCTGACCGAGATTCGAACTCGGGACCTCTTGAACGTGAGGCAGACATGCTACCACCACGCTACCGAGGCGGGCTTACAATTTGTAGCATACAATTTTGAAACATAAGATGTTAGAAGCCAGTGTTTGTCTTGCATACCTCAAATATTTTACTTTCTCCATTGAAGTTATGTGCATCCAAAAGTTGTATTTTTAGATTTCATAGTATCTTCAAACGTTTCAACAAGACATTCAAAATCATCCGTCCAACCTCCAATACTTTGTTTACTTTCACAAGACCTCTTTGACCTGTTCTGCTTCTGTGGCATAAGAATTTTTCATTTCAATTGTATCTTTTCATTATGTTAAGCATACTTTACATACTAACATGCCAACATAACACTAGGACACTGCCAGTAAACCACTAGGACTTCGTGCCCACATGACGTACATGCCTTAGTGGCGACTTACTATGTAAGTGTATTTTAAGTCCCGGGCTTCATAGTTTAGACCACTACTAGGGAACCTAATGAAATTTTTTTTTTGTTTTTCCACACTGGTCATACAGAGGGCAGCGTTTGGAAAGATAAGAGTTAGGCCTACAAATTCAATGCAAGAGCCAGGATTTAAACCACTGATTTTCCTATCACCCCACGATGGCTACATACAGAATGTTAATAAACTACATCGAAATATTTTCAGAGCAGGTGGTGATATCCTGAACAAGTAATTTAATATAGACGTATGGCCTTTTGATTCAAATGTGGAAGTTAAGGTATAAGTTTCTGAAGTGCCAATACGCTACTGATAACACTTGAGTGCACAACACACGAAAATGAAAAGACGTGTCGGAGCAGTCCCTCTGGCGTAATGGTTATGACATTAGCTTTCAAGTCGAAAGTTAATGAGTTCGAGTCTCCTTAATTTTCATGACTTTTATTTAATGTTTTGTTTGTTTGGTTGTTTTTTATCAATATTTTGTCCAAAAGCTTTTAATTTTCAAAATGTGTGCATTTTACGGTGTAATTTCACCTTGTCAATGCCATTAATTACAGTTATTTCTAACAAAGGTTGAATCTTGTGGACATGTTGACGTCTAAATGGGAGTTGATTTAAAGGGTGAACGAACTTACATAAAATAAAACTCTTTATGTCAGGTTTATAGGAACTGCTCGAAATGGCGACCTGCATTTTCAATGCAAAGTTGAAAGCGGCGAACAAACGGCTGTCATATTCTGTACAAAATTCCTTATGTGTGTAGAATAACTTCACATGCTACTATTATTAGGGTAGTTAGCTCCTCTTTTAGGTACAAGGTGTTTCATACACCAGAACTGAGGTGACCCCAGAAAAGGTGTACTAGTGTAATTGCACTGGCCAATCAGATTCACGTGCTTAGTCACGAATCACGGCATTTCTTCCTACTAGTATTTACGTACTAAAACACGAAGAAAAAAATTAACTACATGACAGGAACCGAAGCACTGACCTTTGAAATTCCAGATTTCGCGTTACGGATTGAACCACCGGTACACTTGCAAAAACAGCACTAGAGAAGATTACATGATGGAAGGAGTTAATCGTTGTTCATTGTCACACTGTCTGGTTTGAGATTTGAGAGATTTTTGAGACATTATATTTTGAGAACGCTAATAACGAGCCAGTAAGAATCGATATTTCTGTACTCGTAAGACAGTTTAAAAGACATTCTAACCCAATAATTTCACCCACCTTGTTTAAATAGCAGCTTATCCGCATCTGATGCCAGTTAGGTTTAACGCAATTAACTACGTTATGTTTAGCCGCAGACCATGCATTGTCTATCTCAACTTGCTTATATTAGTGACGTAGACTAATCGCTGAAATTATTTCGGTGTAGTTCATTAACATCCCATTTAACCACACAGCAACGTGTTGGCATGATATAAAATACTCCACTGACACTTTTTCCGGTAAACCACTAGAAGATGTGGC
The DNA here is from genome assembly GCA_030765055.1 of Mantis religiosa. Taxonomy (NCBI): domain Eukaryota; kingdom Metazoa; phylum Arthropoda; class Insecta; order Mantodea; family Mantidae; genus Mantis; species Mantis religiosa. The sequence continues at coordinate 116,957,636 of CM060956.1, read as the reverse complement.
GAATTATAATGCTGTAAGTACTCTAAGTCCCAGAATTCATAGTTTAGACCACTATTAGGTTAATCAATGGAAATTAATTGCCATTTCACACTAACGGCGTATAGCACAAAGTTTAGCAAGATTTTTACTTTGTTTTATTTTCAGTTCTAATCTAACAAGGTTTTATCACTATACTCACAGCTGACCACTTATGGACATATCCGTTGCTGTATTTAAAGACTACACACCAAAATTCATATGTGACGTACAACTACAAGGTCCAAAAATAAAGTGTAGAAGGTATCGCGTCCCAGCATTTGCTAGTGGCTACTGAGTATACATCGTCAGCTCTCTTCCCTGTGATGTCCGCCTCACTGTACGTATGCAGAGAGCAGTAGACATCTGCTCGTTAGTGATAACATAAGTGTTGTGTTATCACTATATGTCTCTACGCATTTTGGCTAATTTTGGAAACTTCCGGCTATGCACCGTATCCGATTTTGGCACACGGGCCCCACATACAGTAGGGATGATGCCATCGAACCCCCAGGCAACTACAAATGTGAGCATAGAGACAGTCAAGGCAACTAGAGTACTCAGGTAGGCCATTCCGGAGAGTCGCGCTGCCATTGGCTAACGCGCATGACGTCACTGGGAATACAGTTCAGCCGCGAGAGTTAAACACTAGCCCCAGAGTATGTGCTATTTAAGCTGTGCTACGTGTAAAATCGGAAGAAATAAACACCCACTTGTGTATTATAATGAAGGTTCCTTCTAGCAGTTAGTATTAAGAGTTTAAAACATGTTATTATTCATATGTTCTTACTCACTGTAGCTCAAGAAGATGACGAAGCAACCCATTGAAGATTTTGTTTTGCTGCAAGTTTCCTGATCATTTCTGCCTTCGCTCTTTTGTTTAAGTGCCTAATTCTAATGAAGGTTCTTGTCCTCACATAAAAAGAGATCACTTTGTGGTGAATTTCGGGAAACTTGGAACTTATAAACCTTGTTCTGCCGTTTCAAAACACTGTTTTCTTTCTTCAGGGCCTGCATCTGAGTCTTTAGTCTAATTATTTCCTCTTCAGCAGCAACAGAGTGGTCAGGAGCTACCTCTGTGCTGGTCGACTGGTCAATTTTTTTTTTTTTGCGAGATAAAGATGCTATAGTAGACAGCGCTCTCTTTCGCACGGTCCTAACTTCGCACCGGCGATCTCTTGCCGATATTGTCTATTAATGAAAACATTTTATTATTTATTATTATTATTATTATTATTATTATTATTATTATTATTATTATTATTATTATTATTATTATTATTATTATTATTATTATTATTATTATTATTATTATTATTATTATTATTATTATTATTATTATTATTATTATTATTATTATTATTATTATTATTATTATTATTATTATTATTATTATTATTATTATTATTATTATTATTATTATTATTATTATTATGATGATTATTATTATTATTATTATTATTATTATTATTATTATTATTATTATTATTATTATTATTATTATTATTATTATTATTATTATTATTATTATTATTATTATTCCAACTATCAAAGTTTTCTTATATAAAAAAAGAGCTATTAAACTCAGTGCACACATAGAAACAAATACATAAATATAATGTGTATCTGATAAATTGGTCTTGCTGGTACTAACTACTACCGCCTCAAATGCATCCCCTTGCCAATTAGGAATTTTCTATGACGGTACAGCGTCGCCCTTTAATTTTCTTTCCAGCGGCAACCCTAGCAGCTCGTTTTTTAAATCCCGTTCATAGTCTTCGGGCAGGAAGTGATCGGAACAAATCCTTGCATTATTCACATTAATCGGATCAGCCCTTTTACAGCGTAAAACCCATTTGCGCTGTAGTTCTCGATCTTTAGGCAAACAATGGAAAATCACATCCTTAGTTTTATACGAAGCATGTTTGCATTCAGCAACAGCGCAATGGTTTCTGCTTTTACTCATAATGTTACGACAAAAGACACAGCCAATAACTACAATTGCTCATAAGCAAATGCATCTCGTTTATTTCATCAGAAGGATTGTGGAATTTGCATGCATCAGCGCCTTATCTTATCTTAGAATGTGCAATCATAATATTGCATTACGCACATTCACGTGTAAGCGCTCTTGCGTTGTATCCTCAGTGACGTCACGCCCCTCAGTCAGCAGTGACAGTGTTTTGCGCGGGAAGGCGGGAATGGCCTGCCCTGAGAGACAGTCATCTTTTAATACTTCCATTATTTCTATTTTTCTGCATTTTGCTTCCTTCCTGTTTGCATTCTCAGTTTGGTTCTATTTCTCATCTCCTACCATCCTCAGATTCTTCTCTATCTTGTTTTATTATCCTAATCTAGCTAAGGCGCCTCCTCCTTAAATTTTAAAACATTTCTTTTATTGGGTCTCCTCTCCTGACTCACCCGTGTGCACTTTCTCTTATTGTATATTAGCTTGTTTATACTTTTACTACTTTCTGTGACATTTTTTCTATTCATCTGTAAAAATCTTATCCTCGTTCCGTTCATTAACGTCGTAAATGGATTACAGTTTCAGCACTATGTTTGCCATATTCTGTTCTCGTCTGATACAAAATGATCACTACCATGATGATCATGATGATGAGGAACATGAGGAGCAAGAGGATATGATGATTTATGAGGCACAGTAATTTCTTTTACGTGAGGAAAGTAAGCAGTAAATAATACCTTCTTAATTTAGTGATAAAACGGTGTGAAACAAACCTAATATACAACTTAGTTCACTACCTTCACAACCGGAATAAGGTCGGGTGCACCTTTTTTTTTTTAATTTACGTGTGCCCCAACGTTAAGTCATATCGGACGGTGAACGAATTGGGTGAAATGATGCTCAAATAAGTCCAAGGTCCATGGAGGATATGGGAAAACCCCGGAAAAAACCTTATCTAGGTAACTCACCCTGACCGAGATTCGAACTCTTGAACGTGAGGCAGATATGCTACCATTTACGCTACCGAGCCGGGCGTCGGGTGCACCTCTTTTCAGGGTTATGTGTCTTCAATTTGAATTTACAACAGGCGTAACTCAATAGTGAATAAAAATGTGTGCTCCTAAACAAGTGGGGTCCTGACAAATGGTTGCAGAACAAAACAATCACTTATACTGTAACAGGTCAACTATATTAGCCGCATTGGGAAGAAAGTAATTCCTGCTTCATTTGTAAACAGATGAATGATTAGTGAATAAAATAAAAGGAATGCTGATACTTTTATTGCGCCAAGGAAATGGCAGACTGTATATTTCTTTGAGCTCATAATGAAGTAGATCATAAAATCCAAACAATTTACCAGCAAACTTGTCAGTATTAAGAAAATTGTTTTCAGGTCTTTCACCGATCTCCTGTGAGCATCACATAGTTGTGTTGGTTTGCAAGTCCGATATTCATAATTGCAATGCCGCAGTTGTCTTAATTGCTTCAACAGAGAAAATGTCAGTGAAAATTGCCATTCAAAACTCATAAATCTTATACCACAAAATCTGCCCTTGAAATTCCTGCATATAAGGTATTTCTTGCATTACTTAATTTGTAGGTTAATCATTCCTAACACGTATTTAGCTGTGCAAGTTAAATTTACAATATATTTTCCAATTGTCATGCAACAAGGATGAAACAGATAATGAACACTTACTGTTCTAGTTTTCAATAATTACAGTGCAGTAGGAAGTGACTAACACCCAACAGCATAATAAGTTAAAAAGTTAACCGCTGGCGCGAGAGTCCTATGAGGGCCAAGGCCTACCAACCCGACTCACGCCCTCTTACGCACGGCCTAAGTTGAGCTTAGGCGTGAATGACCTTAGGACATTCATGAATTCGCCCTTGTAATGTAGTTATGTGTAAATGACGATTAATCTTGAGAAATACAACATCGTATATCCGTTCTTCACTCACTAGTTCGCGTATTCCTTCCTTCCGATTTCAAAATGTATAATTTCACTTGTTATAGTGACAAAATGCCACACCATTCCTCCTCTACTCAACCATCGCACCTGAAAATATTATCGCGGGTTTTCCCGGGTCGCCAGGCAAATGCTTACATCCTCCGAATTTCCTGTCCCTCCATCTCATCTCCATTATCATTTTACATCATCTCTCATCTAGTGGTAGAAGTGTCGGCGGGAGTCTCGGCGTTACATGGCAGGATGAATTGCTCCTGGTAAGCACCTCCTCCTTCTGTAGGACGGTCTCTGGACCCGCTGGTGGACCGTTTAAGGACCATTGTATGTGGGATTGGCCTGACGGGGAGTTACCAACTGGTCATTTGCAGGACTCTGTCCGGTTCACCATCATGAATCTGTAGGATGGCCGCCCATTGTCTCTCCTCTAAGCTTCCTTACGCGTATGCCCCACTTGGGGCATGGTACAACAGACCAAGACTGGAACTCCGTCATGAGTGCCCTCCGTAGCATAATCCAGTCCAATCCAATAGGTCCTCCGAAAGACACCGAGCAGTGGAGAAACGCCGGTGCCAATTTAGACGATTTTCAAAAGTGAGTTTTACATAGGTAGAACAATTAATTATTTATATGACAAGGTGAATATCCAACTGCCATAAGGCTGACCAATTGAATGAGGGAGAAAACAGAATATTCGGGTTTTGATCTTCTATGTATAACATTTAGAAATCTCTTGTGTTCAAATACATACGAAGTCTCTTCAAAAAGTATCGCGAATTTTGTGCTTTTTCAAAAAATATTTATTTATTCATGAATATATAATTTGTCCCCTTCACAGTAATCCCCACCAGCTATTATATACCTGTGAAAACGTTTTTTCCTATCCTCGAAGCACATTAAAAATCGCATTTTGTGATCTTGTTCAGCTCCTCCTTCGATGCCGTCTTTATTTCCTCAATCGTGGCGTAGCGTCGTCCTTTCATGGGACTCTTCAGTTTTGGGAACAAAGTTACAGGGGGCCAATTCTGGGGATTACGGTGGCTGAGGCTTTATAAGTGTGTTGCTTTTAGCCAAAAATTCGTGCACAAGCAACGATGTGTGACTCATCCCATGCCAAAATTATTGGTAAAAACTGAATGGCACGAGTCAATCGATATGTTTAGGTCCTCAACAACATCTCTAACGGTGGTTCGACTATTGGCTAGTATTATTTTCTTCACTTCTTCAATGTTTGCGTCTATTGACGAACTCGGACGTCGTTCACATCTTCTGGACCCTCTGAGAACCTTTTGTACCACCGATAAGCGTTGTTGTGGTCTAAGGTAGCTTCACCATATGCCAGAGTCAAAATTCCGAATGCATCCGCGCACTTAATTTTGTTTTTCACACAAAATTTGATACAGATTATTTGTTGCATTTTTTGGAATAGGCAAAAATCGAAGACGAGCCAAAATACGTGCAAGAAAAATAGCTGTGAACAATTAACTGAACATTACAAATGGCCAAGTTGGTCAACATAAGTGAGGGACATGAGAACCAACATAACACCACAAAACAATCGCAAATCGAATATACTTAGCCCACGAAAATTCAAAATTCGCGATACTTTTTAAACAGATCTTGTATAGGAAAACCAATGATTCGCTTGATAGAAGCGATATTTTAGCTACAAGCCTAAATTTCTGCGCAAAATGCACAACTTTAAAAGTACAGGTGATTGCAAACCCACCTTTTATTTGGATGAAACCTATGTGAATCAAAATTCACTGCAGGAAGAATTATGTTTGATAGTTTGTATTTTCTGGCTTTCATACTTTTCTTTATATGGAATTCAGGGATATGCATGTATTGAACTGCAACACATCTGAGCGATAACGCAGCTCTGTTTACCAGCTAGATGGATTCGGTGCGACAAAGACACCCCTGTCGCCCGCCCGCTGTAGAACTGGCAATGACAAGGGAGTACTATCATTTTATTGGCTAACTCTTCCGTTCTTGTTTTGTAGCTACTCTAAACAAGAAGAAGTTTAATATTCTTTCCACACAACAGACACAGTGCTTTATTATTTAAAAGAACAGAAGTATTTATATTTCCATTCGTCTTTGTGTACCTCTATACTTTGCTGTTGAACATCATTCCGCCATCGACACAAGTGACCTAAATGCGGAAGGAAACGGGTAGACGGCGAGTATGCTGTTATCTTGTGTGAAATTAGGTCTGCGCTGGTGAGGAAAGGAACACGATATTGCTTTCCCTATGCCTCATTTAGACGTGTCAGAAGTATTATATTTAGAAGTAGGTTCCCAATTTGCACCTGTGTGGCTGAACATAGGAAGCCATGGGGAGGTGAAAAAAGGTTACATAGTTTTTTCCCATTTGGTAATATTAATAAGGAGGGTAGAAAGAAAGGATCCTAACTTAATGCAAAGGACTCCACGCCACCGTTGTACACTGGTTAGTTATGAGACCAGGTCCCCCGGGCTGTCTACCTGCAAGAACCTATCAGTCGCACAAAGCGACCCCCCTTGTGTCGCTGGCAGAATCATGTCACATAAATACAATTTCACTTCCAAATGAGAACTACAGGTAGTACTTGTGTCCTCATAAATATAAAGTTTTGTGTTTGCTGCCAGAAATGTACCACCCCCATGTTTACTGCACGTCTAGGTAAGTTTTGCCGCTACAGTCTTAAATTATTTACATATTACATTTTATACGAGTTTACTTATTATTGGTCGTACACATACCTACCTGCCTGCTTGCCTGGCTACATTCGCATGTGCTATAGGAACTATTTAGTAAATAAAATCGGAAATGAGAAGGGCTAACTTTGACGTTGGAGATGGAGGAGAGGGTAAATGCTCTATTGCTTTGCTGTGGTTTACAATATTCTTGATTAGCAGTTTCACAAATTCACCTTGAGCACCTTTGTTTTTACTTCCTTCCTATCTTTTCTAATTTGCGCACCCTACACCCTTCGCATTTGAGACAACATAAAAGGCTGTTCACATCGTACCTTTGTACACCCCATTTAATTCTTGTTACATTTACTTTCTCTTTAAGGATAGGAAAACAAGATAACAAGTGCCTAATGCAGGAGCACGTTTAGAGACGTAAAGAAAAATATGTACATGCCTTATATGCAAATGAAGCACAAAGCTGACTTGTATTGTCCACATAAAGGCGTGCCCCTGAATTCTGCACTTACACTGAAATATTTAATAACAAACCAGAGTTTGATGTTCCTTATTTATTTTTTAAGTTTTGTCACACTGATGAATTTGTCGAAACATGTTTCAAAAACAGACATCACTTAGATACAGTGTTTCTGTTTATACATTATAGTAATACTTAAGGTGTAAAATTTAAGCATTTCAGAACAGTAGTGATGTTGGTGTGACCCATCGATGATGTTCGTCGCTCAAACTTTATTGTCCTGGAAATAAAAGCCAATATCTTAATCATTTATACACAAATGACACTGGGCTACAAAACATTTTATTGTACTTATATCTTTATTGTTTTCTTGTAACATTTATGTTCTTATTAAGAACATTGTTGGTTTTCGAGTTAGGTTATACACAGACACACGGCGGCATCTACGAGGGTGATCTGAAAAGTTTTCGACCTAATAAAGATAGAAGACATTTTTTCAGATTTTTTTTTTTCAACATAGTCTCCTTGTAACTCTATACACTTCTCCCAGCGATGCTCCCATCTCTGTAACCCGTCCAAATAGTACTCGGCATTTTTCTCTGCAAAATAATTGTTCACGAAGGTGATTGCCTCTTCATTTGACGAAAATCTCTGTCCTCCGAGCGCAATTTTCAGATGAGGGAACAAAAAGAAGTCGCTTGGGGCTAGATCTAGGTGAGTAAGAGGATGGTCAAGCAGTTCAAACCGTAATTCGTTGATTTTCGCCATTGCAACCGCTGAGGTGTGAGTTGTCTTGATGAAACAGGATTTTATTTTTCTGCAAATGTGGCCGTTTTCCTGCAAGTTCTGCCTTCAGCTTGTCAGGTAATGATGCGTAGTATGCTCCTGTAAGTTTTTTTTTTTTTTTTTTTTTTTTTCCTTTTTGAAGATAATCGATTAAAATAACTCCATGACTATCCCAAAAAACAGCTGCCATCACTTTCCCAGCAAGGAAAAAAAAAGTTTTGCTTTTTCTGGAGCCGGTTAGCCTTTTGCAGTCTACTGTTTAGACTTTTTTGTTTCGGGCGGATAATGGTGTATCCAAGTTTCATTTACATTAATTAATCGGTGCCAAAACTCGGATTTATTGCGCCTAAACTGCGCCGACAGGGCGTTGGAAATGTTCATTCAAACACGTTTTTGGTCTAACGTGAGCAAACGCGGCACCCAACGCGCTGACAGCTTTCTCATGTCTGAATATTGATTTAATATGTGACAAACACGTTCTTTTGACATGTTCATAGCCTCTGCTATTTATCTCACTTTAATTCGTGGGTCGTCTAGCACCATTTGGTGAACTTTGGCGATGTTTTCGTCGGTAGTTGCAGTTTTTGGCCGTCTCGAACTTTTATCGCCTCCCAAGCTCTTACGGCCAGTTTTAAATTTAGCCGCCGAAAATTTCACCGTGGGAAATGATGGTGCAGAGTCCCCATACACAGAATCTAACTAATCTTTGATTTGCTTACGCGTATTGCCTTTCAAAGGCAAATATTTAATGACAGTTCATTACTCGATTTTATCCATTTTCATAGAAACATAACATATTCATTTACTCAAACGACTCTTACATAACAACTGTGCGTCCAAAATGGCCGAAACTTTGGTGAATAACTGAGAACAGATGAACAACGAAATTCACTAGCATTTATTTACGAGTGCTGCCATCGTCATGTTGAGGTCGGAAGCTTTTCAGACGACCCTCGTAGATCTGCTTCGAAGCATGATTTTGTATAGATTCAGAGAATCTCAAAACGCGTGTTTGCTGTGAAATATCTATATCGAAATTATGGGTGGAATACAATACTTCCCCTACTTACTATGTATAGTAGAGAAAGTAATGATTGCTATAATATTTAAAACCCTTTCAGGCTGCAGCAAAGTGAAGGTGTGTGGGTTTGGATTGGTTACAGCGAATGCAAGAGAAACGTTTTCCGAAATGTGGCATGACGGATTCAAATTGATCAAAGAAGAAAAGAAGCAGAGAAGGGGAACAAAATAAGAATACAAAGAATTATTTTAAATAAAAATTAATGGAAATGAATACCTACGAAATGGTAACTCCTTTGTGGTTTGCCCATTCAGAATAAACAAGGCTTGTTCGTAGAAATCGCAATACTTAAGTTTTAATTTTCATACTACCATATTAGCCATATCAAAGTCATCATACTCATTACAATCATATGGATAAGGGCAAAAAAGCGAAATATTTTGTAAGACCATACATACCCCCAGACAGCCTATTCGGGTACAAGGATCACGTCCATTCTTTCCGCACCAACAGATATTGCAGTCGTTCATGTAAGCCTGCCCTATTCGGCAGTTTTTAGGACGAACTGCAAAATAAAGAAACACTATACTACACCTCTGCTCTGTACTAATTAGTGTACTACAAAACTATAAAGTACAGTTAAACGGAAAACTTACATGCGTTAATCATTGCAAGTCAATTTTACCTAAAAATGCTTTAATGCATTATACAAAACACACAGGCACATACGCACTACAGCTTAGCTACGGATCCAAGATAAATTCGGGTGCCAAAATAATTTAAGACTTCTTACTGTGGAATATCTTTACATATGGATTAGTTTGTTACAATTTTATTACATAGATAAATAAAAAGTATTACGGGGAATTCTTATTAAAGTTATAACAATTCACTGTCCTTGAGTTAAAGCTTTCATTCCGTATTTTCTGTATAATTACTGACGTTTTATTCTGAGTGACTATCTGAAGTGTTCTCAGCATATTTATGGAGAGCTATAGAGGAAAAAGCAAACGAAGTACAATGATAAAAGTGATTAAATCAAGCATTATGGTAGTAGGATAAGATCACAAGGAACACTGAACATTTTCATACCTAAGTGAATCATTCTCAATTAAATAGTTTACATACTTGGAATGATATGAACCTTTATAAAGAGTTTTCCTCAGGATAGAATTACCCGATACATTTTCCAGAGTAACATTTCAATTCGTTCACAATTGAAGGGATAAATTTGACGGGAATAATCCTTGCATATTATACGAGATGTTTGAAAGGAATACAATTACTGATGCATACCCAAGACTGGCAGAGCATCCCTTGTATGTATGTTTTTATGTATTTTAAAAAGAATGGATATGAGTTTTAGTCCTAGCGTACAGTCAACATTCATTTAGACTACCGAAGCTTCCACAAGACCTTTGGTATGTTGCTGAGATGAATAGGGTGATATATGATGCATTTCCAAAGAAAAGAACATTTTGTGGGATAAAATTTCCATTGGAGAAGAAACGAGGATTAATCTATGCCCCGGATTTACTTCTATTGGCTATCTTCCAAGCAGCTGTTTACCTACACTAATAAAAACACCTTGTTATTTAGTGCTTATAAATAAAAGTTGTAATTATTGTGTATGAGGCATGATTTATAAAAACAGTTTTCACTATGCTATTAGAAGCACTAATACGATTTAAGCATTAACTTACTATATTAGTTAAGTTTCCATAAAACATTAAGAAAAGTTAATTACAGCACTATTACTGCATTTGTGTAACAGTATTATGGCGGTGCAGCGTTATTTTCTTCATATTTTGTACAGCCCCATATCAAACTTGAATTTGCACTAGTAACGTAAGCACAAAGAACTACTCTGGGATTCTGAGAACTATTATTTTGGTGCTGTTTGAGATTAGCAGGGAAAGGCAGTGAAGTAGCTCCTTGGTTTTCAGAATGACAAATCTTTAGAGGTTTCTATCAAGTGTTTTCAAGTACTTCTTAGACGGTATACAAGTTAAAATGAGTTTATCTTACCTTTAGGGAGATCGTCCTTCGAGAATGCCTCTGGAACTAAAAGTAAAAATAATGCATCAATAAAACTTTGAATATACAACTAAACATACTAAGGTATAAATGGGAAAGTGACAGTTTTACTTCTAGAAAACACTTAAGAGCAAAATATCACTCCATTGTTGCTGGTGGTAGGTAAAGGGAATATAAGCTATAAAACTACTGTCATATTTTTCCTGTCAATGTGTAAATATTAAAATATTTTCATATTTGCTAATTCCCGATCCGTTCCCAATTTTATCAAAATGTCTGAAAATTGCTTTAAAATACCATAAACCGAGCTGAAAAGCTTAATGAATTATATTTGTAATGTTTTGATTTCCCTTTAACCCATCACTCTGGTTGTAGGGTTTCTAGTAGTGTACCCGGGTTGTAAGTGAATGCGGCTTCTTCTCTACAGTTATATGTCCCTTATATTCTGCCCCAATTATTCCTCTTTTAGGATTATAGGACAATGGATGGCGTCGCGGCTGGAAACGATTTCTCGTGCCTGCTGATGAACCCGCTTTTTAGGAGCAGTCCTAGGCTTTACAGACCTCCACGAGGCTCGGGACTTAGTGGCAGTACTAGCAAGTGACAGGATGCATTCTATTCCTTGTGCTCTTCGTCGCAATAGATTTGTCTAATTGCCTTGCGGTTCCGTCCCTCTTCTCTCTTCTCCAGGAGACCGTTACAAATCTACTTGTGTCCTCCCTCTACCATTACAATAAATAGTTATCTGAAATAATAAAAATAATACTTCAATCTGAATTTAAAGAAAATATGTTATTTTTCGTGTTAAAATTTGCTGTATTAAGGCGGGTATATACAAAAAATAAGCCAGTTAACAAAATAAAAACTTAAGGGAAAAACCTACAAAAGGCAGCAATCCTAGCAGCAGTTATCAGCAGTTTATTTTGGGATGTTGTCTAGTAACTACAAATAATGGTTGACAAAATATGTAGCAACAAAACACTCTACTGCGACTAACAAGAAATATTTCCAAAATAACTATTGGGACAAGTTGAATTAGACTTCTAGCGTTTAAGGCAAGGGCAGTGGTAAAGCTTAGAAGAAAATATGTATTGTTTCTTTTCCTATTTCGGGACCATCATTGATTATGATTTTAAAATATAAATATTTCTTCTCCCATTTTCTCGCCAATGTTTTATTTTGATCAAATAATAGTGCCGCCAGGCAACGATATGAGGACGTGCCTTTCTTTTGTTGTAACTTTTCTCCATTTAAATCCCAGCTCTGAAATTACTTTTCAAACTGAACTTCGTCCCCTTGGAAATTTTATCATCTCTGGAACAACATGTAACAATTTATTTGGAGTAGAAACACGCTTTTCGATATCGTACAAGTAGTAGTCATGTATAATTCTCCGAATTGCACAGTTGTCAAAATCATCCCCATTCACTACAGAGTGCGCAGGTGTTGAACTTTTGTGTTTCCCGTGGTTCTTTAGAACACTCTTTTCGCCACTTATCTTAAATATTGCACCTGTTTGCAAATTCTATTGATTGTTCTTACAAAACTCGACAGTTTTTACAGTTGCTTGACAAACTGGAAGTTTTATAGACTTGTTCCTAGCTTCCTCGCCACATCCCTCAATCACTTTTTTAATTATTATCCTATTCCCAGAATGTATCACCCGTTTTTTCTTTACTTCCGACACAACACTAACGACTCGTACTATGTTACAAGTGAAATTAAGAGAAATTAGCATTCAGTAAACATTGTGTTAATAACATTGGGGGAATAGGTTGGCAACACCTGAAGCAAAACAACGCTTGCGTGAATGTTTATAAAACTCACATTAGATGTGTAGAATATCTCTCCTCTGCCCTTCATTCCCCTGGGGCCATCAGCTCAAGGACAGACAGCACACACACGCAAACGCACATGTACACAAGCACGATCTAGGCAAAGAGCATGAGTTCGAACTTTGTAGGACTGAGTGGCCTAGATACATTTTATTTAGAACATCCCTATAGGTTCATAAAACAAATATAGTGTAGCTTCGAGCTCTTTTGGACCCAGGTTCGTGTATGAACACATACTATCCCAGCGCCTCTTTCATAATTTCTTAATCGTGTACTTTTTATAACAGAAGTTAATGTCAAATCTCACTATGCGGTCGCCTGTAATCGAATCCGGGCCGTCTTGGTGAGAATCGAGCAGTCTAACTACTTAGCCACGGCGCGGCCCATGAAGTGTAACGTTGCTTGATTTTGTCTACGTACCCTTCTACAAAATATCCTTGCAGGAGCGTATACTCCATACATTTCTCAAAAACGGTATCAGATGTAGGTATCTATGCAATAGCTTAAAAATTATGCAGTACTTGCATTGTAATACACAGAAATACAATAAAACGACTAGAAGCATAACACTTTTAAAAGTGTTACATATTTGAAAATTCAAGTGGAAAACTAGGAACATTCCGAAATTATTTATGCCACTAAAAGCTTATTTGACGTTTATTACGTGTTCCATATCTAAAATTTCTCTGCAGTTGACTTTGTCAATGTTTTGCCTGATAAAAAAATTACACCAAACTCTACCCTAAAAACTACTGTCATGCAAAGCATAAGAGAAATGTTATAAATAAAACTGTTAGCTTAAAGCTGGTATGTGTGTAGAAACGACTAATTTGCTTACCTTCAAAAGCAGCCGAGGCTACAGCTATCAGCTGAAAATAGATGAATAAAACACAACATATTACTTATCTATAATTATGGTAATTTAATTTATTGGATTTATGATACTTATTTAATATTTACTAGTATTATATACATAGACTATTAAAAGGTTTTAAATTACTGAGGTTTGGTTAATATCTAGTGCAAATGTAAATGTCCTAAATCTACTGGTAGCTATAATACAAAGAGGATTCTTTGAAACTGGGATGACTTTATTCAACACATTACATATATCTAGACCTTAAAGTCCATCTGAGTGACTCATTTGTTAGATACTGGCTTACTCATCCGGGTTTAAACCCGGTAAAGACAGATATTTTAAGTCTGCTGAAAGTGATAGCTCATGTCAATAGATTTACTGCAAGTAAAATAACTTCTGTAGGATACTGCGCTAAGTGTACTCTGTTGTACGAGGAACGTTCTCGATAACCTGTGTTGTGAGCAGATCCTATCACAAACAACGAGATTTTTGTGTTATTTGTTTCACCGAGCGAAGAGTACATCGCAAATATCTATCTGAGATACAGCTATACGATAAAACTTAGGCTGTAACACAAAGAGAGAATGAGGAAGAGACCACATAGACCAATGTAACAAACAGGAAAACAGGAGAGGGAAGGAATGGCTTGGATTAGAACAGAATCGATGTTTTTAAGGTGACTAAGAAGTATCAGGGTAGAAATATGCGAATTATGTGTTGTAGTAATAAGTACAGTTCAAATTCTGATAGAGTGTAAATAGCTAGCAACATGGAAAAAAGAAGTATGGGAGAAGAAATAGGAAAAGTTGCAAAACGAGCTGATAGCCATAAAAATGGTTACGGGGAAAAATGAAAGTACAAATAGAAATATAGGAAGCCTGTTTTGGAAAGCTAAAGAGAAGTGAATGAGAAAAGTAAAGAGTGGAAAAGAAAATATACTGGGGCAGTGAGGGGAAACAGCACACTAGAGTAGAGAATAGAAGGGTGACTATGCTACTGACCAGTGCTAGAAGGCTTGGGAGCCAAGCAGGCTGAGCTAGTAAGGTTAAAAAAGAAAACGGCACGAAACATTTATACAAATAGAATAAGAAATATAGATAAAATATTGTAAATTGTACAAATAACTTCAATTCAATAACGTGTAACACATAGACATCCACATTACACGTTAGGAGAACCAACAACATGGAGACAAAAAACAATGGAATGTAATTATACCTGAACAGCGCGAGACTTCAAAACGGACTACGGTGACGTCGACAGATAGGCTCCATCACCAAGAGGTAGCCAAGGGATGCATATAATGGATTATAAAGGGCTTCAAAATCAGTTGGCAGAAGTACGTATTTCAATAAGATAACTGCTCGATCTGCAGTCCTGACCTGACTTTCAAAGTATGAGCGTCTAACATATAATAGGAAACACTTTGATTAACTCTTGTCAAATTATTTTACAACAGAGACATGAATGTACAAAGATAAGCCAATGAAATGAGAAAACTAGATCACTGAATAATCCAAACAATCAATATATAAACCTAAGTTGTCTAAGGAATATAAATTGGATGGATGTTTTCTGAATATTTGTATTCCAGAAACGATGCAAGTAGGTCTTCTTTCCTTTTTTAAATTACAGATTCAGGTGTAAAATATCCTATGATTTTCGTTTTAATTTGCAATGTACGTACAAATTTCCAAATTTGTATCTAAGAGATAAAAGGTATATGTGCACATAACAGCAGTGCATTTTACTAAAGCAGTGTAATATTTATATATAATGAATCACAATTAAAATTTGGTGACAAAAAATATAACCGCTTAATGCCTGCCTTTACCAATTTTAAAATTCATTTGTAATCTCTCATAGCGCATAGCCACTTGGATTTTTAACAGTGAAATAAGCAACAACATGTGGCCTTTCAAATTGCCATATACTTTACTTATACATTCTTTTTATAAATTAAGAGGTGTAAATTAGAAAAACACCAATACTTACTGCGATAGCTATCAGAAAGATACAAACAAAGTACTTCATGATTGTTGCTCCTGAAACAATGTTCCGACCAGTAGTGAATGGAAGATGCAGACCAAACTTTTGAGGCGAGTTTTATATCCTGCAGAGTCACGTGCATGAAGACTATCGCAAACTGTTCAAACAATAATTACGACAAACAAACACATTGCAACAAATGTTTTCCAATTATTATTGCACTTGTTCGGTTTCAGTGTCGGCTCCGTAAACCAACAGAATGGCTTCCTACCCCATTGCAATCTCTTCAGTTTTAGCGGAGTTAAACATTTGTTTGCGTTAAATGTGAGGGAAAAATGTAAAACAAGTGGTTAATTAGTTTAAAACAGAATTTAGTTCTCAAGGATACTCTTCAGTATTTTCAAGACTTAAATAGTAATACATTTTAAGTTTGCAGTTTTTACACCAGTCCCGGATATCACCAACAGATGTTAAAATCGACGTTAACAAATGTAACGTAACAATTAACACAGCGCTAATAAAGTTAAAATTCTTGCATTTCAGCAACCTGTTTTCTGAAAATGTTAACAAACACGTGTTAACACCAAGAGACTTGGAAATTTTAAAGCTATAGAAGACTATGGATGCGTCGTATTATTTTGTGAACGTACTCCGATGCGCTTTTATTTTAATTTTCGTCTACACACAGCTGAAAAAAATGGCGGGTGAACAAAATGGTAATAGAAGCCTTGGGACAAATGGAAAATGAATTGTTAATCGAATTGGTGACGAAGTATAAGGATATCGTGGAAAATAAGAGGTCGGATGCGGTGAATGTAAAAGAGAAAGATGTCACGTGGGAAAATATTGGAAACTAATTTAATTCAAATGCATGTGAAGCACGAAACATCTTCGTCAGTATTATGTAAATTTAAATTGAGGTGTGAAGAATGACAGAACTGACGAGTGACTTGAACGTTTCAAGACAGAAGGTGGATACCGTATTATCCACATAATTCAATGAATTATAAAATCGCAAAATTATTAATACTAGAAGCAATGGCGGGATCGGCATATTCCTTTCGATGCATGTTCTAACATCTCTTGTACTTCCGCAGTAACCTTCATAGCAACTTGTTTCGACAATCTATACCTCGGTAGAAAATCTTCTTATAACTCCTCAAAATCATTTCTCCTCATAGGCCGTGCTCTATTACGAATACCATTTAGACGATCTTAAATATTTGTAATTAGGAAAGGAGAGGAATGGTTCGTAGGAGACCGAAAGGTAGAAGTGGTAAAGGAGTATGACTATTTAGGTGTGAGGGTAAGAATATGTAAATGTCAGGGGTAAGAATATGTAAATATAAACTGGAGATGTTAGTTAGATGGTTAGAAAGAATGTA
The DNA here is from genome assembly GCA_030765055.1 of Mantis religiosa. Lineage (NCBI taxonomy): Eukaryota > Metazoa > Arthropoda > Insecta > Mantodea > Mantidae > Mantis > Mantis religiosa. The sequence continues at coordinate 116,940,616 of CM060956.1, read as the reverse complement.
TGAAGCGATCGTGGAAGCCAGAACAATGTATGCAGAACAATGGGGAACATGAGAGATAGAAACACAATTAGACCAGATGTACGGATTGTTTTGTAAAGAACTACTAGGGCTGCCAAAATCGCCTCCAAGAGAAGTGGCATTATTAGAGCTAGGTGATACAAAAGGGAGGGGAATAATAATAGAGAGAATATTGACATTTTGGTATAAGTGTATTAAATGGCAGAAAAGAGAATTATAAAATCTGTGCATGAAGCAACAGAAAAGCATTAAAAATACAAATAGTTGGTGGTCGGAATTGGAAAGAATTGTATTAAAGTTAGGCATGGGAGATCTATGGAGAGCAGAGAAGACAAATTATAACGGGTTTTGGAAGGAAGTGAGAACTAGACTACAAGACATAGATAGGCAAGAGATATGGGAAAGTATAGAAGAAAAGAAATCTTTGAAATTTTATAAGCAATTAAAGACAGAATGGGGCAGGGAAAAATATATTGATTAACGTGGCAAAACTGGAAGAGAAGGCATAGCATGGATGAGAGTAGGAATATTATACTTAAAAGGGTTGAGAAGTAATGAGGTAGGAATATGTGAATTTTATGGAGAGGAAGAAAGCACTGCTCATTTACCTGGTAGAATGTAAGGAGCTAACAAATTACAGGAGAAAAATATGGGATAAGAAATGGGACAGTGTAAGTAAAGAGATATTGGCAGTACGCATGCTAACGAGGATGGGAGAAAAGAAAAATAGATGTATAGGAGATTTCTTATATAGGATAAGAGAAAAGTGGATTAGGGCAAAAGAAGCGAAGGTCAAGAAGAAATGGCATCAAGCTGCTCAGGAAAGCCAAAGGCTTATAGCCCGGGGACCTGAGTCAGCAAGTAAATCTTAAGGTCAGCAATTTCATGTATTTGTACAGTAGGTATAATACAGCATGTTCTATGTTAAATTTTATTGTACTGAATTTGTAATGGATACTGTACAAATAAATAAATATCGTAAATATCGTAAAAGGAAAGATGAGAAATAAATTACAAATTACAAAATCTTAAATATAGCAAATCGACATTAAAAGCCACCATCTTGACTATTTACAATTGTTAAGAACTTAACAACAGAAAGATGACGTGTTAGTTTAACAGGAGATTTAACTCGAGTGTTAAGCTAACACTTGTTGGTGAAATGCTATTTTTGTTATAATTGTTGCTAAGTAGACTAACACTTAACATCTGTTGATGAAATTGGGCACAGGTTAGCCTTGCTTTTCGTGCGTATTTATTCTATATACTAATGTTTCTGAATACCCGGCAGCCTTAGCTGTTTCTTTCACTGCGTTACTGATACTAATTTTACTTGAAAACTAACATAAGATATTCAGTACTAACGTACGATCCGACATTTAGTACTAACGTACGGTCCTTACTTCTTAGTTTACCAACATTTCATCTCTTCTTAGCTTCCCTTTCTATAACTACAAGTATTTAAAAAAAACTGTTAAATAGCTTCATGTAACATGTCACAATCTTGCACACGCTATAAACATACTCACAGGATAGAGTCAACATGAAAGATTCAATGCCATGGCCGGGATTTGAACCACAGAACTCCTGCTTTCCGTCCAGTCGCTCTTACCCTTTGAGCTACAATGGCCAACTTGCCATCATGACATTAAACCAATTGACTCATATATTTTCCGCTGTTCTAATCCCGGCCATGGCATTGAATTTTTCATGTTGACTCTATCTATATAAAACCTTAGCCTATATACGGCTAGTGTGAAGAAGTGATTAATTTCCATTAATTAACCTAAATACTCATACAAACTCTTTTTGCAAACTATTCACTTTTACTGCATCACATAGCCTTCTCTCTGCTAAGACGAGTGGCCTGCTTTGGCTCGCGCCTGTCACCACTTTGAAAAGATGAATGCCTTTTGTTTATTTGACACATACGACAAGTGCAAGAAGGTAAAGGATTGTTGTTTCTTTTAAAAATTGCCTTCAACCCTCCTTTACATATCTCTCGCTGTGATCCCAGATGTAAACCGAATAACAAGAAACGTTCTCGCTGCCTACATTTTCCAATGCGTATATATATATATAAAATTTTCCGAAATAGCTTAATATAAAAAATTATAACACTCGTCTGATTTATGATGGAGAATTCAAACTTGGCAGGTAGGAGCACTATAGTCTTCTCTACCTGAGAAAAAATTGTTGTAGTATTATAGCGGTAATATTTATTGTTACCGCATGATGAACATACAAATAGCAAATATCGTACTTTTACCAGAAAACAAGCATTTTCGAAACATAGAAACGCAAAACGACTGTAAAAATGGCATAATCTGATAGAGAAAATATTCTGCATGAGACATTGTGTTCCAAACTGCAAATTATTATAAATAATTATTTATACCATGTTATTAGCGAGCTGGCAACAACGGGAGGGTAGAAAAGGACAAAGCTAATGAGAATTTGCGTGTGTTAGACAGAGAGAGACATATCCCATTTACTTCCATACTGCCTTTCAAGGTTGAGGAAAGCATTAGTATAACAAAGGAAGTATGACTATACTCAAACCTGTCAACTTATGGCATCACTGCTGTTGTATGTAAATCATGTGCACCAAAATTTGTTTGCGACGTACAAATGCAAGATCTTAAAATAAAGTCTTTTGAGCTTTCGCTACCCTCCATTTGCAAATGGCTGTGGAATATCCCTCGTTAGCTCTCTTCCATTTGATGACCGTTTCACTGTACGAATGCAGAGTAGAGTAGAGAGCTGGCCGTCAGGGGTAAAGTTTGTTTAGTTAACGCGTGTGCAATTCGGAGTCAAAGGAACCTGAGCCTCCCATCCATTAATGACCGTCATAAATCTATCTCCACACTTCAGAAATGGAACACTGTCTTTGAGGACCAATAGCAACCCTGATTTTCTCGAAGTGACAGCCGCATGTCTACTCCACGTGGAGTCTCATTTGCCAAAGTTCCAACTTCCAGTTGATCTGTTTCATTATGTGCAGCAATTCGTTGTGTCACGATGTGGAGACCGTGGGAGAGAAATGCAGTGGTAAATGCAAATGAAGTAGTAGATAAATTTCAGTCACGTGAAAATAATCAAAGTGATGACAATAGTGTGAATAACTGGGCCGAGTTATATTACTGGAAAAGCCTAAAAAAACAAAGTTATATCGGGAACTGTTTCTAAGCAAATTCAAGCGCTTGTTTTGAACACATATAAATATGTGCTGAGAAATAATCTTGGTAAGGGGTCATGCAATGAACCTGGGTATTCACAGAAATACAGTAAGAAATATTGTGACGAAAGGAATACCAAAGACGCCGATCAAGTGTGAAAACAAAAGGAAACGTTTCTCTAAAGTAGATAATTTCACATGCGATTTAATTCGTCGAGAATTTTATAGATTCTAGGCAAAAGGGAGAGCGGCCACCTTAGACGAATTGGTTACACATTTGCAAGAAATTTGTGATTTTCCTTATAGGCACTGCACTTTGCGCGGTCTCCTAAAGGAGCTGGGTTTCAAATACTGCACATTGAATAATTTAAGGGTTATTACGGAATCCAGTAGAATTGTAGCTTGGTGATATATATCATCAAAACTAAGAAAGTTTTGCAGTAATGGACATAAGATAATTTATTTAGACGAAACCTCGTACGATACCCATGACGTATCGAGAAAGGTGGTAACCTTGCAGAAAGGTCTGCGAGGAGCAGGGCCAGGGTTGTAAAACGATTATAAGGGTTCGTCAAAAGCAGCGGCCGACTGCACATGAGTTAACTAAACAGACTTTACAAAAGCCCTTCTGTCACAATGCTGTGTTTACTCACTAAATGTTCCTACGTGTTTTCTTCTTACTTTTGCATACATATACTTCCATCTAAGTACCGCACCGGATTTTTGACACACGGACCACACACAGCAGGGATAATACCATCAAACACCCACGCAACTACAAATGTGACTATAGTGATAGTTCTCTTGTAACACTTTCATTATTTCGAATTTTCTCCACTTTGCATTTTCATTTGCACTTTCTCATATGCTAACTCGCTCATGTTTCTACTTCTGCTCCTTTCTGCCATATTTCTAGATTTTTATTTTTTCTATTCATCTTTAACAGCATTACCCTCGATCCACTTCTTCAGTGAATTGCAGGTTCAGCCTACGTTTGCCATGTTGTATTTTTGTCTGATACAAGATGGTTACTACCATGATGTTGAACATGATGACGATGTTGATGATATGAGGAACAGCAGAAAGATATGATGATTTTGATTATGCTAGTAACTACTTTCACGTGAGGAAGCTGAGCAGTAAATAGTAGTTAAAATCACTGATGGTAAAACGTGTGAAACAAAGCTCATATGTAACTTAATTCATTTCTTCTCAGTCGCAGTAATGTCAGGAGTAACTATTTCATGTTTATGTTTGCTCAAACTGAATCTACATGTCCAATGGTGTCACTCAGCGATTTATGAGTTGTATGCTTCTAAACCAATAGGATCCTGAAAGATGCTTATAGAACAAAATGAACACTTACATTGTATTATAAAATTTAAATGTATTTGCTGCAAAGGGGAAAAATAATTCTTACTTCATTCAGTATATAGATGAATAATGAAGAAAATAAGTATAAGGCATACCTTTATTTCACCGAGGAAGTGATAGGTTGTAGGAGTATTTAACAAATATTGATACACTCTTTTCAAATGCCACAACAATATCTTCACAAGTGGTTTGTGAACCTGTGTGAGATGTTTTTTGTCACTAATTTGTTAGGTTGAAGTTTTCTTAATTTAATCGTAATACAGATGCAAAGTGCAATTTCGTAAACATTTGTAAATTGGTTGTTACTCCGTGTAACAAACTAAAATTTTTGGGTTAAAAATTTTGAATCCAGACTGAGGTTCAAACCACGAGCTCTCGGTTCGTTGATACAGCGTGCGTTTTATCACTGAGCTACGTAATCCGTTGTTAGGGCGCCGGTTATATACGCATGTAGACGTTGGTTCTGTTAAAATCATAACTTCAGTGTTTTCCATTTTATTTGATATTCTGCAATGTAAAGTAGAAACAGCTTAGCCTCAAGAGCACAGATGTCGTTACAGCGTCTAACGAAGCAAAAAATTTTGAGTTAAGAAGCATGTCCACATGTTAGGATTTGAACCGCGAACTGTCGTGATCCTTGTTTGAGATAAGAAATATGTCCACATGTTAGGATTTGAACCGCGAACTGCCGTGATCCTTGTTTGAGATAAGAAACATGTCCACATGTTAGGATTTGAACCGCGAACTGCCGTGATCCTTGTTTGAGATAAGAAGCATGTCCACATGTTAGGATTTGAACCGCGAACTGCCGTGATCCTTGTTTGAGATAAGAAGCATGTCCACATGTTAGGATTTGAACCGCGAACTGTCGTGATCCTTGTCACAGGCTGCGTCTTGCCACTGAGCTACGAGAGCATTTGATAGAAAGCGGATATTGGTTGTGTTAGACTTTTAATTCCAAGGAATTTCCTTTTTCTTTTTTCTTACACACTTTCAAACACCTGTAATTAACAGACCAGATGCAAGAGAATTGCTACTTGCTTTTGGACACTAAGTCAATCTTTCGTCAAGTTCGGTTAATATAGCATTATAAATCTTCGAAGTGAGTAATAGGTTAAAATGGCAACCACGACACTATCATCCTCGAATATGGCCGATTTAGTTTTCATTCTCTCTAGTCACAGAACGCCTGAATGATACTGTCCCCGGAAAGTCTACATTTACTTTCTTGAAAGATAGTACAACACCAATACTTTATGTTTATATTCCGCTTCGTCACTGCACGACTTGAGGTTCTCTGGTACTGTCTACCCAGCTCAAGAACGCAAGGTAGAGGAATGAGTAACGTAATCACTTTTGCTAGCCACACGTTGTTCATGATCGCCTTCTGAATATGACAAAGATGCTAAGTTCGTTTAAAATACACAAGAGTGGTCACATAGCTCACTCATGCATAATACCTATCATTGAAGTTACTGCAACGAGCATTATATGTGGCAACAGGGGTGACTCATATGCACTCTCATACACTACCAGAGCAGATAAGCAGTTCAAACGCTTCTCCCCTTCATTCCTTTCGTGCCTTCTTCCGTTTGGCAGATAGTAAAAATATTTTGTTTACTTAAATGTCTTGAATAGCCCTACCATAAAGTCCCTGTCAATGGCATCGATTCAAGTATGCGAGCCATCTAGTCGCCACTTGCGCAAACCTGTATGCGCCAAAGTCATTGTGTTGTTCGTTACAGACCAGTAAAGTACTGACAGGACCAAATTCTATGTAGTAACGGATGCGGGGAAGATAATTATCAGGAGTTATAAGGGGGATAAGTTGGTGACGTGAAGTAATGCTTGCATAAACAGAAATTATTACGTGTAATTGTTATTGTTTCTTACACGAGCGAAGCAGGCGATGATTTGGATGACATCACAGACCTTCCCCAATCTCCTTAGACTGGCGCACCAATGCCACACCTCATACCACTCCCACTGAGCTGGATGGTACTCGCTTCTAAGCTTAGCTTCGTTAAATGCAGGGACTTTATGGAAGTACGGATATTCTACTAAGTATCTATTTATGTGTCGTGCGCCGTGGCGTAGCGAGCTAAGGCAGCATGCCTTGGTCCCTGGCCACGGAAAGCGGCCCGGGTTCGATCCCACCCATGTGGTGGGGATTTTAGGTCCCGGGTATAGGACCGGTGCCCACTGAGCATCGTGAGGAAAGTGAGGAGCGGCCCAGGTCACGGAAACCAACATTCCGGCTGGAGGATGCCAAGATGCTGACCACATCTCCTCCCCATATCGGTTGGATGATCGTCCATCTCTGCCGTGCGTAAGTGGGCGTGAGGCCGGCAGTCGGGTTGGTAGGCCTTAGTCCTCTAAGGGCTGTCGCGCAATGGGTTATTTTTATTATTATCTATTGATGTAGTATTGATTTCGTCTGTGGATCGCATTTGAGAGGCCCGGGTTCGATTTCCTTGATTCATGGTTTTTTCGGGGTTTTCCCGCGTCGCCAGGCGAATGCTGGTATTCCTGAACAAGTTCCTGGATAACACACTTATCAAATTCACCCACAAACACTTTTCGATTATCTTTCGGTGTATTTACTTTTCCCCCGGTGTTGAAAATAATAGAGAATGTCCACTTTGCTCCTGAAGTTATTTATGCTCCTTTCTAATCTTCAGGATGAAATTTTCTGATTTTCCACAATAATCTGCTGCCGCGCCTGAAACGTAGGTTGTAGCGCGTCTTCCTCACGTAGAAAAAAGTTTATTTTAGTTCAAGTTAAGGTTTTTTCAAGAGATCCCTGGTTCGAAGCTTGGTCAGTATGTGTTATTTGCATGAGGTTTTTTCAGGGGCTTCTCTTACCCTGAAAGATCAATTTCGGATAACTCTAAGCTCTATGGACTCTGGACTCATTTGAGTATCATTTCATTTATCGTCCTATATGACAACGTTGGAGGCTTTCCCTCATCCTGAAAGATGAATTTCGTGTAAAGTCTGTCTAACCAACGCAAGTGCACGGCGGCCGCTTTCTTTAACTAACCCTCATAATCGTTTTACAACATGGACCCTCCTCCTGACGGTCCCCTCTATAACGTTGCAACATTTTAACATCACCGTCTTTTTCTAGAGTCTCTTTCTCTGTCTAAACAACACGTGCACTTCACATTGTGAAAAGACTGGGTTTTTACGAGAATCAAAATAAGAAACTTGGAAAATATTGTATTCCTATTATTGCCATTGTTACTACTACTACTACTACTACTACTACTACTACTACTACTACTACTACTACTACTACTACTACTACTACTACTACTACTACTCCTACTACTACTACTACCACCACTACCTACTACTACTACTACTACTACTACTACTACTACTACTACTACTACTACTACTACTACTACTACTACCACCACCACCACCAGTCCACCACTATTGTTAAATTTTCTACTTAGCATGTAGGCATTTTCGTAATTATTATAATCAGTGCTATTAACTCACATAGATATAAGTGCCTCATTCCGATTCTCCATCACTCTCAGTCAGCGGTAACGATGAACCTGCTATCGTTAGATTGCTGATCCCGACTAATGTATTTTTCCTCTACTTTCTTTACATGCTGCACACAATTTTTCCACAGTTCTGCATCGATCCCTTCTACACAGCTTCTCAACAAGTTGCAAACGCTTTCGCTGAGTGAAGGTGTTGCATTTCTCTTGCGCACTTCTCTCTTCAGTTTCGACCACACCATTTCTATGGGGTTGAAACAGCAGTGATACGGCGGCAACCTTAAAACTTCGTGCCCATATTTACGAGCGATGTCGTCAATCACGTAATCCTTGCCCACATTTGCCTTTTTAATTGCTGTCAGGAGTACAGCTTTAATAGGCAGAGGTTCGGGTATTTCAATATTATGAACCCTCATGTATTCGACTATATCTTTTAAGTTCATCGACATTGTAGGTGTTCTGTATTTTAAACGCGAATGATAGCTAGCATTGTCCAAAACAATTATAAATTTTTCATTCCTTGGCAGGTTTGTCATAAGCCTACCATCAAACCACTTTTCAAACACTGCTGCATTCATGTCATCGTGACTGTCGGCCATTGCATCACCAATGTTTTTCGCCGATAAGAAGAGGCAGTCTTTTACCCATCCCTCGGCACTCCCAGCATGAAGCACCATAATCCTTTTACCCCTCGACACAGGAGCAGGTAAGGTGCAAGCACACGAACCGTCGTCCCACCCATTTCTCGATACGTCATGGGTATCGTACCAGGTTTCGTCTAAATAAATTATCTTGTGTCCACTACTGCGAAACTTCCTTAGTTTTGACAAGTATATATCGCCAAGCTACAATTCTGCTGGATTCCACAATAACCCTTCTCTTATTCAAAGTGCGGTATTTGAAACCCAGCTCCTTTAGAAGACCGCGCAAAGTGCAGCGTCCATAAGGAAAATCACAAATTTCTTGCAAATGTGCAACCAATTCATCTAAGGTGGGCGCTCTCCCTTTTGCATAGAAATTATAAATTTCTCGGCGAATTAAATCGCATGTGAAATTATCCACCTTAGAGAAACGTTTTTTTTTTTTGTTTTTTTTTTTTTTTTTGTTTTTTTTTTTTTGTTTTTTTTTTTCCACACTTTGTCGGCGTCTTTGGTATTCCTTTCGTCACAATTTTTCTAACCGTATTTCTGTGAATACCCAGAATTTTTGCAGTTTCACTACATGACCCCTTACCAAGATTATTTTTCACCACATATTTATATGCGTTCAAAACAAGCGCTTGACTTTGCTTAGAAAGAGTTCCCGTTATAACTTTGTTTTTTGAGGCTTCTCCCCTAACATAACTCGGCCCAGCAACACCTTCCAATTCATTCACACTATTGTCTTCACTTTGATTATTTTCACTTGACTGAACGTTATCTAACACTTCATTTGCATTTACCACTGCATTTACCTCCCACGGTCTCCACATCGTGACACACAACGAATGTCTGCACCTAATGAAACAGAACAACTGGAAGTTGGAAATCTGGCAACTGAGACTCCACGCGGAGTAGACATGTAACTGTCATTTTCAGAAAATCTGGGCTGCTATTGGTCCCCAACGTCAGTGTTCCATTTCTGAAGTGTGGAGATTTATGACGGTCATTAGTGGGCGTGGAGGTCAGGACCATCGAGGTCCCTTTGACTGGGAACTGCACATACGTTGGCTAAACAGACTTTAATTCTAAGCTCTATGGACGCTGTATTCATTTGAACATCATTTCATTTATCGTCCAATATGACTTAACGTTGGAGGTCCTCCCTTATACTGGAAGATGAATTTGGAGTAACTGTAGGCTCCATGGACTCTGGGCTCATTTGAGCATCATTTCACCCATTTCATTCATCGACCGATATAACTTAACGTTGGAGGACGTGAATTAGAAATTTTATATATTAATTTGTTATATACATATATATTATATATAAGAAGAAAAATATGTATACAACACTTTTAATTTAAAATTTATGAGACCGAAACGAGCCGTGATGACTTAAACCGTGAAAAATTGATATTTCTTATAGCTAATGGTTTGTAATCTAAAACTAGATAATTTTGGAATGCGGCTGTCATTCATTCTGTCAACATATTCCTTCCAGTTATTTCTATATTGGTTTATTCTATCTGTTAGCGTAAAAATATTCAATCCTTTTCGAATGTCCTCATATCTTTGCTTATCTAGAGGATTATACCCTGCTACATTTCTTAAAAACTTCATTTCCGCTGTTTCAATCATTTGTTCTTATTTTGTTAAAGTCCAAAATCCACTACCATATAATAACATTACTTTATAAAACTTTAATTAGTCTCTTGGGGGTAGCGTGTAGGATCTTCTTTTAGTACAGCCCTACATCTGGAAGTTGCGACCCTGCCCACGCGAACACCAAGTCCCTTTGGCCCGGAGGGTAGTACTTGGAAAGGGCTGGTAGCGGGAGAGGTGGTCTCTCCAAAGGGGTTAGCATCCCTTCCCTCGCTAGCTCCAGAACACCCTGACCGCGTGTCTAGTACATGGTTAAGGGTCCCTTTCAAAGGGTGATGTGTGAAGACCTCAACGGACATTGGATAGGTAATACCAACTGTGCAGACGAGGCGCCCTCTCTCCTGGGAAGAGAATGAGGAGATCCATGTACGGGGTAACAAAAATAAAGTCCTCAATGATCTAACTAAAGAGCGGAAGAGGCAGCCCGCCATTTGGAGTTAATACAAATGGGGGCTATGATGATTAGACTTAAGATGGCAATCCCATCATTCGTCTTACTCGGCGGAACGCCAGTAACGTGCTTAGAGGACATTTGCTTACTAAAAGTCTCATATATATAACGGACATATACAATATATTCCGCTGCCCCCTTTGTTCCCTGCTTGAGTGGGATATTTAAGGAATAATTTTGCCTGGATTCCTTGTAAAATTGTTCTGTTACATTCCGACAAACGAGCCTCACTATGGACCACAAGTTTTCCTTTACTCTTCATCCAAAATAAATTCCAGTATCTTGGCATTTGTAACAAAGAAATGCTTAGAAGCGAGAGCATCGCCACTGATGCTCATCTAGGTAACAATAATAATCTCAAGTAACAATTTCCGTTTATAAAAGCATTGCCACACGTCACCAGATTAACAATGTTCCCCGCGTCCCTCAACCACATAGAGCTTGGTCCCGGACAGTACATCTCTCGAATTTCCCGTCCCTTCATTTCATCTGAGTTATCATTTGACATCATCTCCCCTCAGGGCAGAACTATCGGCGGGTGTCTTGGCGTTGCATGGCTAGGTAATATGATCCTGGTAAACTCTTCTTCCTCGCTGGGAAAGTCTCCAGTCTCTGGGCCGGTCTGGTGGGCCGTTTCAGCACAACGGTGGATTGTATGCCGGTTGTACTGACCTGCCGGGGAGTTTTCAACTAGTCAATTATAGGGACCACGCCATCTGCACTGCTTAGCAGTTTAAGAATTTCACTAGGAGTACCTCCGTTTAGCTTCTCTCTTCTTCTTCTCCTTCTTCTTCTTCTTCTTCTTCTTCTTCTTCTTCTACCTCCATGGATTAGGCTATAGGCTGTTTCGGAGGTTCTTTATTACCTTTTCTTATTCTACCTACGTTCACGTTCTCGAGACCCTGATCACTTCATACTTACGTACACACCCATTTAATTCTTGTGACATTTGCACAAACTTTGCAGGAAAGGGAAAGAAGATAACAAGTGGCTAATGCAGGAGCACGTTTAGAGATCGAAATAAAGATACTTATATTATCTTATACACAACTGAAGCACTAAATTGAACAGTATTATTTAGATAAAAACGTACTCCTGAATTCTGCACTTACACTGAAATATTTGAATGACTAGGCAAATTTTGATGTTATTTATTTTTTATGTTTTGCCACACTGTTGTATTTGTCGAAATATGTTTCAAAAACATACATCACTTAGATACAGTGTTTTCTTATACATTAGATTAATACTTAAGATGTAAAATCCAAGTATTTTAGAACAGAAGTGATGTTGGTGTGACCCATCGATGATGTTCGGTGCTCAAACTTCATTATTCTGGAAATAAAAACCAATAGCTTAATCATTTTATACACAAATGGCATTTGGCTGCAAAACATTTTATTCTACGTATATCCTTGTTGCTCTTCATGTAACATTAATGACCTTATTAAGAAAAAAAAATTGCTGAATTATCGACGTCATTTAGTTTCTGAAGTAAGCTCTTCACAGACTTACACCTACACGCACGCACACACATACGTACTCATAACTACGCAGACTATATTCTAAAATGTTTGGGTTCACTGTTATCGGTGAAACATCGAAAATCCAATACTCAATGCCCATATAGAAATACAATACTATCTGCATTATAGGTAGCTGCCAAAGAAGTCAAAAAGGCTACTGAGTGTTCCATGACCAACTTTATTTCAAATAAAAGCCAGTGATTTAAAGCTGGTTGCCATGTGATGGCTGAATTAGATTTCACTTTGCATGGTCAAGAGATAAATAATTGCATAACGATTTCCCATTTGAGAAAAGTAAAACTAATGGAAAATTGAAACAAATAAGTGATATCTCTACAAATTCTCTGAACATAAATTGTGAGCCTTTAACGGACTCTAATAATTTGTGTGGAAAATTTAGCTGTTACCAAATGTAATTTAGAATGAAGGGAGATTCTGAGGACATTCTCAGATAACTCAAGGAATTTGACATGAAAACTTCTTAAACATCTGGTATTTTAATCAAAATGTTTGCAACATTCTCTATAAAAAACGAAAGGTTCGAAAAACCGTCCCTGGATGCAAGCTTGGTAACTAATCAATTTGTGGTTTTTTAATTATGTTGCATAGAGACACACACACACGACCGCATGTCGATCTGCTTCAAAGCATGATTTTGTTTAGATGCACAGGATCTTAAAACATAGGTTCCTTGTGAAATATCGACATCCAAATTTTGGGTGCAATAGAATACTTATCCTACTTAGGTACTATATATACTAGAGAAAATGATAGCTTGGAATGTAAAAACTAGAGATGGGCCCTCGACACTTTAGATACCTCGATACTCACGATAGTTGCATGTTGTCGACAACGAATGATACATCAGAAGATTCGCTCGGTACATTTTCGGTACTTCGATGGCGAATCTGCTATTTGTATTTTACTTTAAAATCACAAAATATTATGCCTGTAAGTAGAACACTGTAATGTGGTGCTTGTGCAGTAACATTATGCAAGAAAATAACCGTTGTGTCAAATTCACTGTCAGTTAACAGTTCCCAAGAAGAAATTACTGTATATCTCAAAGATGATTTCTCACCTCTTTCTAGCGCACTGGATTACTGAAAAAAAATTAAAATTTGTAAAATAAAATAAAATCATCATCTAAATATTTGTCTATTCCAGTGCAACAGTTCTCTCTGAATGACTATTTAGCACAGAAAAAGAAGTCAACCCGTAAAAATGGGAATGCTATTTTTGATGAAAAATTTATAAAAGTTGAGTGTTTATTAAATAATTTTGCTTTTAAATGTCTAACATATAGTTTAAAAATAAGTACACTGATGGACGGATTTAAATTTTATCTCATTCAATATGTGCACCTAATTAATTTCATTGGTATTACACAGTTCTCCGAACATTTTATTTTGTATTGAACCTAGAAGTAGAAATTACGGTATCGAAATATCGGCTATCGTGGAAAATATCGTGTATCGGTATTGACCCATCTCTAGTAAAAACCCTTCAGGCTCAAAACCATTAAAGAAGGCGCGTGTTTAGATTGGATACATCAAAAGCAAGAAAATGACTTTCCAAAATAATGCGAATTCAAGTTCATCGAAGAAGAAAAGAAAGTAGAAAAAGAAAACAAAAAGAAGAAAATGATTGCATAAAGAAGTATTTGAAAATAAAAATCAATGACAGCGGATATGTAGAAAATGGTAACGCCCTTGCCATTTTACCAGCTATACCAAAACATGAAGCGACATTCAGAATAAACAGGGTTTGTACGTAGAAATCGTAATACTTACTTTTTATTTTTCATACAGCCATCTTAGCAATACCAAATTCAATCACACTTGCTATAGACATGTGGATAATTAAAATATAAATGATACATACCCCCACACAGTTTATTAGGGTACAAGCATCAAATCCATGTGGTCCGCACCGGCAGACATTGCAGTCGTTCATGTAAGCCTGTCCAATTCGGCAGTTTTTAGGACGAACTGCGAAATAAAGACACACCATAGTACACCTTTGCTCTATACTAGTTAGTGTACTACAAAAGTATAAAGTACAGTTAAAAGGAAAACTTATATGCGTTAGTCATTGAAACTAAATTTTATCTAAAACTGGTTTAATGTATTATACAAAACACACACACTACAGCTTAACTACGGATCCAACAGAAATTTCGGGACCTAAAAAATTTACGACTTACTGCTTTGGAATATCTTTAGGTACATATAGCCGTGTTTATTGCAATTTTATTAAATATATATTACGCCGGATAATAATAATAATAATAATAATAATAATAATAATAATAATAATAATAATAATAATAATAATAATAATAATAATAATAATAATAATAATAATAATAATAATAATAATAATAATAATAATAATAATAATAATAATAATAATAATAATAATAATAATAATAATAATAATAATAATAATAATAATAATAATAATAATAATAATAATAATAATAATAATAATAATAATAATAATAATAATAATAATAATATTATTATTATTATTATTATTATAATAATAATAATAATAATAATAATAATAATAATAATAATAATAATATTATTATTATTATTATTATTATTATTATTATTATTATTATTATTATTATTATTATTATTATTATTATTATTATTATTATTATTATTATTATTATTATTATTATTATTATTATTATTATTATTATTATTATTATTATTATTATTATTATTATTATTATTATTATTATTATTATTATTATTATTATTATTATTATTATTATTATTATTATTATTATTATTATTATTATTATTATTATTATTATTATTATTATTATTATTATTATTATTATTATTATTATTATTATTATTATTATTATTATTATTATTATTATTATTATTATTATTATTATTATTATTATTATTATTATTATTATTATTATTAATTATGTTACAATGATATATCTACTGTCCGCGAGTTGAAGCTTGCATTCCTTACTTTTCTGTATAATATACTTAGTCTTTGTCGGGAGTGTTATCACATTTATGGGGAGCCAAAGAGAGATAAAAAAGCAAAGTAGTACAATGATAAATGTGATTAAATCATGCATTAGCGGTAGTAGGATAAGATCACAAAGATATGTTGAACATTTTCATACCAGAGTGGATCATGCACGATTAAATTGTTTACAGATGTTCCATAGTTGAAATAATATGGATTTTTATAGAAAATGTTCCTACAGGTGCAATTACCCGATGCAGTTTCCAGAGGAACACTTAACATCGTGAGTCCAGAGTCCTTTTTATTTTGCATCCTAGAGATGTACACGTGATGTACACTTACATGTCTCGAATGTGATGTGGTAGATTTTAGTGCTGACACATTTTAGTGCTAATTATGTAACCACTGCATGAAAATATACGCACAGAAATAATGTAGTAACTTCTGAGCCAAGATATCTAACACCATTGAACTTGTTGATGAAGTATGTAATTATATAAAACGACATAATATTGAACGACATTACCTTTATAAGCTATATTTTCCCCATTCTCTATTTCTCAGCACGGCGAGTTTATCAAGGTTCGATGGACGGATGGAGATGTCTGGCTGTCAACACTGTACCCGAACTTCTTCGTGTGTAGACAAGTGGATCTTTGAAGGAAGCTCTGGATTTTTTGAGTATTTCTGCAGGGGCTAATGTCGGATTAATACACAGAATATGTGGTAAGTGTTTCTATTTGAAGTTCGTCATTCATATGTGATGTACAAATGGGGGCTAAGGCAGGTAACTACGGTCCTCCATATTTTACCATTTGAGACGGGTACAAATACGCGGCCAGAGTGGGACTTGTGCTGTGAACCAAGTACTTATAAATGAAGATCTCGTGATGTGCTGAGGTATATTTGTTCCACTCGTATTCTTTGCTGCTTCATTCCTTGTTTTCGTTTACTCGATCCGATTTTCGTGCGTTGCTGAGAGCTTTGATGCAAAACATATTTTCGTGAGTGAATGGGTTTATATTTTAGTTACAGCAAATGTTTTAAAACTTGTAAAGTTTACAAATTTGGTCTTATTGGTAAAATGTATTGGTTATGTTAAAGTCTCAAACCTTCACAGTGATAATTCGGAAAGAAAAAAATTACTCGCATATTATATAAAATATGGTGTTAAAGGAATACAATCACTGATGCATACGTGATTCGTGCAATATCCCTTGTATGTATGCCTTTATGTATTTGAAAAATGGATGAGTAGCTTACAGTCACATTCATTTAGACCACCGAAGCTTCCACAAGGCTTTTGGAATGATGCTGAGATAAATAGGGTGCTTTTTTTAATTTACGTCCTCCAACGTTAAGTCATATCGGACGATAAATGCAATGGGTGAAATGGTGTTCATATGAGTCCGGGGTCCATGAAGCTTAAGGCTATCCTACATTCGTCTTTCAGGAGAAGGGAAAACCCAGAAAAAAACCTTATTCAGGTAACTCACTCTGACCGAGATTCGAACTCGGGACCTCTTGAACGTGAGGCAGACACGCTAGCGAGGCAGGCAAATAGGGATGCATTGCCAAACAAAAAGTAATATTTTAGTTCAAGATTTCCATTGGAGAGGAAACGAAAGTTAATCCATCCCCTGGTTTTTCTTCGGTTTGGATATCTTCCAAGCGGCTGTTTACCAACACTAATAAAGAAAACCTTTTAGTTGTTTAATGCTTAGCTGTTACTAAAATAAAAGTCGCAATTAGTGCATATGCGGTATTATTTATAAAAATGTTTTCACTCTGCTATTAGAAGCATTAAAACAATTTAAGTATTAACTTGCTGTATTTGTTAAGTTTCCCTAAAAGATCAAGAACACAAGTTAATTACAGAACTATTAGTACATTTGGGTAACAGTATTATGGCGATGTAGCGTTATTTTCTTCGTATTTTGTACAACTCCATATTAAACTTGGCACTGCACTAGTAAGGTAAGTACAAATAACTGCTCTTGTATTTTGAGAACTAATATTTTAGTGTTATTTGAGAATAGCAGGGAAAGGCAGTGAAGTTGTTCCTTGGTTTACAGAATGACAAAATCTTAAGGATTTCCAAGTACATCTAAGAGGGTATACAAGTTAAAATTAGTATATCTTACCTTTAGGGAGATCATCCTTGGAGAATGGTGCCACTGGAACTGTAGGTAAAAACAATGCATTAATAAAACATTAAATTTATAGCTAAACATATTAAGGTATAAATGGCAGAATGAGAGGTTCACTTCTAGAAAATTCTAGAAAGCAAAATGTCACTCCAATGTTGCCGGTGATAGGTAAAGGGAATATAAGCTATGAAACTACTGTAACATTTTTCCTGTCGATAACTAAATATTCGATTAGTTTCACATTTGCTAATTTTCCAACCTTTCCGAATTTTATCAACATGTTTCAAACATGCTTTAAAATACCATAACGTCGGTACTGAAAACTTAAATGAATTATATTTGCAATATTTGAACTAAAATATGAGACTATTTGTTTAAAGCGAACAATTAAAATTCAAGAGCTTGTAGTTCGAAATCATTCCCGTTGAACCCGCCACTCTGACTGTAGGGTTTCTTGTAGCGTATCCGGGTTGTAAATGAATGCGGTTTCTCTTCTACTAATTTCCTGTCCATTATTTTCTGTCTCAATTATTTCTCTTTTAGAGTATAGGTGGCATTCTGCGCGTTGCGGCTGGACGGTGGATATAGGATTTGGAACGTTGGATCGCCGATGAACCCGCTTTGTAGGATCACTCCTAGGCTTTACGGATCTCTCCAGGAGCCTCGGGGCGTAGCGGCAGTACTACCAAGTGACAGGATGCGTTTTATCCAGAACCTTAGACATAATTGTGCTCTTTGTCGCAATAGATCTGATCTAATTGTCCTTCTTCTCTCTCCCTCCTCCCTTACCCTAGGAGAACCGTTATAAAACTACTTGTAGCCTCCCTCTACCACTACAATAAATAGTTATCGGAAATAATAAAACTAACAGTTTAATCTGAATTTAAAGAAACTGCGTTGTTTTTATTTTTATAATTTTGCTATTAAGATCTGGCAATTACAAAGATAAATGTGGGATCCAAAATAAAAACGTAGGAAAATATCTGCAAAACGCTAAATTACATGAAGTACATGCTCCTAGCAGCAGTCATCAACGTTTTTTTGCTGGAACATTAACTAGTAGCTAAAAAATAATGTACGACAATGGGACAAGATAAATCAAAATTGGAGCGTTTATGGCAAGATCAGTGGTGAAGCGCAGAAGCAAGTGTCTACCATTTGTTTTCCTAAGTCAATGCCATGCATCCTATGGTTATGGTCTTAAAACTTAGAGAATTTGGTGGTATTATAGTCTATTTAGAAAATGTTATGTCATTTATTGTCCACGTTTAACTTTACTTATATTTATAAATAATAATGCTTTAAACAAACCATGGATTTTTTTTAATTGACAGAATAATAAAAGGTTTATTCATGAAAGTCCTTCAACTCACTATGTACCTATGAGCACTTTGCTAACATATCAAACGATCAGTCGTGGCATGAAAGAGGAAGAGAGAAAATCGCGATAATGGGGGAACGTAGTGCTGGAGAGGGATAGATGGAGAAAATGGTATGACAGTGACGTAGGGAGAAATAAGACTTGCGGAGACGTAAAAGCGTGCTTAGGGAGAAAACGTATTAGAGTGAGAGCATGCGTAATCCAAGAGAAGAGAGAGGAGAGAAAGAGAGAGGAAGTTACAGTTGATAGAGAGGGAGAGAGAGAGAAACACAAAAATTGAGGGATAAAAACGAGTAAAAATAGTGAGTAGGTAGGTAGGTAGGTGTTTTGGTGACTAGTTAGATATGGATAGATGGGTGAGTTGAGTGTATTAGGTGAATAGGTGGTTGGAAATGTTTTACTCTGTTCGTTTCAATATTGTGCGTTATATCACTTTACTATTTATTCGTTTAATTATAATGGCTTAGTTAAAGTTTTATTTTTCTTTGAACACAAATTTCATGTTACTCTTCTTTGGCTAGTCTATGCAGTGAATATAAGGATATGAAGAAGGAGTATATAATGCATCTTCAAGTTTCAGAATAGATAAAATCGCCTCCAATTTGGTTGGTAGGTTACAAAATATTATATCTTGACAGAACAAGAAATTGTTTTCCTAATTTAATTAGGTTGTCAGTTTCCATTGTACAACGAGAAATACAGGATTTTTCTATAGCTGAACCAATCTACAACTACCCGGTTTTGGACTCAAAATCAAATCTATAATTAAATCAGGAATCCAAAATATCTGTTCAAATTGATAATAAGACTATGGCAAAATCAGAGAAAATGTAAAAGGATTTATGTATTGTATACTTGCTTTTGAACTGCTGAGTCTTAGTGACTATAACCATCCAAAGAAAGGTATAATTTTACCTTGTACGAGGCGCGTCCGTAAAATAAGGTGTCCAAGGCGCTGGGGCCGTGAGGAACGCTATTACGCGAGATCGGATAACACTGGCGTGTAGCTTGTTTCACCCCTTCAACTCCCCGCCACAACGAACCCGTTGCAACCATTAGTCTTGGCTGGGCAGCCGTTTGCGATGGAGCTTCCTGTCACTTCCGCCGCCAAGTGCGAGTTGAGTGCAGTGATCCGTTTTTTGTATACCAAGGGCATTACCCTCACCGAAATTCATCGTCAGTTATCCGAAGACTATGGGCCACAGTGTATGGACGTCAAAAACGTGCGGAAGTATGTCAGAGATTTCAAAGACGGACGTACAGACGTTCATGACGAACAGCGTTCTGGTCAGCCTTCGGATTCAGCCGAAACAATTGCAAAAGTGGAGCAAGAAATGCTTAAAGGTCGGCGTGTGATAGTTCGCGAGCTGTGTGAAGTCAGTAAGACTACGATTGACAAGATTTTGACCGAACATTTGCATTATCGCAAGGTGTGTGTGAGGTGGGTCCTCATACTGCACATGCAACGGCTGATCTCCTGGCCCAGTTCGGATAGGACATCCTCACCCATCCCCCCTATAGTCCAGACTTAGCACCTAGTGATTATCATCTGTTTCCTGAGTTGAAGTCACACCTGGGTGGAACACATTTCCAGACCGACGATGATTTGAAAAACGAGAGTGAGAGCTACCTGCGCAACTTGGCGGGAGAGTGACATACAAAAACTGCCACAGCGCATGCAGAAGTGCATTGATCGCAATGATGATTACGTTGAAAAATAACTGTAAGTTCCGCCTTTTCATCAATGTAACATTCATTGACAATGAACATATAATAAAATTGGAGACCTTATTTTACGGACACGCCTCGTATATTACATATAGTTTAAAATTATGTAATAAACTATATTTTGAAACTCACTGCAGATGATATTACAGAGAAAATAGTGTTATTTGAACTAGCTCCAAATCTTCTATATGCGACAATTGATTTTATTAATATATTACCATTGTATAACTTTCAGGTAGCTCAATAATAGAGGGTCTTTTGAAGAAAGATTTGCTTATTTGTCTTATGTATAGCGAATAGATCTCCTGAATTTTTATGTGAAATATTGACAAAATTGCCAAAGACTTTGATTTTGAATCAAAATGTCTTTAAAAGGAACGTGGAGCTGCAGATATTGTAATCCGATGTGCAAACTCGGTTAAATAAGATATATCCTTCAGCTACAAAGATGTTTTAGTATGATTAGGAAGGACTTCTTGTACATTTGAAGACTAACACATATTGTTAAAGCACCATTTAGGTGAAATCATCTTTTCAACATTGCTCAATAGTTATTTGAGTTTATTAAATTAAGAAGTAGGGTAACAGGTCGTTCTCAATTAGTGTACTTATTACCATGTATTTATAATAACTTTAAAATTATGCAGCACTGCTCTAAAAATACAAATACGACCAGCAGTTTAACATTTGAAAGGTGCTACACATTTGAAAATTCAAATGAAAATGTATGAGCAATATTCCGAAATTATTGATGTCACAAAAAGCTTATTTGACGTTTATTATGCGTTTCACTGCAAATTTTCTCTGCAGCATGCTTTTGTCTATCTCTTTTAGTTTTCTTGTTATTCAAAATGTGCCAAATTACTCAAAAAAGTATTTTCATGCAAAGCATAAGAGAAATGCTATAATTAAAACTATTAGCTTATACCTGATACGAGTGTCTTGCTTACCTTCAAAAGCAGCCATAGCTACTGCAATAAACTGAAAAAAAGTTAATAAAATACCACGTATTACTTATGTATAGTGATAGTGATTTAATTTATTAAATTTACACTACTTATTTAATGTATACTAGTATTATACACCAAAAGTATTGGGTAAGGAGTTTTAAACTATTGGTGTTTGGCTGATGTCTGCTAAGACAGTTGCAAGTGTAATGTCCTAAACCTACTAGTAAATACAATACAAAGGGGATTCTCTGAAACTGGGGTGACTATTCATCACATTAGATATATTAGACCGTAAAGTCCATCTGAGTGACTCATTTGTTAGATACTGGCTTACTCATCGGGGTTTAAACCCGGTACAGGGCGATATTTTAAATTTGCTGAAAGTGATACCTCATGTCAGTGGATTTACTGCCATGTAAAATAACTTCTGTGAGTGTAATCTGTTTGTTGTATGAGGAAGGTTCTCAATACCCTATGTTTTGAATATACTTTGAAATGACTCAAATTATAAGCGCCTAATTTATAATAGAAAACGCTATGGTTACGTTGAGATATATGAATAAACTGACGATATCTAATGCTGTTTCAAGTTGGCAAAAGGGAAAAGAAGTCCTCATCTGCCATCACAAGACTATATGAAGCAGTTGTTCAAATGAATAATAAGTAACTAGACTATTGAAAAATATTACAGTACACAGCACTGGATATCTGTATTCGTATTTGAATATTATGACATGGTCAAAAACTGATGTTGAATGTAATTGGTCAGGGTATTTTATATCAACAGTATATTTTTACACACAGTTAAACTCATGAAAGGATTACTTTGTTTAACAAGTCCAAGAGTGCATAACTAAAATCAATACATGCTCCATTTTCCCATACATCTGCCTAATTATTTTAAAAGAGAAGATGAATATACAGCAAATGAGTGCTTCATAAATCTTATTTATTTAACCCTGGCACGACAGAGGGTCAAGGTCGACTGCCGGCCTCACTCCCACTGACGCACGACAGATACGGAGAGGAGATGTGGTCAGCATGTCGGCATCCCCCAGCCGAAAAGTTGGTTTTCGTGACCAGGTACCTAGCGTAATCTCCTCACATTCCTCACGATGCTGAGAGGGCACCGATCCTATAACCGGGACATAAAATACGCACCTTATGTGTGGTATCGAACCCGGGCTGCTTTCCGTGCTCAGGGACCAAGGCATGCTGCCTTAGTCCGCTACACCACGGCTCCATAAATCAGTGAAGTGAAAAACCCAGATAAATGAACAGACCAAACAATCAGTATCTACAATTGTAAGAAACATTAAATTCATTAACTTCGGATATTTTTTCAAAAATAACTGAACTGGAACCTCTTTCTTTAATTAATTAGAGCCAGACTGAAAAATTCAATGCCACAGCAGGGATTTGAACCACGGATCTCCTGGTTTCCGTCCAGTCGCTCTAACCCCTTGAACTACCATGACCAACTTGCCGACGCGACATTAAACTCTCCAATTGACTCATTATATTTTCCCGGTAAATCACTAAGAGTTCTCATATTCGAGATACACATTTGTGGCAAATTGCTGTAGTAAGTACTTAAATACCAGGATTTTTATCATTAAACCTTTTAATGTTAAATATTATATTGGGGAAGTAATTCTCATAGAATTAATCCTTTTAAATACATTACTCCGGTATAAGAGCATTTTAACTGAAAAATTCAATGCCACGGCCAGTCGCTCTAACCCCTTGAGCTACCATGGTCAACATGCCGACACGACATACTTTCGCCTTATTTTACATTTTATGTAGTAATTATAGCTTAAACGGTTCAGAACCTGAAATTCTGTAAATAAAGCCTTGAAAATCTGATTTGTAAATGTTTAAGTGAAAAGTACGCTACACATTTTAAATTTTTCCAGGATCGCAAAGCGGCCTGACTTAGAACTTGTTAAAATTACGTAAGAGATAGAAATATGATTTGTATAGATAACAGTAGTGTAGTGCACTAAAGACCCATACAGTATTCATATTCCATCAAATTTAGTGACCAAAACGATACCTACGTTTACCAATTTTAAAATTGATGGTGAAATAATAATCAAAAATTCTTTTGAGTGATATTCCGGATTACCACACACTTTCCTTATATATTTGTTTATAATTTAAGAGGTGAAAGATAGCAAAAGACAAACACTTACTGCGACAGCTATCAGAAAGATACAGACAAAGTACTTCATGATTGTTGCTCCTGAAACAATGCTCCGACCAATAACGAAAGTAAAGCGCAGACGGAACTGTTAAGACGAGGTTATATATGCTGCAGAACACTTGCATGCTAGACTGTTGCAAACTGTTCAAATAATAATTATGACAAACACTGCAACAAATGTTTTCCAACAATTATTGCGCTCGATCGGTTTCAATGTCGTCTCGTAAGGCAAGGTAAAGTATCACTTTCTACCCCCCAGGGACCTACTTCGGTAGGTACGGGTTTGGCGCGCCCGGGGTCCCGAGCCAACAGTCTCCCTCGTGTGGGCTACTCTTCGTGGTTGAGGGAGACGGTCAACAGGCCCACCCACGTGTAGGACGTGCGTGGAGACCCGTGGAGAAGGTTTTTAGATTCTTGTCTAGTTTAGAGTTTAGGATTTAGTGAACGAAATTTTTAGTAGGTTTTGATTGATGTCTTTTATGTAGGTGTATTTTTAATAGGTTTCGTTACACTTGTATAGTTTTTAGAAAGTTGTATATCTGGCTTTTGCCATGACTAGTTTTTTAAAGGGCGCTGATGACCGCCGTAGTTATATATATATATATATATATATATATATATATATATATATCATCATATCACTTTCTACCCAATTGAAATTATTTTGGTTTTTAAGGAAATTTAAGCAACTATTTCAGTTTAGTTATATATGAGGAAGTATAAAACAAATAATTAATTTCAAAACAACATTTAGTTCTTAAGGACTCCCTTCAATACTTCCAAAACTCGCACCAGAAAAATTGGAAGTATATAAGTGACTAAAAGAATCTCCACCTCCATACGTGTTATTCTGTTAAGCATACAAATACTTCTTGTTATTCTTGTTCTTCTCCTCCCTATGTTCTTACATAATTGTTTTTCAACAGAGCAAGATGGCGTGACTGTAACTTGCGCGACATGTACACCGGAGGATCGCGGTTCGGTCCCCGACGACAGTGTACGTTGCCTTGAGTTTTCCGTGGGTTTCCTAGGTCACTTCCCTGAATCCTGAGGTGCGTAATTTCATACGAAGATTTATTTTTTATTATATTCTTTCTCTCCAATTCCTTATTACTAGAGCGAACAGTTTTGTTCCCGAACGGGTTTTGAAGATCATCGGTTAGTACTGCCTGGAGGGCAGGCGTCAAACTCCGACGCTGTCTGCATGTTTTGCGAAGCTATTCAGAGCATGTTTTGTTAATGGAACATGACGGACATAAACGTAATTGCTACAAAACTCAAATTTTCTGTTCATAAATGTTTAAATATACAAACGCATTAACATTCCCATTCAGAGCATTAGACAAAATAGTGTAGTATTAATAGTATATAAAATGCACTATGTATAATATGTAACAAAACACAACATGGAACTTCTTATATATGCATAGACAGATTAGTACATAAAAATACATTCTATTTCACAAAACCAATCCTATTACACTGAACGAAAATAAACATTCTGAGGTTGTGAGAAGCATATGGTTTACGATAATCACTTAAAACCTGTTTAAACCAAGAAAATGTCGTAGGGGAAAATTTGAAGTATTTTATATTTTAGGTTTATTATTTAATACTGGACCTTTACCGTTCTTAATGGAATTTAAAATATGTTTCATTTCACACATTTCAGTAAAGCCAGGATTCTTCTGAATCACACTTTTAAGTTTTTTTTTTTTTTTATTTTTTTAATGTGATATATGACCGTTTCTTCAGCAGAGTTTATTCTGTCACAGACTTTGTGGAACCTGTCAAGAGCATCAGAAATTTCACAGTCAGACTTTTCGAGATAGGTAATTGTTTGTGGTAAGATACTGATATTGTATTTACCATACATTACATATAATATAACTTTATATATAGAATAACGTACATAGCAGTATACTCCGGGCACAATGACCTAAACTGTTTCTAACTTGTAAATACGCAACTGTCACAGCGGGAGCACCACCTTCTACCTGCAAGACAGTCGTCTGGTCTCGATCCCGTCACTGCAACAAACTACTTGATAAGCTACACGTTCGGGAACAAATATGATCGCCCTAGTTATTGCTTTTGAGGTACGTGGTCTATGATGGTAATGCTTGTTCATTGTAAATGGTTTTCTCGCACTGGGTGTTATGTGGTCGTTATCCCTAGGGGTGAGGAGGTGTTGCTGGACGTTAGTGTTGGTGCTTGGTGCCAGGATGAAAAACTCTCAGCACTTGTTAGGAATTCCCCGCATCTATTTGTTGTTCCTCCACTTCCTGCATCCCCCCTGTTAGTCGGAATCAATGTGACTGTTACGCATCGCGATGTGTGCTCTCCGTGATTCCCGTAGGGAAAGGGATCCGTCCCTTTTAGCTGACAAAGTGCGGGCGCTACGGACCCCTAGCACTCGTGGTACCTCTGACGTTACTAGAGGAACCTCGCGCCGAACATGACGAGCCCCTCCCGTAGGGGAGTTGTTCGGATTGGGTTGGACTCGAGGGGGCAGTGTGTTCCCGAAACCCGTGGGAATCGGGTACGTCTTCGGACGGGGTTGCGGGAAGCCATTAAGTGTCCCGGGTACTAGCCTGCAAAGCTAGTAGAAGGTGTGCTAGATCACCAGGCGGCCCTACCGAGGTTTTTCGGTAGTCTTCACCTTGAGTGTTGACGCGCGTAAGTGGCGTATCCACTTCCATCCCGTCTTGACGTTGTGCTCAGCGGGGGGGGGGGGGCTTTTTAGACTCCAGATATTGCCCTATGGAAAGAGCCCCGGAGTATCCATCGCTCCCGGGTAGAAGGAGGCCCGGGTCCTTGGTCCTACGGGTCCAGGACTAATGGAAGTAGATCCTCTGACCTTAACTGTGCTCTCCGTGATGTATACCTTTGCCATATAATTATATCTAGTTATATAATTATATAATTTGCCTTATCTTGCTCTTCAATATGGCTTGTTCTTTCTTCCACTGTTTCCTCATTGTCCTCACCACTTTTTCTCTGTGTTATACTTATGTGTATAAATCTATGATATGGCCACGCTATACCTCGAAAATTGCCGGGAAAACCACCTTCTATAAAGCTTAAGAAAACAGAAAAAGTTTACATGAAGCTTTTACAGAGGTGATCACTAACCTAAATGTTGTGAGCCACAAATTTATGAAGCTAATTGGAAGCAAGCCGCATTGTAAGAGATGTTTATGAAATGGTTTACAAAATGAAGGAACATTTTTTTTTTTTTTTGCACTACACTGAACATTATTGTTCAGCTACACATGAAGGAATGAGTGCTAATTTTGAGAAGTATCTACTTTTTCTATTTTTGCTGTTAGCCTTTTGAAATCTGGCTGATAATTGGTAAGCGCAGTTCGCACAAATTCAGATGGATATTTAGATTTAGTGAATTTAAGTAGCTCCAAATATTGAAATAAATCTCTTAGCACACTTTTTTGCTAGTGGGCATTTTTCTTCTGGAAAATTCTTTCAAAAGTCTACGGTAGAAACGCCACTTTGAGTCCTTTTAGTCCCTGTGCTCTTGCAGTTCTAGTAGCTCCAACTCTACAGCAGCTTCGTCCTTTGTTATTGATGATCAAACAGAACAGCCATCGCCCACATCAACAGAGAGGATTTTCCAAGAATGAAACTGAAGTTTTAAGTGATCGTAAATCATTAAATCTGCCACTGACTTCTTCAGCAAGGCTTGACATGTTGCTCAAATGATCTTCAGTTTCTACCTGAACGTCAGGAAGGCTTTCAGTAGTTTTCTTCAAACATTTGAAGTGCGCAAATGCTTTAGACTGCAGTTTTAAGTTGCTATGAAAGCAAAATGCAGTCCGGGCCAAATTAGAAATAAGTTTCTCTCTTTCTAAAAATATGTTCGACTGTTCGACGTTTGTAAATGCTGGACCTCATCTGTATATATATTAAGTAATCTTACTGTAAGCTTCATGTCAAGAACCGCATGTGGTTCGAGTGTCTCGTTATGAACACGCTGGTATATAACATTTTGCCTTTGCCTTATGCTTCCAAGACACTCCGGTCTGAACAATTTCTAGTAATGATTCTTACCATTTTATTATCTGTTGGTTGTGAAGCATCGCCTAGTTTTTGTCAGAAACCTAAAATGTTTTTACTGGCCGTAAATGTAAAACATGGGAGGACCTGCTTTACTTCCCTTTCGACGGAAGTCATACGATAAAGAATGATCACATTTTTTTGACAACTTATCTTTAGTTATCCTCATAATTTTGATGGTCCTTCTCAAAATAGTCTCCCCTGAATGCGATGCACTTGTCCCAGGGTTTCTGCCAGTCTTCAAAGACATGCTGGAAACAATTTTTTGAGCGATCCTACAAAATTGCCTCCGCAGCCTTCACCACTGCTTCTGATGGTGGATAATGCCTCCCACGAAGACGTTTCTCCAAGTTAGGGAATAGAAAAAAGTCACATGGGGATAAATTCGGACTATAGGGAGGGTGAGGGATGCACTTCACATTGATTTTTGCAAGATATTCACCAACATTGGCAATATGCGGCTGCGCATTATCGTGGTGCAGCGGAAATGTGGTCTTTTGCGCCTGATAAGGATTTGCAATGTTTTTAGGACATCCCTGTAGTATTGTCCAGTTACTGATGTGTGTGCAGGTACAACATGCTGATAAACCATTCCATGAATATCAAAGAATGAGATGACGATAACTTTCCCAGAAGAAGCAACCACTTTTGCTTTTTTTTGGGGGGGGGGGGTAGTGATGGAGATTTCCACACTGAGCTTTGCTGTTTGCTCTCAGGATCAAAATGATGTAGCAAGTTTCATCAGCAGTGATTACGTTTGAAAGAAACTCCGGATCTTCCTCTAACACCAACTTTAACTGCATGTTACCTCCATTGCAGCGGTAGGCGATACTGAACATGTCTGAACTTGTCGGGTTCTCACAGGCGGGAACCAAGAGTACTAACAATGAAAATACTACGGCGTGTTTTTTTTTTTTACATTAAGCTAACAGAGTATAATAAGATTGAATTATAGTGCAAAAATGATGACCGTGAAAAATTATGATCATTCTTTATTGAAGAGCCCTCGTACTAAAGTCTTGTATGCAAGAGAATCCATTGCCCTCCGTCGAGTTCAAGCCTGTGACATTTGTATACGCCTGGAAAAACGTATTAGAAGAAATCTGTAAATTGAATATTTAAGTCAATTGTACGAGAGTGAATTATTCGAAATATTTGCAGTTCTTAATTTTGTGTTCCAATGATTGTCCTTTGAGTAAGCAACTGCAACATATGACAGATTTTGTGAAAGACATGCTAAAGTCTTAGAGGACTGCAGAGAAGGCTTACCACCTTTTAGAGCTTGTGAGACATCTTCTGTACAATTGTCAGATATGGCTGATGAAAACTATTAATTTTTTCAGTGTAGCATTGTAGACTTCCTAACCATCCACGATCTCAGCTGTCTGAAGAGAAGCAGAGAAACGCTTCTATTTCATTCTTTTCTAAAGAGTCTATTTCATGGACACATAGAAATAAAATGAATTTCAATTTTAGCATAATTAAAGCTGTAGTTAAATCCTGGCACGACCGCCCTCCCAAACCATTGTTTTACTAGAGGATGTGTGTGTGTGTAGTGTTTAACGCCTGCTTCACTGCAGGCGATGACACTGATGATACATAAAATGAAGATGGAGCACCAGTGGAATGAGATGGCGGGAGAAACCGGAGATCCCGGAGGAAACCCGTCCCAACGCCGTGTTGTCCACAACAAATCTCACTTTGCGGTCGCCTAGGATCGAACCGGAACGCCTTGTTGACAGACAAGCGGTCTAACCACTCAGCCACGGCGCGATCGTTTTGCTTTCTCTTGTCATATGCGGAAACTATCAGGAAGGTATTCTATACTCATATCTAAAACTTTTCATTCAATGTCATCTATTCCATGTATGAGCAGCGAAGAAGAAAGGTGAGTATATTTCAAAAATACTATTAATATTCTCCCTAGTTGTTTAATTTTCATCTGCAACTGAGGTCTGTCTGATGATTCACGAGTGAAGATGGAGCACTGGTGGAATGAGATGGCGGGAGAAACCGGAGATCCCGGAGAAAATCCGCTCCAGCGCCGTGTTGTCCACCTCAAATCTCATTTTGTGGTCGCCTGGGATCAAACCCTTGGTGAGAGCCAAGTGGACTAGTGGTATAATACCTGACAATCAGTTACACGAAAATGTGCCCAGTTTTATTCATACTTAAATTACATTGTATACTAAATAAATATAAACTTTATTTTTGTATAATGGCGTTTTAGATTATTTATAGAAAAGAATTATGAGCTTTTAAAAATAAAGTACAAAAACATAATGAGTATTGTGTTTCAAAGGACAGAAAGTGGCCTAGTGGAGCTTGAATAATCTGCTTACATTTTTTTTTTTTTTTTTTTTTTTTTTTGTAATTTACGTCCTCCAACGTTGTCATATCGGACGATGAATGGAATGGGTGAAATGATGCTCAAATGAGCCCAGGGTCCATAGAGCTTAGAGTTACCCAACATTCGTATTTCAGGATAAGGGAAAACCCCGGAGAAAACTTTATCCAAGTAACTCACCCTGACCGAGATTCGAACTCGGGACCTCTTGAACGTGAGGCAGACATGCTACCACCACGCTACCGAGGCGGGCTTACAATTTGTAGCATACAATTTTGAAACATAAGATGTTAAAAGCCAGTGTTTGTCTTGCATACCTCAAATATTTTACTTTCTCCATTGAAGTTATGTGCATCCAAAAGTTGTATTTTTAGATTTCATAGTATCTTCAAACGTTTCAACAAGACATTCAAAATCATCGGTCCAACCTCCAATACTTTGTTTACTTTCACAAGACCTCTTTGACCTGTTCTGCTTCTGTGGCATAAGAATTTTTCATTTCAATTGTATCTTTTCATTATGTTAAGCATACTTTACATACTAACATGCCAACATAACACTAGGACACTGCCAGTAAACCACTAGGACTTCGTGCCCACATGACGTACATGCCTTAGTGGCGACTTACTATGTAAGTGTATTTTAAGTCCCGGGCTTCATAGTTTAGACCACTACTAGGGAACCTAATGAAAATTGTTTTTTTTTTTTTTTTTTCACACTGGTCATACAGAGGGCAGCGTTTGGAAAGATAAGAGTTAGGCCTACAAATTCAATGCAAGAGCCAGGATTTAAACCACTGATTTTCCTATCACCCCACGATGGCTACATACAGAATGTTAATAAACTACATCGAAATATTTTCAGAGCAGGTGGTGATATCCTGAACAAGTAATTTAATATAGACGTATGGCCTTTTGATTCAAATGTGGAAGTTAAGGTACAAGTTTCTGAAGTGCCAATACGCTACTGATAACACTTGAGTGCACAACACACGAAAATGAAAAGACGTGTCGGAGCAGTCCCTCTGGCGTAATGGTTATGACATTAGCTTTCAAGTCGAAAGTTAATGAGTTCGAGTCTCCTTAATTTTCATGACTTTTATTTAATGTTTTGTTTGTTTGGTTGTTTTTTATCAATATTTTGTCCAAAAGCTTTTAATTTTCAAAATGTGTGCATTTTACGGTGTAATTTCACCTTGTCAATGCCATTAATTACTGTTATTTCTAACAAAGGTTGAATCTTGTGGACATGTTGACGTCTAAATGGGAGTTGATTTAAAGGGTGAACGAACTTACATAAAATAAAACTCTTTATGTCAGGTTTATAGGAACTGCTCGAAATGGCGACCTGCATTTTCAATGCAAAGTTGAAAGCGGCGAACAAACGGCTGTCATATTCTGTACAAAATTCCTTATGTGTGTAGAATAACTTCACATGCTACTATTATTAGGGTAGTTAGCTCCTCTTTTAGGTACAAGGTGTTTCATACACCAGAACTGAGGTGACCCCAGAAAAGGTGTACTAGTGTAATTGCACTGGCCAATCAGATTCACGTGCTTAGTCACGAATCACGGCATTTCTTCCTACTAGTATTTACGTACTAAAACACGAAGAAAAAAATTAACTACATGACAGGAACCGAAGCACTGACCTTTGAAATTCCAGATTTCGCGTTACGGATTGAACCACCGGTACACTTGCAAAAACAGCACTAGAGAAGATTACATGATGGAAGGAGTTAATCGTTGTTCATTGTCACACTGTCTGGTTTGAGATTTGAGAGATTTTTGAGACATTATATTTTGAGAACGCTAATAACGAGCCAGTAAGAATCGATATTTCTGTACTCGTAAGACAGTTTAAAAGACATTCTAACCCAATAATTTCACCCACCTTGTTTAAATAGCAGCTTATCCGCATCTGATGCCAGTTAGGTTTAACGCAATTAACTACGTTATGTTTAGCCGCAGACCATGCATTGTCTATCTCAACTTGCTTATATTAGTGACGTAGACTAATCGCTGAAATTATTTCGGTGTAGTTCATTAACATCCCATTTAACCACACAGCAACGTGTTGGCATGATATAAAATACTCCACTGACACTTTTT
The DNA here is from genome assembly GCA_030765055.1 of Mantis religiosa. Classification (NCBI taxonomy): domain Eukaryota; kingdom Metazoa; phylum Arthropoda; class Insecta; order Mantodea; family Mantidae; genus Mantis; species Mantis religiosa. The sequence continues at coordinate 116,908,292 of CM060956.1, read as the reverse complement.
CCGGTAAACCACTAGAAGATGTGGCGAATTATAATGCTGTAAGTACTCTCAGTCCCAGAATTCATAGTTTAGACCGCTATTAGGTTAATCAATGGAAATTAATTGCCATTTCACACTAACGGCGTATAGCACAAAGTTTAGCAAGATTTTTACTTTGTTTTATTTTCAGTTCTAATCTAACAAGGTTTTATCACTATACTCACAGCTGACCACTTATGGACATATCCGTTGCTGTATTTAAAGACTACACACCAAAATTCATATGTGACGTACAACTACAAGGTCCAAAAATAAAGTGTAGAAGGTATCGCGTCCCAGCATTTGCTAGTGGCTACTGAGTATACATCGTCAGCTCTCTTCCCTGTGATGTCCGCCTCACTGTACGTATGCAGAGAGCAGTAGACATCTGCTCGTTAGTGATAACATAAGTGTTGTGTTATCACTATATGTCTCTACGCATTTTGGCTAATTTTGGAAACTTCCGGCTATGCACCGTATCCGATTTTGGCACACGGGCCCCACATACAGTAGGGATGATGCCATCGAACCCCCAGGCAACTACAAATGTGAGCATAGAGACAGTCAAGGCAACTAGAGTACTCAGGTAGGCCATTCCGGAGAGTCGCGCTGCCATTGGCTAACGCGCATGACGTCACTGGGAATACAGTTCAGCCGCGAGAGTTAAACACTAGCCCCAGAGTATGTGCTATTTAAGCTGTGCTACGTGTAAAATCGGAAGAAATAAACACCCACTTGTGTATTATAATGAAGGTTCCTTCTAGCAGTTAGTATTAAGAGTTTAAAACATGTTATTATTCATATGTTCTTACTCACTGTAGCTCAAGAAGATGACGAAGCAACCCATTGAAGATTTTGTTTTGCTGCAAGTTTCCTGATCATTTCTGCCTTCGCTCTTTTGTTTAAGTGCCTAATTCTAATGAAGGTTCTTGTCCACACATAAAAAGAGATCACTTTGTGGTGAATTTCGGGAAACTTGGAACTTATAAACCTTGTTCTGCCGTTTCAAAACACTGTTTTCTTTCTTCAGGGCCTGCATCTGAGTCTTTAGTCTAATTATTTCCTCTTCAGCAGCAACAGAGTGGTCAGGAGCTACCTCTGTGCTGGTCGACTGGTCAATTTTTTTTTTTTTGCGAGATAAAGATGCTATAGTAGACAGCGCTCTCTTTCGCACGGTCCTAACTTCGCACCGGCGATCTCTTGCCGATATTGTCTATTAATGAAAACATTTTATTATTTATTATTATTATTATTATTATTATTATTATTATTATTATTATTATTATTATTATTATTATTATTATTATTATTATTATTATTATTATTATTATTATTATTATTATTATTATTATTATTATTATTATTATTATTATTATTATTATTATTATTATTATTATTATTATTATTATTATTATTATTATTATTATTATTATTATTATTATTATTATTATTATTATTATTATTATTATTATTATTATTATTATTATTATTATTATTATTATTATTATTATTATTATTATTATTATTATTATTATTATTATTATTATTATTATTATTATTATTATTATTATTATTATTATTATTATTATTATTATTATTATTATTATTATTATTATTATTATTATTATTATTATTATTATTATTATTATTATTATTATTATTATTATTATTATTATTATTATTCCAACTATCAAAGTTTTCTTATATAAAAAAAGAGCTATTAAACTCAGTGCACACATAGAAACAAATACATAAATATAATGTGTATCTGATAAATTGGTCTTGCTGGTACTAACTACTACCGCCTCAAATGCATCCCCTTGCCAATTAGGAATTTTCTATGACGGTACAGCGTCGCCCTTTAATTTTCTTTCCAGCGGCAACCCTAGCAGCTCGTTTTTTAAATCCCGTTCATAGTCTTCGGGCAGGAAGTGATCGGAACAAATCCTTGCATTATTCACATTAATCGGATCAGCCCTTTTACAGCGTAAAACCCATTTGCGCTGTAGTTCTCGATCTTTAGGCAAACAATGGAAAATCACATCCTTAGTTTTATACGAAGCATGTTTGCATTCAGCAACAGCGCAATGGTTTCTGCTTTTACTCATAATGTTACGACAAAAGACACAGCCAATAACTACAATTGCTCATAAGCAAATGCATCTCGTTTATTTCATCAGAAGGATTGTGGAATTTGCATGCATCAGCGCCTTATCTTATCTTAGAATGTGCAATCATAATATTGCATTACGCACATTCACGTGTAAGCGCTCTTGCGTTGTATCCTCAGTGACGTCACGCCCCTCAGTCAGCAGTGACAGTGTTTTGCGCGGGAAGGCGGGAATGGCCTGCCCTGAGAGACAGTCATCTTTTAATACTTCCATTATTTCTATTTTTCTGCATTTTGCATCCTTCCTGTTTGCATTCTCAGTTTGGTTCTATTTCTCATCTCCTACCATCCTCAGATTCTTCTCTATCTTGTTTTATTATCCTAATCTAGCTAAGGCGCCTCCTCCTTAAATTTTAAAACATTTCTTTTATTGGGTCTCCTCTCCTGACTCACCCGTGTGCACTTTCTCTTATTGTATATTAGCTTGTTTATACTTTTACTACTTTCTGTGACATTTTTTCTATTCATCTGTAAAAATCTTATCCTCGTTCCGTTCATTAAGGTCGTAAATGGATTACAGTTTCAGCACTATGTTTGCCATATTCTGTTCTCGTCTGATACAAAATGATCACTACCATGATGATCATGATGATGAGGAACATGAGGAGCAAGAGGATATGATGATTTATGAGGCACAGTAATTTCTTTTACGTGAGGAAAGTAAGCAGTAAATAATACCTTCTTAATTTAGTGATAAAACGGTGTGAAACAAACCTAATATACAACTTAGTTCACTACCTTCACAACCGGAATAAGGTCGGGTGCACCTTTTTTTTTTTTAATTTACGTGTGCCCCAACGTTAAGTCATATCGGACGGTGAACGAATTGGGTGAAATGATGCTCAAATAAGTCCAAGGTCCATGGAGGATATGGGAAAACCCCGGAAAAACCCTTATCTAGGTAACTCACCCTGACCGAGATTCGAACTCTTGAACGTGAGGCAGATATGCTACCATTTACGCTACCGAGCCGGGCGTCGGGTGCACCTCTTTTCAGGGTTATGTGTCTTCAATTTGAATTTACAACAGGCGTAACTCAATAGTGAATAAAAATGTGTGCTCCTAAACAAGTGGGGTCCTGACAAATGGTTGCAGAACAAAACAATCACTTATACTGTAACAGGTCAACTATATTAGCCGCATTGGGAAGAAAGTAATTCCTGCTTCATTTGTAAACAGATGAATGATTAGTGAATAAAATAAAAGGAATGCTGATACTTTTATTGCGCCAAGGAAATGGCAGACTGTATATTTCTTTGAGCTCATAATGAAGTAGATCATAAAATCCAAACAATTTACCAGCAAACTTGTCAGTATTAAGAAAATTGTTTTCAGGTCTTTCACCGATCTCCTGTGAGCATCACATAGTTGTGTTGGTTTGCAAGTCCGATATTCATAATTGCAATGCCGCAGTTGTCTTAATTGCTTCAACAGAGAAAATCTCAGTGAAAATTGTCATTCAAAACTCATAAATCTTATACCACAAAATCTGCCCTTGAAATTCCTGCATATAAGGTATTTCTTGCATTACTTAATTTGTAGGTTAATCTTTCCTAACACGTATTTAGCTGTGCAAGTTAAATTTACAATATATTTTCCAATTGTCATGCAACAAGGATGAAACAGATAATGAACACTTACTGTTCTAGTTTTCAATAATTACAGTGCAGTAGGAAGTGACTAACACCCAACAGCATAATAAGTTAAAAAGTTAACCGCTGGCGCGAGAGTCCTATGAGGGCCAAGGCCTACCAACCCGACTCACGCCCTCTTACGCACGGCCTAAGTTGAGCTTAGGCGTGAATGACCTTAGGACATTCATGAATTCGCCCTTGTAATGTAGTTATGTGTAAATGACGATTAATCTTGAGAAATACAACATCGTATATCCGTTCTTCACTCACTAGTTCGCGTATTCCTTCCTTCCGATTTCAAAATGTATAATTTCACTTGTTATAGTGACAAAATGCCACACCATTCCTCCTCTACTCAACCATCGCACCTGAAAATATTATCGCGGGTTTTCCCGGGTCGCCAGGCAAATGCTTACATCCTCCGAATTTCCTGTCCCTCCATCTCATCTCCATTATCATTTTACATCATCTCTCATCTAGTGGTAGAAGTGTCGGCGGGAGTCTCGGCGTTACATGGCAGGATGAATTGCTCCTGGTAAGCACCTCCTCCTTCTGTAGGACGGTCTCTGGACCCGCTGGTGGACCGTTTAAGGACCATTGTATGTGGGATTGGCCTGACGGGGAGTTACCAACTGGTCATTTGCAGGACTCTGTCCGGTTCACCATCATGAATCTGTAGGATGGCCGCCCATTGTCTCTCCTCTAAGCTTCCTTACGCGTATGCCCCACTTGGGGCATGGTACAACAGACCAAGACTGGAACTCCGTCATGAGTGCCCTCCGTAGCATAATCCAGTCCAATCCAATAGGTCCTCTGAAAGACACCGAGCAGTGGAGAAACGCCGGTGCCAATTTAGACGATTTTCAAAAGTGAGTTTTACATAGGTAGAACAATTAATTATTTATATGACAAGGTGAATATCCAACTGCCATAAGGCTGACCAATTTAATGAGGGAGAAAACAGAATATTCGGGTTTTGATCTTCTATGTATAACATTTAGAAATCTCTTGTGTTCAAATACATACGAAGTCTCTTCAAAAAGTATCGCGAATTTTGTGCTTTTTCAAAAAATATTTATTTATTCATGAATATATAATTTGTCCCCTTCACAGTAATCCCCACCAGCTATTATATACCTGTGAAAACGTTTTTTCCTATCCTCGAAGCACATTAAAAATCGCATTTTGTGATCTTGTTCGATGCCGTCTTTATTTCCTCAATCGTGGCGTAGCGTCGTCCTTTCATGGGACTCTTCAGTTTTGGGAACAAAGTTACAGGGGGCCAATTCTGGGGATTACGGTGGCTGAGGCTTTATAAGTGTGTTGCTTTTAGCCAAAAATTCGTGCACAAGCAACGATGTGTGAGCAGGGGCGTTACCATGGTGCAAAAGCCAATGTTTTTTTCTTTCTCAAATCCGGGCGTTTCTGATGGATTGCTTCGCACAAATTCCACACAACAGATAGGTAATACTCCTTATTAACCGTTATACATGTGGCAAGAACTCCTGATGCACCACGCCCCTTCAACCGAAGTTCGGTCTTGACTCGAGTGGCGGCATCTAGTGGGATGATTGAGCTTTCCACGTCATAACCATAAACCCATGATTCATCACTAGTTGCATGGTGCAAATTTGTGTTGTCGCGGACAGAGTTCAACAGATCCATAGCTCCTTTGTTAATGAATGGTGTTTTTGTCGAAAATGAGCAACTTTGGTACGAATTTTGCGGCGACTCATCCCATGCCAAAATTATTGGTAAAAACTGAATGGCACGAGTCAATCGATATGTTTAGGTCCTCAACAACATCTCTAACGGTGGTTCGACTATTGGCTAGTATTATTTTCTTCACTTCTTCAATGTTTGCGTCTATTGACGAACTCGGACGTCGTTCACATCTTCTGGACCCTCTGAGAACCTTTTGTACCACCGATAAGCGTTGTTGTGGTCTAAGGTAGCTTCACCATATGCCAGAGTCAAAATTCCGAATGCATCCGCGCACTTAATTTTGTTTTTCACACAAAATTTGATACAGATTATTTGTTGCATTTTTTGGAATAGGCAAAAATCGAAGACGAGCCAAAATACGTGCAAGAAAAATAGCTGTGAACAATTAACTGAACATTACAAATGGCCAAGTTGGTCAACATAAGTGAGGGACATGAGAACCAACATAACACCACAAAACAATCGCAAATCGAATATACTTAGCCCACGAAAATTCAAAATTCGCGATACTTTTTAAACAGATCTTGTATAGGAAAACCAATGATTCGCTTGATAGAAGCGATATTTTAGCTACAAGCCTAAATTTCTGCGCAAAATGCACAACTTTAAAAGTACAGGTGATTGCAAACCCACCTTTTATTTGGATGAAACCTATGTGAATCAAAATTCACTGCAGGAAGAATTATGTTTGATAGTTTGTATTTTCTGGCTTTCATACTTTTCTTTATATGGAATTCAGGGATATGCATGTATTGAACTGCAACACATCTGAGCGATAACGCAGCTCTGTTTACCAGCTAGATGGATTCGGTGCGACAAAGACACCCCTGTCGCCCGCCCGCTGTAGAACTGGCAATGACAAGGGAGTACTATCATTTTATTGGCTAACTCTTCCGTTCTTGTTTTGTAGCTACTCTAAACAAGAAGAAGTTTAATATTCTTTCCACACAACAGACACAGTGCTTTATTATTTAAAAGAACAGAAGTATTTATATTTCCATTCGTCTTTGTGTACCTCTATACTTTGCTGTTGAACATCATTCCGCCATCGACACAAGTGACCTAAATGCGGAAGGAAACGGGTAGACGGCGAGTATGCTGTTATCTTGTGTGAAATTAGGTCTGCGCTGGTGAGGAAAGGAACACGATATTGCTTTCCCTATGCCTCATTTAGACGTGTCAGAAGTATTATATTTAGAAGTAGGTTCCCAATTTGCACCTGTGTGGCTGAACATAGGAAGCCATGGGGAGGTGAAAAAAGGTTACATAGTTTTTTCCCATTTGGTAATATTAATAAGGAGGGTAGAAAGAAAGGATCCTAACTTAATGCAAAGGACTCCACGCCACCGTTGTACACTGGTTAGTTATGAGACCAGGTCCCCCGGGCTGTCTACCTGCAAGAACCTATCAGTCGCACAAAGCGACCCCCCTTGTGTCGCTGGCAGAATCATGTCACATAAATACAATTTCACTTCCAAATGAGAACTACAGGTAGTACTTGTGTCCTCATAAATATAAAGTTTTGTGTTTGCTGCCAGAAATGTACCACCCCCATGTTTACTGCACGTCTAGGTAAGTTTTGCCGCTACAGTCTTAAATTATTTACATATTACATTTTATACGAGTTTACTTATTATTGGTCGTACACATACCTACCTGCCTGCTTGCCTGGCTACATTCGCATGTGCTATAGGAACTATTTAGTAAATAAAATCGGAAATGAGAAGGGCTAACTTTGACGTTGGAGATGGAGGAGAGGGTAAATGCTCTATTGCTTTGCTGTGGTTTACAATATTCTTGATTAGCAGTTTCACAAATTCACCTTGAGCACCTTTGTTTTTACTTCCTTCCTATCTTTTCTAATTTGCGCACCCTACACCCTTCGCATTTGAGACAACATAAAAGGCTGTTCACATCGTACCTTTGTACACCCCATTTAATTCTTGTTACATTTACTTTCTCTTTAAGGATAGGAAAACAAGATAACAAGTGCCTAATGCAGGAGCACGTTTAGAGACGTAAAGAAAAATATTTACATGCCTTATATGCAAATGAAGCACAAAGCTGACTTGTATTGTCCACATAAAGGCGTGCCCCTGAATTCTGCACTTACACTGAAATATTTAATAACAAACCAGAGTTTGATGTTCCTTATTTATTTTTTAAGTTTTGTCACACTGATGAATTTGTCGAAACATGTTTCAAAAACAGACATCACTTAGATACAGTGTTTCTGTTTATACATTATAGTAATACTTAAGGTGTAAAATTTAAGCATTTCAGAACAGTAGTGATGTTGGTGTGACCCATCGATGATGTTCGTCGCTCAAACTTTATTGTCCTGGAAATAAAAGCCAATATCTTAATCATTTATACACAAATGACACTGGGCTACAAAACATTTTATTGTACTTATATCTTTATTGTTTTCTTGTAACATTTATGTTCTTATTAAGAACATTGTTGGTTTTCGAGTTAGGTTATACACAGACACACGGCGGCATCTACGAGGGTGATCTGAAAAGTTTTCGACCTAATAAAGATAGAAGACATTTTTTCATATTTTTTTTTCAACATAGTCTCCTTGTAACTCTATACACTTCTCCCAGCGATGCTCCCATCTCTGTAACCCGTCCAAATAGTACTCGGCATTTTTCTCTGCAAAATAATTGTTCACGAAGGTGATTGCCTCTTCATTTGACGAAAATCTCTGTCCTCCGAGCGCAATTTTCAGATGAGGGAACAAAAAGAAGTCGCTTGGGGCTAGATCTAGGTGAGTAAGAGGATGGTCAAGCAGTTCAAACCGTAATTCGTTGATTTTCGCCATTGCAACCGCTGAGGTGTGAGTTGTCTTGATGAAACAGGATTTTATTTTTCTGCAAATGTGGCCGTTTTCCTGCAAGTTCTGCCTTCAGCTTGTCAGGTAATGATGCGTAGTATGCTCCTGTAAGTTTTTTTTTTTTTTTTTTTTTTTTCCTTTTTGAAGATAATCGATTAAAATAACTCCATGACTATCCCAAAAAACAGCTGCCATCACTTTCCCAGCAAGGAAAAAAAAAGTTTTGCTTTTTCTGGAGCCGGTTAGCCTTTTGCAGTCTACTGTTTAGACTTTTTTGTTTCGGGCGGATAATGGTGTATCCAAGTTTCATTTACATTAATTAATCGGTGCCAAAACTCGGATTTATTGCGCCTAAACTGCGCCGACAGGGCGTTGGAAATGTTCATTCAAACACGTTTTTGGTCTAACGTGAGCAAACGCGGCACCCAACGCGCTGACAGCTTTCTCATGTCTGAATATTGATTTAATATGTGACAAACACGTTCTTTTGACATGTTCATAGCCTCTGCTATTTATCTCACTTTAATTCGTGGGTCGTCTAGCACCATTTGGTGAACTTTGGCGATGTTTTCGTCGGTAGTTGCAGTTTTTGGCCGTCTCGAACTTTTATCGCCTCCCAAGCTCTTACGGCCAGTTTTAAATTTAGCCGCCGAAAATTTCACCGTGGGAAATGATGGTGCAGAGTCCCCATACACAGAATCTAACTAATCTTTGATTTGCTTACGCGTATTGCCTTTCAAAGGCAAATATTTAATGACAGTTCATTACTCGATTTTATCCATTTTCATAGAAACATAACATATTCATTTACTCAAACGACTCTTACATAACAACTGTGCGTCCAAAATGGCCGAAACTTTGGTGAATAACTGAGAACAGATGAACAACGAAATTCACTAGCATTTATTTACGAGTGCTGCCATCGTCATGTTGAGGTCGGAAGCTTTTCAGACGACCCTCGTAGATCTGCTTCGAAGCATGATTTTGTATAGATTCAGAGAATCTCAAAACGCGTGTTTGCTGTGAAATATCTATATCGAAATTATGGGTGGAATACAATACTTCCCCTACTTACTATGTATAGTAGAGAAAGTAATGATTGCTATAATATTTAAAACCCTTTCAGGCTGCAGCAAAGTGAAGGTGTGTGGGTTTGGATTGGTTACAGCGAATGCAAGAGAAACGTTTTCCGAAATGTGGCATGACGGATTCAAATTGATCAAAGAAGAAAAGAAGCAGAGAAGGGGAACAAAATAAGAATACAAAGAATTATTTTAAATAAAAATTAATGGAAATGAATACCTACGAAATGGTAACTCCTTTGTGGTTTGCCCATTCAGAATAAACAAGGCTTGTTCGTAGAAATCGCAATACTTAAGTTTTAATTTTCATACTACCATATTAGCCATATCAAAGTCATCATACTCATTACAATCATATGGATAAGTGCAAAAAAGCGAAATATTTTGTAAGACCATACATACCCCCAGACAGCCTATTCGGGTACAAGGATCACGTCCATTCTTTCCGCACCAACAGATATTGCAGTCGTTCATGTAAGCCTGCCCTATTCGGCAGTTTTTAGGACGAACTGCAAAATAAAGAAACACTATACTACACCTCTGCTCTGTACTAATTAGTGTACTACAAAACTATAAAGTACAGTTAAACGGAAAACTTACATGCGTTAATCATTGCAAGTCAATTTTACCTAAAAATGCTTTAATGCATTATACAAAACACACAGGCACATACGCACTACAGCTTAGCTACGGATCCAAGATAAATTCGGGTGCCAAAATAATTTAAGACTTCTTACTGTGGAATATCTTTACATATGGATTAGTTTGTTACAATTTTATTACATAGATAAATAAAAAGTATTACGGGGAATTCTTATTAAAGTTATAACAATTCACTGTCCTTGAGTTAAAGCTTTCATTCCGTATTTTCTGTATAATTACTGACGTTTTATTCTGAGTGACTATCTGAAGTGTTCTCAGCATATTTATGGAGAGCTATAGAGGAAAAAGCAAACGAAGTACAATGATAAAAGTGATTAAATCAAGCATTATGGTAGTAGGATAAGATCACAAGGAACACTGAACATTTTCATACCTAAGTGAATCATTCTCAATTAAATAGTTTACATACTTGGAATGATATGAACCTTTATAAAGAGTTTTCCTCAGGATAGAATTAACCGATACATTTTCCAGAGTAACATTTCAATTCGTTCACAATTGAAGGGATAAATTTGACGGGAATAATCCTTGCATATTATACGAGATGTTTGAAAGGAATACAATTACTGATGCATACCCAAGACTGGCAGAGCATCCCTTGTATGTATGTTTTTATGTATTTTAAAAAGAATGGATATGAGTTTTAGTCCTAGCGTACAGTCAACATTCATTTAGACTACCGAAGCTTCCACAAGACCTTTGGTATGTTGCTGAGATGAATAGGGTGATATATGATGCATTTCCAAAGAAAAGAACATTTTGTGGGATAAAATTTCCATTGGAGAAGAAACGAGGATTAATCTATGCCCCGGATTTACTTCTATTGGCTATCTTCCAAGCAGCTGTTTACCTACACTAATAAAAACACCTTGTTATTTAGTGCTTATAAATAAAAGTTGTAATTATTGTGTATGAGGCATGATTTATAAAAACAGTTTTCACTATGCTATTAGAAGCACTAATACGATTTAAGCATTAACTTACTATATTAGTTAAGTTTCCATAAAACATTAAGAAAAGTTAATTACAGCACTATTACTGCATTTGTGTAACAGTATTATGGCGGTGCAGCGTTATTTTCTTCATATTTTGTACAGCCCCATATCAAACTTGAATTTGCACTAGTAACGTAAGCACAAAGAACTACTCTGGGATTCTGAGAACTATTATTTTGGTGCTGTTTGAGATTAGCAGGGAAAGGCAGTGAAGTAGCTCCTTGGTTTTCAGAATGACAAATCTTTAGAGGTTTCTATCAAGTGTTTTCAAGTACTTCTTAGACGGTATACAAGTTAAAATGAGTTTATCTTACCTTTAGGGAGATCGTCCTTCGAGAATGCCTCTGGAACTAAAAGTAAAAATAATGCATCAATAAAACTTTGAATATACAACTAAACATACTAAGGTATAAATGGGAAAGTGACAGTTTTACTTCTAGAAAACACTTAAGAGCAAAATATCACTCCATTGTTGCTGGTGGTAGGTAAAGGGAATATAAGCTATAAAACTACTGTCATATTTTTCCTGTCAATGTGTAAATATTAAAATATTTTCATATTTGCTAATTCCCGATCCGTTCCCAATTTTATCAAAATGTCTGAAAATTGCTTTAAAATACCATAAACCGAGCTGAAAAGCTTAATGAATTATATTTGTAATGTTTTGATTTCCCTTTAACCCATCACTCTGGTTGTAGGGTTTCTAGTAGTGTACCCGGGTTGTAAGTGAATGCGGCTTCTTCTCTACAGTTATATGTCCCTTATATTCTGCCCCAATTATTCCTCTTTTAGGATTATAGGACAATGGATGGCGTCGCGGCTGGAAACGATTTCTCGTGCCTGCTGATGAACCCGCTTTTTAGGAGCAGTCCTAGGCTTTACAGACCTCCACGAGGCTCGGGACTTAGTGGCAGTACTAGCAAGTGACAGGATGCATTCTATTCCTTGTGCTCTTCGTCGCAATAGATTTGTCTAATTGCCTTGCGGTTCCGTCCCTCTTCTCTCTTCTCCAGGAGACCGTTACAAATCTACTTGTGTCCTCCCTCTACCATTACAATAAATAGTTATCTGAAATAATAAAAATAATACTTCAATCTGAATTTAAAGAAAATATGTTATTTTTCGTGTTAAAATTTGCTGTATTAAGGCGGGTATATACAAAAAATAAGCCAGTTAACAAAATAAAAACTTAAGGGAAAAACCTACAAAAGGCAGCAATCCTAGCAGCAGTTATCAGCAGTTTATTTTGGGATGTTGTCTAGTAACTACAAATAATGGTTGACAAAATATGTAGCAACAAAACACTCTACTGCGACTAACAAGAAATATTTCCAAAATAACTATTGGGACAAGTTGAATTAGACTTCTAGCGTTTAAGGCAAGGGCAGTGGTAAAGCTTAGAAGAAAATATGTATTGTTTCTTTTCCTATTTCGGGACCATCATTGATTATGATTTTAAAATATAAATATTTCTTCTCCCATTTTCTCGCCAATGTTTTATTTTGATCAAATAATAGTGCCGCCAGGCAACGATATGAGGACGTGCCTTTCTTTTGTTGTAACTTTTCTCCATTTAAATCCCAGCTCTGAAATTACTTTTCAAACTGAACTTCGTCCCCTTGGAAAATTTATCATCTCTGGAACAACATGTAACAATTTATTTGGAGTAGAAACACGCTTTTCGATATCGTACAAGTAGTAGTCATGTATAATTCTCCGAATTGCACAGTTGTCAAAATCATCCCCATTCCCTACAGAGTGCGCAGGTGTTGAACTTTTGTGTTTCCCGTGGTTCTTTAGAACACTCTTTTCGCCACTTATCTTAAATATTGCACCTGTTTGCAAATTCTATTGATTGTTCTTACAAAACTCGACAGTTTTTACAGTTGCTTGACAAACTGGAAGTTTTATAGACTTGTTCCTAGCTTCCTCGCCACATCCCTCAATCACTTTTTTAATTATTATCCTATTCCCAGAATGTATCACCCGTTTTTTCTTTACTTCCGACACAACACTAGCGACTCGTACTATGTTACAAGTGAAATTAAGAGAAATTAGCATTCAGTAAACATTGTGTTAATAACATTGGGGGAATAGGTTGGCAACACCTGAAGCAAAACAACGCTTGCGTGAATGTTTATAAAACTCACATTAGATGTGTAGAATATCTCTCCTCTGCCCTTCATTCCCCTGGGGCCATCAGCTCAAGGACAGACAGCACACACACGCAAACGCACATGTACACAAGCACGATCTAGGCAAAGAGCATGAGTTCGAACTTTGTAGGACTGAGTGGCCTAGATACATTTTATTTAGAACATCCCTATAGGTTCATAAAACAAATATAGTGTAGCTTCGAGCTCTTTTGGACCCAGGTTCGTGTATGAACACATACTATCCCAGCGCCTCTTTCATAATTTCTTAATCGTGTACTTTTTATAACAGAAGTTAATGTCAAATCTCACTATGCGGTCGCCTGTAATCGAATCCGGGCCGTCTTGGTGAGAATCGAGCAGTCTAACTACTTAGCCACGGCGCGGCCCATGAAGTGTAACGTTGCTTGATTTTGTCTACGTACCCTTCTACAAAATATCCTTGCAGGAGCGTATACTCCATACATTTCTCAAAAACGGTATCAGATGTAGGTATCTATGCAATAACTTAAAAATTATGCAGTACTTGCATTGTAATACACAGAAATACAATAAAACGACTAGAAGCATAACACTTTTAAAAGTGTTACATATTTGAAAATTCAAGTGGAAAACTAGGAACATTCCGAAATTATTTATGCCACTAAAAGCTTATTTGACGTTTATTACGTGTTCCATATCTAAAATTTCTCTGCAGTTGACTTTGTCAATGTTTTGCCTGATAAAAAAATTACACCAAACTCTACCCTAAAAACTACTGTCATGCAAAGCATAAGAGAAATGTTATAAATAAAACTGTTAGCTTAAAGCTGGTATGTGTGTAGAAACGACTAATTTTCTTACCTTCAAAAGCAGCCGAGGCTACAGCTACCAGCTGAAAATAGATGAATAAAACACAACATATTACTTATCTATAATTATGGTAATTTAATTTATTGGATTTATGATACTTATTTAATATTTACTAGTATTATATACATAGACTATTAAAAGGTTTTAAATTACTGAGGTTTGGTTAATATCTAGTGCAAATGTAAATGTCCTAAATCTACTGGTAGCTATAATACAAAGAGGATTCTTTGAAACTGGGATGACTTTATTCAACACATTACATATATCTAGACCTTAAAGTCCATCTGAGTGACTCATTTGTTAGATACTGGCTTACTCATCCGGGTTTAAACCCGGTAAAGACAGATATTTTAAGTCTGCTGAAAGTGATAGCTCATGTCAATAGATTTACTGCAAGTAAAATAACTTCTGTAGGATACTGCGCTAAGTGTACTCTGTTGTACGAGGAACGTTCTCGATAACCTGTGTTGTGAGCAGATCCTATCACAAACAACGAGATTTTTGTGTTATTTGTTTCACCGAGCGAAGAGTACATCGCAAATATCTATCTGAGATACAGCTATACGATAAAACTTAGGCTGTAACACAAAGAGAGAATGAGGAAGAGACCACATAGACCAATGTAACAAACAGGAAAACAGGAGAGGGAAGGAATGGCTTGGATTAGAACAGAATCGATGTTTTTAAGGTGACTAAGAAGTATCAGGGTAGAAATATGCGAATTATGTGTTGTAGTAATAAGTACAGTTCAAATTCTGATAGAGTGTAAATAGCTAGCAACATGGAAAAAAGAAGTATGGGAGAAGAAATAGGAAAAGTTGCAAAACGAGCTGATAGCCATAAAAATGGTTACGGGGAAAAATGAAAGTACAAATAGAAATATAGGAAGCCTGTTTTGGAAAGCTAAAGAGAAGTGAATGAGAAAAGTAAAGAGTGGAAAAGAAAATATACTGGGGCAGTGAGGGGAAACAGCACACTAGAGTAGAGAATAGAAGGGTGACTATGCTACTGACCAGTGCTAGAAGGCTTGGGAGCCAAGCAGGCTGAGCTAGTAAGGTTAAAAAAGAAAACAGCACGAAACATTTATACAACTAGAATAAGAAATATAGATAAAATATTGTAAATTGTACAAATAACTTCAATTCAATAACGTGTAACACATAGACATCCACATTACACGTTAGGAGAACCAACAACATGGAGACAAAAAACAATGGAATGTAATTATACCTGAACAGCGCGAGACTTCAAAACGGACTACGGTGACGTCGACAGATAGGCTCCATCACCAAGAGGTAGCCAAGGGATACATATAATGGATTATAAAGGGCTTCAAAATCAGTTGGCAGAAGTACGTATTTCAATAAGATAACCGCTCGATCTGCAGTCCTGACCTGACTTTCAAAGTATGAGCGTCTAACATATAATAGGAAACACTTTGATTAACTCTTGTCAAATTATTTTACAACAAAGACATGAATGTACAAAGATAAGCCAATGAAATGAGAAAACTAGATCACTGAATAATCCAAACAATCAATATATAAACCTAAAGTTGTCTAAGGAATATAAATTGGATGGATGTTTTCTGAATATTTGTATTCCAAAAACGATGCAAGTAGGTCTTCTTTCCTTTTTTAAATTACAGATTCAGGTGTAAAATATCCTATGATTTTCGTTTTAATTTGCAATATACGTACAAATTTCCAAATTTGTATCTAAGAGATAAAAGGTATATGTGCACATAACAGCAGTGCATTTTACTAAAGCAGTGTAATATTTATATATAATGAATCACAATTAAAATTTGGTGACAAAAAATATAACCGCTTAATGCCTGCCTTTACCAATTTTAAAATTCATTTGTAATCTCTCATAGCCCATAGCCACTTAGATTTTTAACAGTGAAATAAGCAACAAAATGTGGCCTTTCAAATTGCCATATACTTTACTTATACATTCTTTTTATAAATTAAGAGGTGTAAATTAGAAAAACACCAATACTTACTGCGATAGCTATCAGAAAGATACAAACAAAGTACTTCATGATTGTTGCTCCTGAAACAATGTTCCGACCAGTAGGGAATGGAAGATGCAGACCAAACTTTTGAGGCGAGTTTTATATCCTGCAGAGTCACGTGCATGAAGACTATCGCAAACTGTTCAAACAATAATTACGACAAACAAACACATTGCAACAAATGTTTTCCAATTATTATTGCACTTGGTCGGTTTCAGTGTCGGCTCCGTAAAGCAACAGAATGGCTTCCTACCCCATTGCAATCTCTTCAGTTTTAGCGGAGGTAATCATTTGTTTGCGTTAAATGTGAGGGAAAAATGTAAAACAAGTGGTTAATTAGTTTAAAACAGAATTTAGTTCTCAAGGATACTCTTCAGTATTTTCAAGACTTAAATAGTAATACATTTTAAGTTTGCAGTTTTTACACCAGTCCCGGATATCACCAACAGATGTTAAAATCGACGTTAACAAATGTAACGTAACAATTAACACAGCGCTAATAAAGTTAAAATTCTTGCATTTCAGCAACCTGTTTTCTGAAAATGTTAACAAACACGTGTTAACACCAAGAGACTTGGAAATTTTAAAGCTATAGAAGACTATGGATGCGTCGTATTATTTTGTGAACGTACTCCGATGCGCTTTTATTTTAATTTTCGTCTACACACAGCTGAAAAAATGGCGGGTGAACAAAATGGTAATAGAAGCCTTGGGACAAATGGAAAATGAATTGTTAATCGAATTGGTGACGAAGTATAAGGATATCGTGGAAAATAAGAGGTCGGATGCGGTGAATGTAAAAGAGAAAGATGTCACGTGGGAAAAGATTGGAAACGAATTTAATTCAAATGCATGTGAAGCAAGAAACATCTTCGTCAGTATTATGTAAATTTAAATTGAGGTGTGAAGAATGACAGAACTGACGAGTGACTTGAACGTTTCAAGACAGAAGGTGGATACCGTATTATCCACATAATTCAATGAATTATAAAATTGCAAAATTATTAATACTAGAAGCAATGGCGGGATCGGCATATTCCTTTCGATGCATGTTCTAACATCTCTTGTACTTCCGCAGTAACCTTCATAGCAACTTGTTTCGACAATCTATACCTCGGTAGAAAATCTTCTTATAACTCCTCAAAATCATTTCTCCTCATAGGCCGTGCTCTATTACGAATACCATTTAGACGATCTTAAATATTTGTAATTAGGAAAGGAGAGGAATGGTTCGTAGGAGACCGAAAGGTAGAAGTGGTAAAGGAGTATGACTATTTAGGTGTGAGGGTAAGAATATGTAAATGTCAGGGGTAAGAATATGTAAATATAAACTGGAGATGTTAGTTAGATGGTTAGAAAGAATGTATGAAGCGATCGTGGAAGCCAGAACAATGTATGCAGAACAATGGGGAACATCAGAGATAGAAACACAATTAGACCAGATGTACGGATTGTTTTGTAAAGAACTACTAGGGCTGCCAAAATCGCCTCCAAGAGAAGTGGCATTATTAGAGCTAGGTGATACAAAAGGGAGGGGAATAATAATAGAGAGAATATTGACATTTTGGTATAAGTGTATTAAATGACAGAAAAGAGAATTATAAAATCTGTGCATGAAGCAACAGAAAAGCATTAAAAATACAAATAGTTGGTGGTCGGAATTGGAAAGAATTGTATTAAAGTTAGGCATGGGAGATCTATGGAGAGCAGAGAAGACAAATTATAACGGGTTTTGGAAGGAAGTGAGAACTAGACTACAAGACATAGATAGGCAAGAGATATGGGAAAGTATAGAAGAAAAGAAATCTTTGAAATTTTATAAGCAATTAAAGACAGAATGGGGCAGGGAAAAATATATTGATTAACGTGGCAAAACTGGAAGAGAAGGCATAGCATGGATGAGAGTAGGAATATTATACTTAAAAGGGTTGAGAAGTAATGAGGTAGGAATATGTGAATTTTATGGAGAGGAAGAAAGCACTGCTCATTTACCTGGTAGAATGTAAGGAGCTAACAAATTACAGGAGAAAAATATGGGATAAGAAATGGGACAGTGTAAGTAAAGAGATATTGGCAGTACGCATGCTAACGAGGATGGGAGAAAAGAAAAATAGATGTATAGGAGATTTCTTATATAGGATAAGAGAAAAGTGGATTAGGGCAAAAGAAGCGAAGGTCAAGAAGAAATGGCATCAAGCTGCTCAGGAAAGCCAAAGGCTTATAGCCTGGGGACCTGAGTCAGCAAATAAATCTTAAGGTCAGCAATTTCATGTATTTGTACAGGAGGTATAATACAGCATGATCTATGTTAAATTTTATTGTACTGAATTTGTAATGGATACTGTACAAATAAATAAATATCGTAAATATCGTAAAAGGAAAGATGAAAAATAAATTACAAATTACAAAATCTTAAATATAGCAAATCGACATTAAAAGCTGTGTTCACGCCCACCATCTTGACTATTTACAATTGTTAAGAACTTAACAACAGAAAGATGACGTGTTAGTTTAACAGGAGATTTAACTCGAGTGTTAAGCTAACACTTGTTGGTGAAATGCTATTTTTGTTATAATTGTTGCTAAGTAGACTAACACTCGTGTTAAGTCTTAACATCTGTTGATGAAATTGGGCACAGGTTAGCCTTGCTTTTCGTGCGTAGAAACAATTGCAGAACGCAAATGGGGCAATTCCAGTTAAAGGCACTGCAGTGGCGTGAGCGAACTTGATTGTGCTGTGAGCTTGGAGAGGCCTCCCCAGGCTTGAACCAGCGTGAGTACTCCGTGAATAACAGACAAGAACAGTGCAAACAACCGAAAAGATACACCCGTAGCAATTTTTATTTCCTTATTACGTAATTACAGTAAGTATCCCATTCCACCCATAAATTCGATTACAAAATTTCAGTGAAAATACAAACTATGAGGTTAAATGATTCCTAAAAAGGCATTTTTAGAAAACGATCCGTGTGTATGTATACAGAGGCTGACATAAGTATTCGAACGTAGATATATGCATTACTTATATTATTTTAAAGCTACGCAGAGTAAGCATACGTAAATACAACTGGTAGAAAATAAATTTGAGTCTTCCATTAAACATATAAACTCATAAATAGCAACTAAAACTAATTTGCACTACAAGAAGAAATAAAACGGTTACTTTACATCCGGACATAAGTATTCGAACAGAGAACAGCTATTATTTAGTTATCATCACCTTTCTTTGAATTATTGCTGATAATTGTTTGGGCATTGTCTGTATGTGTTGTTTAGAGACTGCATAATCCATATTTCTCCACTCTGTTTGAAGATGTTAAAGATGGTCCTTACTTCTGATGTAATGCTTCCTCACATGCTCCTCGAGTTCTTTCCAGATGTTTTCTGTAGGATTTAAATCTGGAGATTGGGGCGGTGTCTTCAAAGTGTGAGGAGTGCTGTACACGATCCAAAGCCTTACAGTTTCAATAGTATGCTTCGGATCATTGCCCTGCTGGAAGTAATAATCATGCCCTAATACCACATTCTCTGCACTATTTCTAAGATTACTTTCAAGAATCCTTCTTTGTCCTTGATCCCATCTATGAACACCAGTTCCCCAAAGCTAGATGAAGCTATACAGCCCCATACCATCACACTACTGCCACCATGTTTTACTGTAGCTACCATGTTCTTAGGTTCTCATTCTGTATTTGGCAGTCTCCACACTTTAAGACGTCCATCACTCTTGTATAAGCAGAATTTGCTCTCGTCCGACCAGAGAACATTATACCAGAATTCTATTGGCTTCACCACATACTGTTTTGCAAATTCTATGTGCTTTTTTTTTATTCACCTTATTAAAATATGGTTTCTTCCTAGGAACGCGGGCATTGCACCCAGTACTATTTAAAACCCGTTCAACTGTTCTGGTGTGAACCACAGTGCCAGAATGTTGCTCAAGGCATCCTCTAATCTCAGATGCAGTGACTCTCGGATTCTGCTTCACCATTTTTATTATTTTCCTCCTGTCTCTGGTGGTGAGTTTAGAAGCAGCGCCATTTCTAAGTTTATTTACAACAGTATTTGTCTGTTTGAATCGTTGAACTATGCAGAACACTATAGCTTTGCTTCTGTTAATGTTTTTGGGAATTTCAGAGAGAGATTTGTTTTGTTTCTACATATTTATCACGATATTCCTTTCTGCCACCGTTGGCGCCGTACCTTTACATCCCATAATATCTGTGAATTCACAATCGGCTGAATAATTTGAGCACACTGTCTCAAGGCATAGCATAAACACAACTGCTATGTGATAGGGGCGTGTAGGGTATGTCCAACCACCTTTCTCTCTGTTTGATTGGGTACGTTCGAATACTTATGTCCTCCAATAAGTGTGACAATAGAATAAATACAGTACAGATTGTGTAATAAATGCATGCAAAGTGATATTTTAAATATTGCTTCCGAGACACAAAAGGCTAATATTTATATGCTTAACAATTCAACGCTGCCAAATAAATAGTACAGTATTTATAGTACGTGCAATGTTACATGTTATATTATTCGAATAGTTCTGTCGGCTTCTGTATATGTATGTATGTACATGTATGTATGTGCATGGTGTTAGGGGTATGAGTGCCCAGACTTCGGGGGTAACTTCCTGACGTTAAGCTGAAACGTATGTTCTTGTGCCATTTCCTCTCAAGTGCATGGTTGCTTAAATAAAAAATAAGATTGCCAAAGTTTCCATTGTGAATAAGTTATCACATATTTCAATTTTACTTTTGCAACAAGGATAACGAGGTAGAGCTACCAAAAGTGAGTTGTTTATGTCTGTATCAATGTTGCTTAATAATTCGTTTAGTCACAAAATGATAAGAAAAGACTGAATTTCAGTCTCCATTGCAATGAAGTCGCGGGCTTATGCTTGGCAACCCCGCAAATGGCGTGTGTGTAAGCGGAAACTCAGGATGTGAACAGCAAGACTGGTACATGCCTAGCACCTTACATAACAGCAGCTTCTGTCAGTATTTCAGATGCTTTAAATACATTCAGAGCTGTGGCAGTATTTACAAATCAAGAGTATTTAGATATGCTTCTAACTTTATGGCAAACCCGACTGCAATACACGCGAAGCTCAACGCTTGTGTACGGATGTTTCCTAATAGAATTCCAAACCCAACATCATTTGCTGCAGTAGCTCAACGAGTACTGTGATTTCCCTCCTGAAATCCGAGGACCACAGCGCTCGAATGTAATATTCCAGGCAGAGGCAGCACTTTTGCAGCTGGTGGAAGAGGATCCCGGCGCAAGTAGATATATGACACGTAGTGTTGGTGTGTCACATTGGACGACAGTTCATAGAACTGCGGCCACATCACATTCCAAGAGTGCAACACCTCGAAGTGATTATCCGGCAAGAGTGCCATTTTATTATTAGCTAGCTACTGAAGGAACCGTGTGCGAGTAATCCTAATTTTTCGTCACAGTTGCTAGTGATTGATGAAGCGTGTTTCACGCGTAAACCATTATTGTATTTTCACAATGAACATTCGTGAACCTTTGAAAACCCTCATAAAGTGCGACAGGCTCATTTCCAGCACCACTTTTCACTGAACATCTGAGCCGGAATAATTGGTGATAAATTGATAGACCCTTTGGTATTACCCACAAGATTCACTAGAACAACATATCCACAGTTCCTAGGCCTCACCGTGGCTGAGTGGTTAGGCCGCTTGGCTCTCACCAAGGCGGCCCGAGTTCGATCGCAGGCGACCGCAAAGTGAAATTTGTGTTGGACCACACAGCACTGGGGCGGGTTTTTTCCGGCATCTCCGGATTCCCCTGCTATATCATTCCACCGTTGCTCCATCTCATCAGTGTCACTGCCTGTGGGTCGTATGTAGTAAAAGCGGGCGTTAAACACTACATATTTCATTTCATTTCAACAGTTTCTGAAAAACAAACTGCCCACTCTTTTGGAGGATATTTCTGTTCTCACAAGGCAAAACATGTGATTTATGCGGTGTCCCGCTAGTACTTATTAGTAAGGTTATTCGATGACATTTAAATCGCACGTTACCTGTTCGCTGGCTCGACGTATTTGCACCAGTACCTTGCCCTGTAAGATCTCCTCATGTCAGTTCTTCAGATTTTTTTTTTCTGGAGACATTTGGAAAGTAAGGTGTACTATAACGATATTACTATCATTGATAATTTTATTGTAAGAGAAAATTATAATCTTCGCACATGTGTGTTTGAAGCAGTACTAGAGATCGGGCAGAACGCAGAAGCAGTAACGAGGGTAGAGCAAAATTGGCTAAGATACGATGCTTGCATAGAGTTTAATGGAGCACATTTTGAGCATTTACTGTAAATAATGAATTGTAAAGGGATTTTTGATGTTTCAGTATTGCAGTGATGTCTCGTTGCAGTCCCATTTAGCAAAATAACGTTTTGATTTAATTATGCACGATACACCTGAATGAAGTCCGACGTACACTCCAAAAGAAATGGATACTGCTTTTAAAAAATACAGTTTGATTCTAAATCTTTGAAAACTTTCACAGTGTAAGATACATCCTTTAGGAACAACATTTCATTTCTCCACATAATCCTTACTCTGCACTGGTTTAAAAGGGAGTGAAAATACATGTTAAGTATCTCCATCTATCTTTGGCAGCACGTGGTGATCGGTAATACCAGTTGTACTCGCACAAATTCTGCATTGAGAAATGACATATGCCACTTCTCAGTCTATAAAAATGTTCAGTGTAAAGGTTAGTGAAACACTTAGCTTATACATATTCTCGTCTCCCTTTATATAATTAATATTAAGTTACTTTTTTTTTAATTTTATCGCATTGTACGATTAAAAGAAACGTTTGTTTGTGCCAGGAATTGTAAAGGCTATTGAGTGCTTAAGAGCTGCGAAGTAATATTTTACTTATTAACTTGTATCAATTAAGTAATTTTTTACTAAGTTATCCCATTTTCTACACTATCTTAGTAGACAATATAAAACTGAAGTGCATGGAAAGACCTTGAACATACTACAAGAAAGCGATGTGAACGTGAATTAAATGGGCATTTACACAAAATCAAATGATTTTGTAGATGTGGAGTAAAAAGTGCGTTATGTTGTTTCTCGTGCATTTTGTTTAGTACAGATAGCTACTAGTCAGAAAAATAAGTTGTAGATTTAATTCACTCGTGTGGAAACATTAATGTACCTATGAGAGTACTTTAATATGTTATTCGGTAATTTACTTTTAAATGTTACGCTAATTTGGCATTTACTTGAGGGAAAAGTTGACTAAACTTTTGAGTCTGTCGGATAGGATTAGTTTTGGCTGTCACTGTAGATGGCGTCTAGTGCCAGTCAATATCCAGTGAAAATAACTCGCTCTTATCGGTGGTATACATATTGCATTATTTAACCAAGTATTATTTCAACCACTTTTTCATGCAGTGTCGGATATCTTTCACCCATTTCTTAAAGGATGTTAATCATACAACCGCGAGTAATGCTGGCACCAGCAGTGCATTCATGCTTCAGCCGCCACTGATTATGAGGCATCATGAGCATTACAGGATCAGTAAATAATAAAGTACAAAAAATATAATGGCCATAGCGTCTCAAAAGACGCCAGTGCTCTTTGGGGGTTTAATAATCTGCTTACAATTTTGCAATACAGGATCAGTAAATAATAAAGTACAAAAAATATAATGGCCATAGCGTCTCAAAAGACGCCAGTGCCCATTGGGGGTTTAATAATCTGCTTACAATTTTGCAATACAGGATCAGTAAATAATAAAGTACAAAAAATATAATGGCCATAGCGTCTCAAAAGACGCCAGTGCTCTTTGGGGGTTTAATAATCTGCTTACAATTTTGCATTACAGGATCAATAAATAATAAAGTACAAAAAATATAATGGCCATAGCGTCTCAAAAGACGCCAGTGCCCATTGGGGGTTTAATAATCTGCTTACAATTTTGCAATACAGGATCAGTAAATAATAAAGTACAAAAAATATAATGGCCATAGCATCTCAAAAGACGCCAGTGCTCTTTCGGGGTTTAATAATCTGCTTACAATTTTGCATTACAGGATCAGTAAATAATGAAGTACAAAAAATATAATGGCCATAGCGTCTCAAAAGACGCCAGTGCCCATTGTGGGTTTAATAATCTGTTTACAATTTGCAGGATAAAATTATAAACCATAAGGTGCATTTTTACAAGTTAATTGCACATTAATAACCAGGTTATTGACGTAGAAGGACCCAACTTATTTCTTGCCACTCTTCCAGACATTATTGCTTTCACTATAACAAAATACGTGTTAATACAGGAAGTAATGCTCTCATTCAAAAGTTCAGTTTTATAATATCAGCAGAAGTAGATGCTTTAAGTTCAGTAAACCTAGAAATACTTTTAGAAAAGCATAAGGACACGAAAAATCTGCTTGTGTGTGTGTGTGTTTGTTGTAATTTTTTTTTTTTTTTTTTTTTTTTTTTTTTTGTAATTTACTTCCTCCAACGTTGTCATATCGGACGATGAATGAAATGGGTGAAATGATGCTCAAATGAGCCAGGGGTCCATAGTGCTTAGAGTTATCCAACATTCGTCTTTCAGGATAAGGTAAACCCCCAGAAAAACCCTATCCAGATAACTCGCCCTGACCGAGATTCGAACTCGGGACCTCTTGAACGTGAGGCAGACATGCTACCCCCACGCTCCCTAGGTAAATCCCGCCTAGTAGGCGGACGCGCGCGCGCGCGCGCGCGCGCGCGTGTGTGTGTGTCTGTGTGTGTGTGTTCACTCTTGTCTCGGAGAGCGAGAAAATACAGCATAACTAAAAATAAATGTTTTTTTAGTACTACCAAACCTTGTATACGTACAAGTTCAGCATCTTCCAAAATAACCTGCATTTCTGTAATGTCTGCCTAATTTTGTAGCATCTTATGCAGTAATCTTAAGAGTTTGTAGCAAGATAAAGTAAGGCTGCCATAATATCGTAAGTTTCTACAGCTGTTTATCATTACTGCTAAATTACTGTTAAATTTATTTGTATTAGGAAACTTCATTTCCTACAGAGTAGCTTTTGGCCATATTTAGTGAAGTTTACAATTTTATCTAAAATTTAAACTATGACTTTGTGTGCACTTAAAATTAATATTTTCTAAACGTAAGTGATCTCGAATCTCGGTCAAGGTAAATTTTCTGGATACGGGCTTTTCAGGTTTTTGCCTTATTCCGTATGATGAACGTTGGATAACTCTAAGCTCTATGGAACCTGCTCTCATTTGAGCATCATTTATTCCATTTCATTCATCGTCCGATAAGACCTACTTCGGAGGACCTGGATAAAGTAAAATAAAATCTAATATTTTACTCCGGTGTATTTTCAAGTAATCAGTTCCAATTCCTTTCCAGAGAAGTAATTCTGGACTTTGGTTAATGCAATTTCTCTTGAAATACTTCTTGTTTTCGTTCAACAATATTAATGAAAGCATTTCTGATGTTTTAGTTTGGATTATTGGAGACAGCGGTTCCAATGGTTTACATGGAGGAAGTGCGGAATATTATTTGCCTTAAATCAGAATATGCAATGCAATGTAAACAATGGTTAGATATTATCTTTCGATGCAGTTAAATAATGAACTAAAAGTGGAATTATTACTGTCACATGTAATGTGCATGTAAGTTGTAATTTGTAATGTTTGCCGTAAGCCACACAATAACTAACCGAAATTCATCACTGTGGACTTAACACTGAAGATTAAGGATACATGTTGGGATAGTGTTTTATTGCGCATCTTATTTATCATTTATAGATATTTTAAAAATTGTATTTTTGGTAATCAAACCGCTCTCTATGAAGCTTGCCTACTTGATATGTGCAGAGATGCTTTCGAAAGGGTTAGTGGACTGCAATGCAGGGCACCACATCGGTTGTTTATTTTGCTGAAAATAGCCATAAGAGCTTCAATTAGTGTGTCAAGATTTTCAGATATATACCTGAGAGACGTTTTAAATTCTCAACAAACAGCTTATGAAGTTTAGTTCCTATAAAACAAAATTCCCATACTTGGTAGCACAAAATAGTTAGAAATTTAAAAAAAAAATATTTCTACTATGTTTTTCTTTGTTAAATCAATCATTTTCAGTTTGTGATCCTATTATATGGATTATTTCTATATTGAGTAAGCTATTTCTGAAAATGTTAATATTTAAAAAAATATTAAATATACACTAAACTAAACTTTGATAAGGATAGCTTGAAAAAGCTATCATATAAAAATGCAAAATCTTTTTTCTGTCTGCTTCACGTTAATTTACACAAGCGTTTGTAGAAACTACCTTATACGAAGGTGGGTAAAAAAGTAATGCCTCCTATTTTTTTTCTCTTTTAATTGCCAAGAAAATTTAATCCAATTTACATAGCTTCAAAACTACAACATTGGCGATTAATTTGTCACTA
Source organism: Mantis religiosa (assembly GCA_030765055.1). Classification (NCBI taxonomy): domain Eukaryota; kingdom Metazoa; phylum Arthropoda; class Insecta; order Mantodea; family Mantidae; genus Mantis; species Mantis religiosa. Next base: position 116,881,670 of record CM060956.1, on the reverse strand, counting down.
TTCAATATAATCTCCGTCCTTTTCCACAGTTTTGGTCCACCTTTTAACTAGGGCATGTATTCCAGTGTGGTCTTGCTTCCTAAGCCATTGACGCATGGACGTTTCCACAGCCTCCTCATCTTCAAAATGAATCCCACGATGAGCTTCCTTTAGTGGCTCGAACAGATGGAAGTCTGATGGTGCCAGGTCAGGGTTGTAGAGGTAATACTTGCCATCCCAATTTCTCAATTTCTGCAGTGGTGTGTGGTCTTGCAATGTCATGCAAAAGAAGAACACCCGCCATAGGTTTTGTTGGGCGAACTCGACAAGACGTGCTTTCAGCTTTTTGAGAGTTCTGACGTATTGGACAGAATTTATTGTGCATCCCTGCTCCAAAAAAATCAATCATAAGCACACCCTCTGCATCCCAAAACACTGTCGCCATAACTTTCCCCTGCCGACCGCTGAGTTTCTGAATTTTTTTTTCTTCGGTGACGTTGTGTGATGCCATTCCATTGACTGCCTCTTTGATTCAGGTTCAAAAAAATGAACCCATGTTTCGTCTCCAGTAACAATTTTTTCCCAGAAACTCCTTTCACTCCAAATTGAAGCGCTGCAAGTGTTCGGGCGGTTCTTGGTACCCAACGTGAACAAACGTTTGAGTAACCCAGCTGTTGAATAACGTCATCACACTGCCTTTACTGAGGTAAGTAATGCGACACAATTCACCTCTTGTTACCCGGCGATCACCACGAATGATGTCATCGACTCGCTGAATGTTGCATGGAGTCACTGCAGTCACCTGCCTGTCGCTTCGCTTTTCATCTGCCAATGGTATTTGCCCTTCAGCTTCGTTACAGCGACGAACCCAGCGTCTAACAGTGCTGACATCCACCGTTGCATCACCATACACACTTTTTAGCCTTTCGTGAATGCGAATTGGCGTTTCACCTTCCGCAGTCAAAAATTGAATCACAGAACGCTGTCTAATACGAATATCGATGTCAGCCATTTTGCAAGAGGATGCAGTGCTGCCACCTGTTTACTTAGGAAGTTACTACTGCTGAGGACTGAAGAATAAGGTTTGAGGAATTGCGCCAAATTCAAAGTTTTCACATAACTTACTTATTTAAGGGGAAAAAATAGGAGAAATTACTTTTTGACCCGCCTTCGTAGGTACTCTCACCGATCGCATTATTTCGTTGAAGCCGTGCAAAGCCGGAGCTGCGCGTGGGCAGAGACAGATAGTGGCGCGCAGCCGAAAGAGAGAAAGAGACAGAGATAGTTCGATTGTTCTCTCGCTGCGCGGCGAAAGGCCGTGAAAAGTCGGCATGTTTCTATAACGTGGCTGGGATATAAAAGCCGGCAAAGAGTGGAGTTGCAGTTATGCAGCGTGTGAGTTGTGTGGACATTTGAACTTCGTCCGATATGACTTAACGTTGGAGGACGTAAATTTCAAAAAAAAAAAAAAAAAAAAAAAAAAAAAAAAAAAAAAAAAAAAAAAAAAAAAAAAACCATTTGAACTGTACCGCAGTTGTTAATTGATAGTGCAGCTGTGTGGACACTTGTGAAGTGTACCGCAAGTGAGGTGAAGCAACGAGACACCTTGGAGATTGCGTTTGTGTATGTTACGCCATTCTGTTGATGTCAGGGTCGTTCAGAGTGTGTTTTTACTTGTAATAAAGAGCATTTTGAACTTCTGAAAACAAGACTTTTAATTCTACGAACCCACAAAGTCACAGTACAATTGGAGTAGAAGACAAGAGTAGCCTTAAGTGGTAGTTAAACCTTTCAAGAGCGATGCTTTGATATTCCATTCTCTTTGTATGACCAGCACGTAACAAAGAGAAACAACATTGAATGTATGTCTACAAATATTTCAAAGTCCAAACCAATAACAAGGAATATATGAAAAATGGTAATCGCGCAAACAAATGTGCTGGACATAATTGTGTTTTAGCGAGATATACATTTCTGAGTACCTAGCAAGGTTTTTCTACCTCTTATGGGCACCAGTTATCAATTCACACCAAATGAAGAGAACTTCTGAGGTCGTTCCCAGAAAGGTCAACATATACATTTCGTTTGTCACGAACTTATTTTAAAAACTCTATGTGGTTAGAGCATTTTGGGAAAAAATCAATATTTTAGAAAAGAAAATCATTGTAAAGGATAGTTTACAGTGGAGGGTGTTTCTTCAAAATACTTAAATATACTGAACTTAAATGCAAATTTTTATATATGGCCGACTTTTCATTTTTGAGTTATGCCATATGATTAATATACTTTCATAACAAATTACACTGGTCGACAAGGTTTTTTTAACAAGAGATCTGAATAGTGAATCTAGTGGCATTTTCCCTCCTGAATTCAGATATATAGTCAGAATTTTCCCATCAGGCATAGTTTTTCTGTAAAAGCTACTTTTCAAAATATGATTTTAGCGTTTTCTTTGACCTGTCATAGGAACCGTTACCTCATATGTAGCTATTTTACTCAAGCTGTATTATTGAAATTATTTGCAATGTCATGCTGAAGCGCAATAAAACATGACTGTGCAGGTTCATTGTTGTTCGTTGTTGTTGTTTTCATGTTCAGACCTGTTTGGCATTGTGATGTGTCAGTATTGAGCTGACTGAGAGATTGTTGAGCAGTGAAATATTTCCTTCCTTTCTGTTTAGAAGCGTATTGTGTATGTTGTGCATGTTGTATTTCTGTGCTTTATTTTTTCATCATGCCAAGAAATTGTGTAAATCATGCAGATAATTTCTGCTATATTTGTGGTGAGCTTACCTTCAAGTCTCAGAGGCGAAATTTGACCCCACTTGTAAAGAAGTGTTATAAACTTTACTTTGGCTTGATAAGAGCTGGGCCCCAAATACATGCTGTGTTTCGTGTGTTAGACTGCTGACTGGGTGGAAAAATGGTACACATCATATGCCATTTGCAATTCCCATGATTTGGAGGGAGCCGAAGGATCATTTAACTGACTGTTACTTTTGTTTGTCAAATATTAAAGGAATCACATCTAAAACAAACTATACAGTTAAATATCCCAATTTGCAATCTGCAATGAGACCTGTCTTACACAGTGAAGAGTTCCCCGTACCAGTATATGCAGATTCGACCTTAAGTGATAACTCTGGTTCTGACCTGACTGAAACTCCAAATGATTCAGATGAAAATAAAAATGATCTTACATATGAAGCCAGTAGCTGTTCATCAGAACCATGCTTTCCCAATCAGCAAGACCTTAGTGACCTGATTCACGATTTAAATCTGTCTAAACAGCAAGCGGAAGTTTTAGCTTCCAGACTCAAAGGGTGGAATCTACTCCAAAAAGATGTAAAAAATAGTAGATATCGTAGCCGTCATAGTGTTTTCAAAGTATACTTCTCTGAAGTAAATGGTATTGTGTTTTGTAATAATATTTGTTTAGTTATGGAAACTCTTGGGCTTCAACACCGGCCAGATGAGTGGCGATTGTTCAAAGACACCTCTAAAGTAAGTTTGAAGGCTGTGCTACTACATATTGGCAATAAACTTCCATCAATACCGGTAGCGCATGCCGCTGATATGAAAGAGACATATGAAAATATGAAACTAGTTTTAGAGACAATACAATATGGAAAATATGAGTAGAATATCTGTGGTGATTTAAAGGTCATTGCTTTATTGCTTGGTTTGCAACTTGGGTTCGCCAAATTTTGCTGTTTTTTGTGTGAGTGGGACAGCAGAGATAAGAAGTCTCACTACGTTAGAAAGTCAGATGCAAAATATACCCGAAAATCACTATCTACCACTTTCTAGGTAAATCAGAATCAGTAGTTATAATTTTGAGTTAGATAGCTAGTTACGAATTTTTTGGAATATTATAAAAAATTCAAATGAATATCACACAAAACTCCGGCCCGATGGGGAAAAACTGTAACTATATTTGAATTCAGCACGAAAAATACTTTTAGAATCTGTTATTTTAATTCTTGTGAAAGAAAAAAAGTTAAATTTTGTCGACCAGTGTTATATGCACAGTTTATATTTAAATTAAATTTAAGAAAGCCTCCATTACAAACCCGTTAGGTATACTGCTATATACAAAAGCAATAATGAAGGACCTTGAAGAACGATGTGCGCCATCATGCGTGCGTTCCGCGTGCACGTGTTTCTGTGTGTATGTGTGTGCGTGCGTAAGTGCGTGTGTGAAATTTTGCTACTAACTTGGATATAGTCCGTCGCAGTGAGTGAGCAAACGGGTAACCTCGTCAAACATTGAGTAGGTGAAAGATCATGGTAATGTTGGTTGTGTTTCCAACATTGAAAATGAAACTGCAGACCAATAAATCTTAATGGTTTGTATAAAATTTTACACAAATACCTTTATAAAAGTAGGTACGAGAATTCTCTTCACGATGCCGTAATTGCTGTAATTCTGTTTGAAGGACGGGAAACGCTTACTAAATATCTGTGCTTTGTTATTTATTCTTAGACGACAGTGGGAAATTTAGTTGTTTTGTTTTTCCAAAAAATAGGATTCTGTAGCTTTTAATTAATTTTTGTCTTTCTGACACATCGTAACATTATTTTAAGTGATATTAAGATTGATGTGATGAACTTTTGAATTTCTTATCTTTCCAACAATCGTATCTATTAAGGAGACACGTCTGTGCAAATTGGCCCAAAACTTACAACTATTCCAAATTTAGTTCTTTTTTTGGTCTTAAAATTAATATAGGCATACTTCAATTAATATAAAGTTTTTCTTTTTCTAGCGGCACTACACAAAACGCCACATGACTATTTAAATAATCTTACACCTGTATTGTAGCTGCTATTACTTAATTTTAAACTCAGATTTCTCAGATTCCATATTTTCTACATTTTCCTAACTTCAAAATGTTCCACAGGATGCAATTTTCTATTAATCTGTGTGAAATTCTAAATATGCCTGTAAGGGCAGCTGCATATTTTGTGTACCCATTTACATTTATTGTGTTATGTTATTTGTACTTCTTACTGAAAACGCATTGGAAAATAAAAATTGTTGAATAGGTATGATTATTTTTTCCCTTCTTTGATATGGCGAAGACAAATATTTCGCATAGGTACAGGTCATTAATAGATTAAAATGGGTGTAGAAACTTATACCCCAAGCATTAATTTTTAAAATTACAACTTTTGGAACATCTTGATAATCGCCTGTAATTTAGACATAAACTATATCGAAATTCAACTTATTGGAACGCCACAGTGAAGTGAAACAATTGTTAAATTATAGATGAGTCGTATTTATTACACACCAGCTCCACTTACGTGCCGTAACATGTCCTCTATATAGCTATAGTCCCGCTGCTGGAACAGTTACCATGGATTTATCTTTGTTAATAGAAACCTCTCAGATAACGCACTCATTATTCTTGTAAAGTCTGTTTAGCCAACGTGTGTGCAGTTCCCAGTCAAAGGGACCTCAAAGAACCTGACCTTTCCGCCCACTAATGACCGTCATAAATCTATCTCCACACTTCAGAAATGGAACACTGACATTGGGGACCAATAGCAACCCCTATTTTCTGAAAATGACAGTTGCATGTCTACTCCGCGCGGAGTCTCAGTTGCCAAAGTTCCAACTTCCAGTTATTCTGTTTCATTAGGTGCAAGACGGTGATGTTAAAATGTTGCAACCTTGTAGAGGGGACCGTCAGGAGGAGGGTCCATGTTGTAAAACGATTATGAGGGTTCCTCAAAGAAAGCGGCCGCCGTGCACTTGCGTTGAGTAGACAGACTTTAAGAGTGAGAGGGGAACTGACACGCCCCTCGTTCGTTTGCTAAACACCAATGAACGCATCACTTCAGCCAATGGAATTTGCAGGAATCATAAATGACAGATGCATGTTTATTTACTGCACGTGGAGTTATCAGTGCGTTATCTGAGAGGTATCAATTATCAACGATAAATCCATGGTAACCGTTCGAATAGCGCGACTATACGTAAGTGAAGCTGATGTGTAATAAATACCACTGATCCATAATTTAATAATAGACATAAACTGTTAATTCCTGAGAAACTATTGTAATAGAAAGCTGAAACTTGATATTATTCCATTCTTCATCGATCACAAACAATAAATGGTATAAATTTGAACCAGATCTAACAAAAGCTTCAGATATTTCAAGCTTCACCCTTAAGCCGCCGCCCCCCCTCAAAAAAAAACATTTTTTGGTTGTTTTTTTACATAGTTAATTACTTCACACCTTTCTGCACATTATGGTTCCTACTTAGGGAAGAGGATTTATATGAATTTTAATTATGTGACAATATCTGCTATTTTAACTTACTGTGGAGCCATTTATGAAATTTGGAATAAATATAGAACTATTTAGCCTAGGAAACCGCAAAATAGTATGTGTTTAGTGAATTTGTTGCAGCATATGTTGCAATGATTGTCATTTTGTTATAGTGCATTTATAGTGCATTTTAAGAGCCATTTTACTAAAATTTGCTTGCTTAGCAAATTTTTAGTGCCTATTTAAGTGTCTGTTTTTCCTATTTTAGTGCCTTTTTGCCTGCCTATTTCACACATTTTAATGCCTATAAATCCGCTCCCTACTCATGATGCCTTTCATTTGTATAAGCCAGCCAAATTAGGAACATTTTGTTCACTATGCCGTTAGCTTCTTAGTAATTTAACTTATGGCGTAATAGCCCAAAGTTGGTCTGAGCCTGTCAACCTGACTGCCGGCCTCACGCCCACATACGCAAGGCAACCGATACAGGGAGGAGATTCGGTCAGCATCTCGGTACAGCCAGCCGGAAAGTTGGCTTTCTAAACCAGGGTTTGCTACCTAGTGCAGCTCCTCAATTTCCTACGATGCAAAGTTGATACCGGTCCTATACCCGGGATTTCAATTCCGCACCTTCCAGGAATGGGATATATCCCAAATATATAAGTAGTTAGAGTTATTTTATTCATTTTCTTTATTTTATATTTCATACAATATATTTATTTTATATTTCATAAAATATATTTATTTTATATATCATTAAATAAACAAAACAACCTACGTAATTAGATTAAGTGTGAATAAACTCAGTCTGTCGCAATTTTCGTCATTACTGGGTGACGTAACGTGTCGGAACTGCGTAGCCTCTGTCTTCTACCGCGCTGATGTTTCCACACCGTTGTGTTTAGGCAAATCAGAAGAATCGACTTCGACAATGTTCCATTCAGTCGAGTCCACAGACTTTGGTTTCCATAACCTTTGAGTTATAAAAGGGAGCACAAAAACCAGCCTAGTTTAGTTGTGAAGAAATTGGCCTGAGAGTCAAATGTCAGCAATAAAAGTTTAAAGTCTGGGAGCAGTCAGGGTCGAGAAGTTTCGAGCAGCACGAGTTGGTGTGTTCAACAGCGGCTTAAAGAAAAATTAGCTCTGGCATGTTTTCTCTATGTATTTACAAAGATGAAAAATAAGAGGTAGAGGGGAAATGTTTGATGCACTCAAATGACTGCTAGTTTTCGACCCATGTTCAGTAGGACTATGGCACCTCAAAAACAATAAATTCCTGGAGGATGGATTACTTATAGTTTATATTTAATTAATTAGAGACAACTGAAGAATTCAATGCCATGGCCGGAATTTGAACCACGGATCTACTGGTTTCCGTCCAGCTGCTCTACCCTTTGAGCTACCATGGTCAACGTGCCTTCATGACACTAAATTCTCCAATTAACTCATCATATTTCCCGGTAGACCACTTAGGGTTCTCATATTTGAGACAACCACTTGTGGCGACTTACTATTGCAGCTGACTTCCTCAGCTGACTTTGTTTTCATTGTACTGACATTACTTTCTCCGCTAATTAATGATTCTGCCACTTCATTTCTACATTTCTCTATCTTTTCCTCCAAAATTCTTTTATATCATTTTACCTGTATCTCTAAATCAAAAAAGTTTTTTCCATCATATCTGTTTGATTTTATAACTCTGTATTTAACTCTTTCATATTTATCTGACACACACACACACACACACACACACACACACACACACACACACACACACACACACACACACACTCTCTCTCTCTCTCTCTCTCTCTCTCTCTCTCTCTCTCTCTCTCTGTGTCTCTCTCTCTCTGCCTGATACATTTCTAAATTTAATTCTTATTTTAAGCTTTTTGTAGTTCTAATCTAATCTAACGAGGGAACTGTCGCTATAGTTCCACCTGCACACCCCTGAGCACTTATGCTATCTACGCTTCTGTAAATAAAGAGCACACATCAAAACTCAGCTGCGAAATACAACTACAAGACCTAAAAATAAAATCTGTAAGGTCTCGCGTGCCTCCATTTCCAAGTGGCTGTTGAATATCCCTCGATAGCTCTGTTATGTGTAACGTCCGCTTTGCTGTACATATGCAGAGTAGAGAGCTGGCCGTCAGGGGTGCACAAGTCTCTCAGTCAGAATGCTGTGTTACTATCCCTGTTATGCTCCTACTTATTTTGGACAAATTTTGTGTACTTCCAGCTACATGCCACACCAAGGTTTTGGCAGATAGCTTCACGAATACCAGGGATGATGCCATCAATCTCCCAGGCACCTTCAGGTGTGAGCATAATGATAGCTCTCTTGTAAACTTTCCATTATTTTAATTTTACTGCATTCTGTGTCTTCCTTTCGCCTATTTTATATTTACATTCATGTATTTGATCTATATCTCTACTCCGACTATGCTTAGATTCTTTTTTGTATTGGTTCAGTAGATTCTCTAAGCTGGTTATATCATCTGATTTCTTTTACATTTTCTTTTCCAAATATTGTCCTAGATACTCCATAACATTTTAAACATTTCTTTCATTGGCTCTCCCCTCATGACATCACCCATTTCCACTCTCTCTTATGCTACACTTACTTACGTTTGTACTTCTACGTGTTTCTGTGATATTTCTACATTAACATGTTCTGTATCTTTAACAATCCTACTCCCGTTCTCCTTCTTAAGAAATCAAAAGAATTACGGTTCTCAATAATGTTTGAAATGTTCTGCTCTTTTCTGGTGTAAGACAGTTAGTTACCAGCGATGATGATCCTTTTTTTTCGGACGATGAATGAAATGGGCGAAATGATGCTCAATGCTTCCGGGATCCATGGATCTTAGAGTTACCCGAGTCTTTAAGGGTATGGAAAAACCCAGAAAAAACCTTATCCAGGTAACTCACTCTGACCGACATTCAAACGCGGGACCTCTTGAACGTGAGACAGACATGCTACCATATACGCTACAGAGGCGGGCTGGTGGTGGTGGTGGCGCCGGTGGTGGTTGTGGCGGCGGTGGCTGTGGCTGTGGTGAGGGGAGGGGCAGGGAGCAGAGTATAACATGATTTTGTTTATGCTGGACAATTCTTTTTCTAACACGAGGAAAGTGTGTAGTAACTGTGGGATTAGAGATAGAGAAACAGGTTGAAACAAATATGCAACTTAGTGTACATGTTCACAGCTAGATTAAGATTTTGCGTGCTCAATTTCAATCTACAATGTCGAGTGATGTATTGGTTATGTGCTCCTAAAGCAAGAGTGCTGACAAACACCTATACAACAAAATAGATATTTACATTGTAATAATTTAGCTGTATTTGCAGCAATGGAATAAAAATAATTCTGACTTCATTCGGTAAATAGATGAATGCTTAATGAACACAATAAATAGAATGTTAATACGTTCATTGAAAAAATAAATTTATAAATTATATACATACACATATGTATATATATATGAAATAATAACAATATAGCTTCACAAGATGGTTACGTACCCAAATGTTTCTTATTTTTTATTTCTTTATTTGTATTTATTCATTTATATATGTTTCACACTTATTTTTTAAAGTTTACAGTTGATCAGATCACTGAGTCAATATATCAAGGTTCTATTCAGTACTGTCACTGCACGCTTTGACTTTCACCTGGTAAAGACGTTTTGTTCGTTTACATATGTACATACTATAGTATGTACATGTATAGTATGTATATAATACTACGTGTTAGAGCGTGGAAGCGCATAGAAAAATATAGGTAACAAGGGAGTTGTTTACGCAAGCCTATCGCATTTACAGGGCGAGATAGTGTATGTACTTACCTGGTTCAGATGCAGCCATATCTTCTGGACAGCAACGTGTCATACGCGAGATGCATAACCTGATTTAATATTGTGAGAAGGGGAAATTAGAGGGAAGCATAATCCTTTGTGCCAAGCCACAAACGGGTGGATGCAATGGTAATTTGCATTTACTTATATAATAATTAATTGGCTAACCTTTCATATCACCCACGCAGCTCTCGAGTGCTCTATTTGTGTTTCGTCACTTGCTCTACGCCAGGTTAGTAATATTTCCCTCTTCAATAAACAAGATCAGGAGTGAGTAGAGCACTGTATCAGAGGCAAGCTGTCATGTACTACGTAGGTATATCTTAAAGAAAACCGGAAGTCAGATGCCACCAGACTTGAGGTTGGAGTTGGGGAAGACCGTAAATGATTGACTACATTGCTCTGTTTAGCAGTTCCACAATTTCAGTTTTAACACCTTGCTTTCTTCAGTTCTTTTCTACCTGTTGTTTTTATTTGCACACCCTACACCCTCCTCATTTGAGGGACCGCTTTTCTACCTGTTGTTTTTATTTGCTCACCCTACATCCTCCTCATTTGAGGGACCGCTTTCCTACCTGTTGTTTTTATTTGCTCACCCTACATCCTCCTCATTTGAGGGACCGCTTTTCTACCTGTTGTTTTTATTTGCTCACCCTACACCCTCTTCATTTGAGGGACCGCTTTTCTACCTGTTGTTTTTATTTGCACACCCTACATCCTCCTCATTTGAGGGACCGCTTTTCTACCTGTTGTTTTTATTTGCTCACCCTACATCCTCCTCATTTGAGGGACCGCTTTCCCACCTGTTGTTTTTATTTGCTCACCCTACATCCTCCGCATTTGAGGGACCGCTTTCCTACCTGTTGTTTTTATTTGCTCACCCTACACCCTCTTCATTTGAGGGACCGCTTTCCTACCTGTTGTTTTTATTTGCTCACCCTACATCCTCCTCATTTGAGGGACCGCTTTTCTACCTGTTGTTTTTATTTGCACACCCTACATCCTCCTCATTTGAGGGACCGCTTTTCTAACTGTTGTTTTTATTTGCTCACCCTACATCCTCCTCATTTGAGGGACCGCTTTCCCACCTGTTGTTTTTATTTGCTCACCCTACATCCTCCGCATTTGAGGGACCGCTTTCCTGCCTGTTGTTTTTATTTGCTCACCCTACACCCTCTTCATTTGAGGGACCACTTTCCTACCTGTTGTTTTTATTTCCTCACCCTACATCCTCCTCATTTGAGGGACCGCTTTTTTACCTGTTGTTTTTATTTGCACACCCTACACCCTCCTCATTTGAGGGACCGCTTTTCTACCTGTTGTTTTTATTTGCTCACCCTACACCCTCCTCATTTGAGGGACCGCTTTTCTACCTGTTGTTTTTATTTGCACACCCTGCACCTTCCTCATTTGAGGGACCGCTTTCCCACCTGTTGTTTTTATTTGCTCACCCGACATCCTCCTCATTTGAGGGACCGCTTTTCTACCTGTTGTTTTTATTTGCTCACCCTACACCCTCCGCATTTGAGGGACCGCTTTTCTACCTGTTGTTTTTATTTGCTCACCCTACATCCTCCTCATTTGAGGGACCGCTTTTCTACCTGTTGTTTTTATTTGCTCACCCTACATCCTCCGCATTTGAGGGACCGCTTTCCTACCTGTTGTTTTATTTGCTCACCCTACATCCTCCTCATTTGAGGGACCGCCTTTCTACCTGTTGTTTTTATTTGCACACCCTACACCCTCCTCATTTGAGGGACCGCTTTTCTACCTGTTGTTTTTATTTGCACACCCTACATCCTCCTCATTTGAAGGACCGCTTTTCTACCTGTTGTTTTTATTTGCACACCCTACACCCTCCTCATTTGAGGGACCGCTTTTCTACCTGTTGTTTTTATTTGCTCACCCTACATCCTCCGCATTTGAGGGACGGCTTTCCTACCTGTTGTTTTTATTTGCACACCCTACATCCTCCGCATTTGAGGGACCGCTTTTCTACCTGTTGTTTTTATTTGCACACCCTACATCCTCCGCATTTGAGGGACCGCTTTCCTACCTGTTGTTTTTATTTGCACACCCTACATCCTCCGCATTTGAGGGACGGCTTTCCTACCTGTTGTTTTTATTTGCTCACCCTACATCCTCCGCATTTGAGGGACCGCTTTTCTACCTGTTGTTTTTATTTGCTCACCCTACATCCTCCGCATTTGAGGGACGGCTTTCCTACCTGTTGTTTTTATTTGCTCACCCTACATCCTCCTCATTTGAGGGACCGCTTTTCTACCTGTTGTTTTTATTTGCTCACCCTACATCCTCCGCATTTGAGGGACGGCTTTCCTACCTGTTGTTTTTATTTGCACACCCTACATCCTCCGCATTTGAGGGACGGCTTTCCTACCTGCTGTTTTTATTTGCACACCCTACATCCTCCGCATTTGAGGGACCGCTTTTCTACCTGTTGTTTTTATTTGCTCACCCTACATCCTCCGCATTTGAGGGACGGCTTTCCTACCTGTTGTTTTTATTTGCTCACCCTACATCCTCCGCATTTGAGGGACGGCTTTCCTACCTGTTGTTTTTATTTGCACACCCTACATCCTCCGCATTTGAGGGACCGCTTTTCTACCTGTTGTTTTTATTTGCTCACCCTACATCCTCCGCATTTGAGGGACGGCTTTCCTACCTGTTGTTTTAATTTGCTCACCCTACATCCTCCTCATTTGAGGGACCGCTTTTCTACCTGTTGTTTTTATTTGCACACCCTACATCCTCCGCATTTGAGGGACCGCTTTTCTACCTGTTGTTTTTATTTGCACACCCTACATCCTCCTCATTTGAGGGACCGCTTTTCTACCTGTTGTTTTTATTTGCACACCCTACATCCTCCTCATTTGAGGGACCGCTTTCCTACCTGTTGTTTTTATTTGCTCACCCTACATCCTCCTCATTTGAGGGACCGCTTTTCTACCTGTTGTTCTTATTTGCACACCCTACATCCTCCGCATTTGAGGGACCGCTTTTCTACCTGTTGTTTTTATTTGCACACCCTACATCCTCCTCATGTGAGGGACCGCTATTCTACCTGTTGTTTTTATTTGCTCACCCTACATCCTCCTCATTTGAGGGACCGCTTTTCTACCTGTTGTTTTTATTTGCTCACCCTACATCCTCCGCATTTGAGGGACCGCTTTTCTACCTGTTGTTTTTATTTGCTCACCCTACATCCTCCTCATTTGAGGAACCGCTTTCCCACCTGTTGTTTTTATTTGCTCACCCTACATCCTCCGCATTTGAGGGACATCTTTCCTACCTGTTGTTTTTATTTGCTCACCCTACACCCTCCTCATTTGAGGGACCGCTTTCCCACCTGTTGTTTTTATTTGCTCACCCTACATCCTCCGCATTTGAGGGACCGCTTTCCTACCTGTTGTTTTTATTTGCTCACCCTACATCCTCCTCATTTGAGGGACCGCTTTTCTACCTGTTGTTTTTATTTGCACACTCTACACCCTCCTCATTTGAGGGACCGCTTTTCTACCTGTTGTTTTTATTTGCTCACCCTACACCCTCCTCATTTGAGGGACCGCTTTTCTACCTGTTGTTTTTATTTGCTCACCCTACACCCTCCTCATTTGAGGGACCGCTTTCCTACCTGTTGTTTTTATTTGCTCACCCTACACCCTCCTCATTTGAGGGACCGCTTTCCTACCTGTTGTTTTTATTTGCTCACCCTACACCCTCCTCATTTGAGGGGCCGCTTTTCTACCTGTTGTTTTTATTTGCTCACCCTACACCCTCCTCATTTGAGGGACCGCTTTCCTACCTGTTGTTTTTATTTGCTCACCCTACACCCTCCGCATTTGAGGGACCGCTTTCCTACCTGTTGTTTTTATTTGCTCACCCTACATCCTCCTCATTTGAGGGACCGCTTTTCTACCTGTTGTTCTTATTTGCACACCCTACATCCTCCGCATTTGAGGGACCGCTTTTCTACCTGTTGTTTTTATTTGCACACCCTACATCCTCCTCATGTGAGGGACCGCTATTCTACCTGTTGTTTTTATTTGCTCACCCTACATCCTCCTCATTTGAGGGACCGCTTTTCTACCTGTTGTTTTTATTTGCTCACCCTACATCCTCCGCATTTGAGGGACCGCTTTTCTACCTGTTGTTTTTATTTGCTCACCCTACATCCTCCTCATTTGAGGAACCGCTTTCCCACCTGTTGTTTTTATTTGCTCACCCTACATCCTCCGCATTTGAGGGACATCTTTCCTACCTGTTGTTTTTATTTGCTCACCCTACACCCTCCTCATTTGAGGGACCGCTTTCCCACCTGTTGTTTTTATTTGCTCACCCTACATCCTCCGCATTTGAGGGACCGCTTTCCTACCTGTTGTTTTTATTTGCTCACCCTACATCCTCCTCATTTGAGGGACCGCTTTTCTACCTGTTGTTTTTATTTGCACACTCTACACCCTCCTCATTTGAGGGACCGCTTTTCTACCTGTTGTTTTTATTTGCTCACCCTACACCCTCCTCATTTGAGGGACCGCTTTTCTACCTGTTGTTTTTATTTGCTCACCCTACACCCTCCTCATTTGAGGGGCCGCTTTTCTACCTGTTGTTTTTATTTGCTCACCCTACACCCTCCTCATTTGAGGGACCGCTTTCCTACCTGTTGTTTTTATTTGCTCACCCTACATCCTCCTCATTTGAGGGGCCGCTTTTCTACCTGTTGTTTTTATTTGCTCACCCTACACCCTCCTCATTTGAGGGACCGCTTTCCTACCTGTTGTTTTTATTTGCTCACCCTACACCCTCCGCATTTGAGGGACCGCTTTCCTACCTGTTGTTTTTATTTGCTCACCCTACATCCTCCTCATTTGAGGGACGGCTTTTCTACCTGTTGTTTTTATTTGCTCACCCTACACCCTCCTCATTTGAGGGACCGCTTTTCTACCTGTTGTATTTATTTGCTCACCCTACACCCTCCTCATTTGAGGGACCGCTTTTCTACCTGTTGTTTTTATTTGCTCACCCTACACCCTCCTCATTTGAGGGACCGCTTTTCTACCTGTTGTTTTTATTTGCTCACCCTACATCCTCCGCATTTGAGGGACCGCTTTTCTACCTGTTGTTTTTATTTGCACACCCTACACCCTCCTCATTTGAGGGTCCGCTTTTCTACCTGTTGTTTTTATTTGCTCACCCTACACCCTCATTTGAGGGACCGCTTTCCTACCTGTTGTTTTTATTTGCTCACCCTACACCCTCCTCATTTGAGGGACCGCTTTCCTACCTGTTGTTTTTATTTGCTCACCCTACACCCTCCTCATTTGAGGGAGCGCTTTCCTACCTGTTGTTTTTATTTGCACACCCTACACCCTCCTCATTTGAGGGAGCGCTTTCCTACCTGTTGTTTTTATTTGCACACCCTACACCCTCCTCATTTGAGGGACCGCTTTCCTACCTGTTGTTTTTATTTGCTCACCCTACACCCTCCTCATTTGAGGGACCGCTTTCCTACCTGTTGTTTTTATTTGCTCACCCTACACCCTCCTCATTTGAGGGACCGCTTTCCTACCTGTTGTTTTTATTTGCTCACCCTACACCCTCCTCTTTTGAGGGACCGCTTTTCTACCTGTTGTTTTTATTTGCTCACCCTACACCCTCCTCATTTGAGGGACCGCTTTCCTACCTGTTGTTTTTATTTGCTCACCCTACACCCTCCTCATTTGAGGGACCGCCTTCCTACCTGTTGTTTTTATTTGCTCACCCTACACCCTCCTCATTTGAGGGAGCGCTTTCCTACCTGTTGTTTTTATTTGCACACCCTACACCCTCCTCATTTGAGGGACCGCTTTTCTACCTGTTGTTTTTATTTGCACACCCTACACCCTCCTCATTTGAGGGACCGCTTTTCTACCTGTTGTTTTTATTTGCTCACCCTACATCCTCCTCATTTGAGGGACCGCTTTCCCACCTGTTGTTTTTATTTGCTCACCCTACATCCTCCGCATTTGAGGGACCGCTTTCCTACCTGTTGTTTTTGTTTGCTCACCCTACACCCTCTTCATTAGAGGGACCGCTTTCCTACCTGTTGTTTTTATTTGCTCACCCTACATCCTCCTCATTTGAGGGACCGTTTTTCTACCTGTTGTTTTTATTTGCACACCCTACATCCTCCTCATTTGAGGGACCGCTTTTCTACCTGTTGTTTTTATTTGCTCACGCTACACCCTCCTCATTTGAGGGACCGCTTTCCTACCTGTTGTTTTTATTTGCTCACCCTACACCCTCCTCATTTGAGGGACCGCTTTTCTACCTGTTGTTTTTATTTGCTCACCCTACACCCTCCTCATTCGAAGGACCGCTTTTCTACCTGTTGTTTTTATTTGCACACCCTACACCCTCCTCATTTGAGGGACCGCTTTCCTACCTGTTGTTTTTATTTGCACACCCTACACCCTCCTCATTTGAGGGACCGCTTTTCTACCTGTTGTTTTTATTTGCACACCCTACACCCTCCTCATTTGAGGGACCGCTTTTCTACCTGTTGTTTTTATTTGCTCACCCTACACCCTCCTCATTTGAGGGACCGCTTTTCTACCTGTTGTTTTTATTTGCTCACCCTACACCCTCATTTGAGGGACCGCATCACGCTACTATTTAATTCTTGTGACGATTGGATTGGACTGGATTACGGTACGGAGGGGATTTGGCACTGCGACTATTCTTGACCTGTATCTATGACCTAAGTGGGGCACCCCCGGGAGGAAGAATGAGGCGAGAGGAAACAGAGTGCGCCATCTCGAGGATCCACGACAGTACAGAGGGCAGGGTCCCTACACTTCACCAGTTGGAAACTACCCGGCAACTCACCCGACTGCGGTCCGGAAACGGCCTCACGAGACCGAGCTCGGAGATTGGAAACCGTCCTACCGGAGGAGGAAGTTTTAACCATGCACCGCCAAGTCACCTCCGAAACTTCTAGCTGAAAGTGACCACCAGATGAGAGAGGATATGAAGTGATAATATAGATGAAATGGAGAGACAGGAAGTTCGGGGGATATAATTAACATACCGAGCATTCGCCTGGCGATCCGAGAAAACCCCAATAAAACCCATGGGTTAGGTAGGTCGGCCACTGGAATCGAAACCGGGCCTCCCGATTGCGGGCCACAGGCAAAACCGCCTGAGCCATCCCACTCGGTTCTTGTGGCATTTACACGAACTTTGCAGGAAAGGGAAACAAAATAACAAGTGCCTAATGCAGGAGCAGCGCTTAGAGACGGAAGTAAAGGCATTTACGTACGTTATATGCAACTGAAACACAAAACTGAACAGTTTTATCTATAGGCGTGCTCCTGAATTCTTCACTTCATCAAAAATATTTTAATAACAAGCCAAATTTTGATGTTGCATATATATTTTCTAAGTTTGGTCACATTATTATATTTATCGAAACATGTTTCAAAAACAGACATCACTTAGATACAGGATTGCTTTTGTGTACATTTTATCAGGGCTTGAGGTGTAAATTTTAATATTTCATAAAAGAAATGATGTTGTGTGACTCATGGATGATGTTCATCGTTCAAGCTTCGTTTCCCTGTAACTAAAAAGCCACATCTCAGTCATTTTACACAAAAATAACATTTTACTGCAAAACACTTTATTGTGCTTAGGTCATTATTCTGCATATTTAGTTATTACGTTCATGTCCTTATTAAGAAACCGGAATGTGTTGACTCTGAGGTAGTCAATGCAGTGAATACTTTTTATGGATTCACATTCTTAATCTAGAGAATCATATTTTCATAAACATGTTGAGCAATAACTTCCAACTTTTGCTAAAATATAACCGTTCGTTGAAATGGCTAGATTCTTAAATGTAATAAAGAAATTTTCTTTTAATGAAATTTTGTTTATTCCTTAGTGACTCGAAGCAGTAAAACCAAATTGTAGACAATTGAAGATACTAGGAAAAATCATCAAAAAAGTTCATTTATCAAGCGGTGTGCATTGATAATTTTTATTTGATTCTTCACAGCTGTTCTCTGTTTACATATAAGAGTAATTACTGCACTTCAGAAAAAATTAAATATAATGTTTAACCGAAAAGCAAGGATTGATTCCATCATATTCCAAAAAGCGTCCGTTATATGTGTATGTGTTCGTATGTGTTAGTGTGTGTGCCTGAAAGCACAATTCAGAAAAGAAAATTTGATATATATCAAATTTAAAAAAAAAAAAATTAATGGAAAAATTGATAATTAATTCACACTACTCGGACCTTAGTTTACATACAAAAAGTTTTATTTTCTTTAATATTATTTTAAGGGATTGCATTTTGCCATATTTGAAGTCAAGTATAATCCATATATATATATATGTTATTTAATAGCCTTGTTTTCTTTATTTATCTGCAAAAGCAGAACCGAGAGAAAACGGATTTCAGTTGGAGGTTTTATACTGAGCTGCAGATTTCGGCTGGTGAACCACTTCTTTTTTCCGACGCAAAACTTAAAATTTGTTTTATGATATCAAGTCTTTCACCAGACTCAATTCATACTCCAGAGACAATGCCCTACACGGTTCCCGAAACTGTCTTATATATGGTGTCATTGTCCGTTTCAACTAAAAACTTGTAACATGGAAGCTTATAACTTTTGTTGTCAACGCTACCCCGACAAAATATGGTCGAACGTATAATTAACAGTTATGTTCAAATAATTACATGGGATGTACCCCAACTATGAACCAGTGGTTATTTTCATGATCTTGACTACAAGATTAACTACAATCCCTTCGCATACCTTGGTACAGGTACAATGACTTAACATTATCTGGCAAACTATCCATCTATACAAGGATTTCATGTCATGGTAATATAGCAGGTAAACCATCTTGCTGATTACAGAGACAGTTCACAGCACCTCAAGCGTCACCACTAAGTCTACCGTACACCAGTGGATCAAAGAACGTTACATCCAATAATTCTACCCGCACTGCACTAACTCTTCCTCTCATGTGATTCTGCTCTCGCCGTTCATCTGATCACAACTCGCCCGAGTTGTGTTGTTCATAGGCTTCAATGTAATGCTCCTGAACACTCAGAGCTGGCCTTAAACAACCAACAGTGCTGAATTCATTATTCTTGAAGCGACTAAAGAAATTAAAAGGAGAGAATGGGGACGGGGTGTCAAGACAACATATTTGTGTATCACCTAGCCTAATATTAAACAAACAAATTGGAAAATAAATTAGCAATGTTCCTTTGGATTCTACAGTGTTTTAAATATGTTTCAAACAGTTTACGTACTTTTCTTTTCTTACTGCTGCAGAGTATATAATATCAAGACCGGAATATATCGACATGCTTTTGAAGTCAGTCGCTTATGCTGCTATAGTCATCTGCCTAGAACAGGCATTAAAGATTTACTGCTATAAATGCATAATTACTTTTACAATTGCGTGCTTCAGTGTTAAAGGAATCTGGTTGTATTGGAATACAACCTTTAAAGCAATGAAGAAAAGGGGTAAATAAAAGACAGCAATGGATAGAGTCAACATGAAAAATTCAATGCCATGGCCGGGATTTGAACCACGGATCTCCTGGTTTTTCCGTCCAGTCGCTCTTAACCTATGAGCTACCATGCTCAACACGCCGTCCTGACATTAAATTCTCAGTTGACTCATATATCTCCCCGGTAGACCACTATGGGCTCTCGCATCCGAGATACACCGTTTGTGGCGACTTACTATTTTAGTACTTAAGTCCCAGGCTTCATCAATGATGTTTTGCCGCTCATAACAGTATATGTTATAAGTGGAAGGTGAAATATTGTGATTTTTGGACAATTACAACAGTGCATCTAGAGGGATTCTAGTTTCATTATTTTATATAGTTTATGTAGCGAAGAGGGAGAAGATGGCTTAGGAATGGAACCACTGGCAACGGGCAGTGAGTGAAAGAGGCGGCAACTTTGCCACACAGCGGCCGGCAGGCAGCTATAACATCAAGTGCCAGGTTAGTTCTCCCAGACTTCAGCTCACGTCACACAGCTAGAAGCGAGATGCTTCGAAAATATCGTTCGAGACTGTTCCAATTCATATAAGAGCTGATGTGAAGCCTAGCGAGAGAGTTTCGAGAGTGAAGTTTTGAGTGTGGCTCCGTGGTGAGGAGTCGGTGCAGTAAGCAGTTCACGAGTCAGTCGGTCACTTGATTTGTGTGAGTCGACAGCGCAGTGCAGAGAAGTGTAATACGTACCAAGCTTTCCGTTTCGAGGAGTTGGCAGACAGTGGAACCCTGCAGTTCAAGGGAGTTCAAGTAGGTTCAAGCTCCGTGGTGAGGAATCGGTGGGCAATGGGAATCGACAGTGAAGCAGTTCACGAGCGAATATCGGAGTTGTGTTCGGGATCGGCGTGCAGCTCCATGTAAGAGGTAAACCGTTGTTTATGCAAGAGAGATTATTACTAGTCGCATATAGGGAATCACAAGTCTGCGCGTTGAATGAAGTCACTACGAAACGTTAAGCAAAATGTTGAAGTTTTGTACACATATTTGTGCAAAGAGAAGGTGACTGTGCAATAGCATTCCGCTAACGATTTTGGTGACAAATAAAGGAGCTAAACGTGAACTTTATCTTGTAGTCTTTTTTTTTTTCCTTGTCTCTCTTAAAAGCCCTTCAGGCTGCAAAAATAATAAAGCAAGTACCTATGGGTTTGCATTGACTGCAGCGTATGCAAGAAAAGGGTTTTCCGAAATATGGCATAATGGATTCAAGTTCACGGAAGAAGAAAAAAGAACAAGATCGCACAAAGAAGTATTTGAAAATAAAAATCAAAGGCCATGAATATTGTCGCGCACCCGTTATTTATGATAGTGCGCCGCAGAGAGATAACGGGCGGATAGTGTATCACGGAGATAAACAGCCTGCCTAAGCAGATAAATATAGCGCGGAAATAAAAGGCATGCCAAACAAATAAAGAGATAAGTGGAACATTCTAGTGAAATCTTGATTGTCTTACAGAACATTCGATTCCTTGTTTGTTACAGATTATTCCGGAAATATCTAGTAATATGAGTAGAGGTATTTAAGGAAGCAGCGACTCGCCAAGCGACAGTTGTGAACAGAGTCATAATGAGAGAGTGTAATCAGAACTGAATTGTGTGAACGGTTTTGTTTGTGGTCAACGACCTTGGAAGATTGTATTGTGCAACTGTACCAAGTGTATGTCTACGGAAATAAAGAACGTTTTGAATTTCTGCAACTTGGACTTTTAATTCTACGAACCCACAAATTTACAATATTTAGGAAATGGTAACGCCCTTACGACTTATCACTTTTACCAAAACATGAAACGTCGTTCAGAAAAAACACGAACTCTTAGAAATCTTAAACGGTACCTAAGTATATCAAATTAAATTATAGAGCTTATAGACATCCGGATAACGTAAAAAAATTATGAAATATATTCTATGAGGAGTAATTTGGAGAAGCTTTGTTGTATCCCTTCAAGTTAAGAATAATTACAATCAGAAGATAGATACATACCTTCGGGCATCGCATTCTGGTACAAGGATCTGGTCCAACACTATCGCACCAGCAGACATTGCAGTCCAACAAGTAAGCTGACCCTAACGGGCAGTTCTTAGGACGACCTGCGAAATAAAGGAGCACTAATTAGCGTACTACGAGGTTCGTTCGAATTATAACACCTACTTCTTCAGGACTGGGAACAGATAAGAACTTTTGTTTTTTTAAATACACACGGACTCTTTGTGAATGCGTGTCAGAGATGGCAGTACTGTATAGTGCATAGAACTCTAGTGGCAGCAACTGCTTTTGATACTTAAAACGGCGACGCTTTCATTGCAAGAACAGCATGTAACCATTCGTTTTCTCCATTATCGTGGTGTGACACCTATTGAAATTTATGGCCAGTTGAATGAGGCATTTGCTGGTTTTTTTTATTACGTCCTCCAACGGTAAGACATATCGAACGGTGAGTGAATTGGGTGAAATGATGCTCAAATGAGTCCAGGGTCCATGGCGCTTAGAGTTACCCGACATTCGTCTTGAAGGATAAGGGAAAACTCCGGAAGAAACCTTATCCAGGTAACTCACGCTGACCAAAATTCGACCTCTAGAACGTGAGGCAGACATGCTACCACCACGCTACCGAGGCGGGCGATTAGGTGATGGTACCATGGATGTGTCTAATGTACGTTCCTGAGTGCGACTTCAATGAACGCAGAACATCGTGTGACAACAAACCAAGACAGTCACGGCCTCGCACCAGCCGTCTGATGACATGATCCAGCCAGTGGAGAACGTTGTTTTGGAGGATCGCCGGCGAAATTGGCATTTCCTTGGGATCTGTGCACACAATCCTGCAAGAAGATCTAAAAATGCAAAAAGTGTCTTCCAGGTGGGTGCCACGAATGCTGACGCATGATCACAAAGCTGTGCGCGTGGCAAGTTGTAAGGCGATGTTGACGCGTGATGAGGACATGAATGGAACTTCCCCTCAACCGATTGTGACAATGCATGTGACGTGGATGCCCTTTTCCAAGCCTGAAAAGAAGCGCCAGTCAGCTCAATGGAAGCACACAGACTCACCGTCACCAAGAATTTTCGGGTGAGCGCCAGTACTGACAAAAATGATGGTTGGCATCTTCTGGGACAGCAGTGGTGTAATTCTTACTCATTGCATTCCAAAGGGCACTACGCTGACAGCTACATCCTACCAAATGTTTTGAAGAATAAACTCCTCCCAGTATCGCCTGAAAAACGGGCGGAAAATGTTGGACGTGTGCTCTTTCATCAAGACAATGCTTCAGGACATTGGGCGAAAGCGACGCAGGGGTTTCTTCGTGACAACAACTTTGAAGGGATTCCTCATGCTGCCTACTCACCTGACCTGGCTCCTAGCGACTTTTGGCTGTTTCCCACGATGAAAGACACTCTCCGTGGTCGCAGATTCACTAGTCGTGCCGCTATTGCTTCATTGATTTTCCAGTGGTCAAAACACATTCCTAAAGAAGCGTTCGCAGCGCCATGGAATCATGGCGTCGATATTGGGAAAATTGTGTACAGCTAGAGGGAGATTACGTTGAGAGGTGACACTAGTGTCACATTTTTCGTGTGATTACTTCGTGAGGAAAAAAATAGGAGGTGTTATAGCTTGAACGCACCTTGTACAAACAAACTTAATTAAACCAAAACCTTACATATTTGTTAAGCATTTTAACTCAATTTTTATCTAAAACAAGTTTATGCTACAGCACACACACACACACACACACACACACACACACACACACACACACACACACACACACACACACACACACACACACACACTGCAGCATAACTACGGATTGGAGAGAAATTTCTGATCTTAAAATATTTAAAATACCCCATGACCTCTCACTTGGTGGTGAGATGGACTTACTGCAATTGTAAGAGAGAAATAAAGTAAAATTATATTTCGCAGAATTATTACTAAGTTATAAAAATACACTCAGTAAGTTAATGGTTTCATTCTGCATCATTTTTCTGTATAATTTACCTACATGTTATTGTGAGTGTTATGTGGAAT
This sequence comes from Mantis religiosa, assembly GCA_030765055.1. NCBI lineage: Eukaryota > Metazoa > Arthropoda > Insecta > Mantodea > Mantidae > Mantis > Mantis religiosa. The sequence continues at coordinate 116,857,935 of CM060956.1, read as the reverse complement.
ATTTGTATCAAATTTATGAAGTAGTGCTATAGACAAAAATAAACGTGGTGCAATCATAAAAGTAATTAAATGCTGCACTAGCGGTAACATAATAAAGATTACAAAGATATATTCAGCAAAGTGGACCACTCCCAATTAAACACCATCTGAAGTTTACGCCTTCTTTTTTTAAGATTATAAAAGAAGTTGACAGTAAGTCTTTGATTATTACGCATTTCGCTCCCTAATTAGCGTGCTATAGGTAATATAATACCTATATTAAATTGTTTAAATCACATAAAATGTTGAAACTGACTGGCGGTTACGCCCCTTTTATGACTACAATGCTGACTAGCATTTTATCTCTTACTTTAATCCGTATATAAAGATATAAGTGACCATTCAATTAATTTAATGTGCAAAATGGGCTTTTAAATTCAGAGAAACACCTATACAACCATTGTTTTGATTCATTTTTAGAGAAATCATTGTTTCGACTATTTCTACATCTTAGCTGCCTCACTTATGTATTCACGCTAAGTACAGTCTGATTTTTAAAAGAAGATACGTGAAAGGTCGTCAAGCAAGAGCCGCGAAGGGAAAGAGGTGAAGGTCGTTGCCTTGGAAACGTAAACAAATGTTGCCAGATTGGTTACAATGGTGAATCACATACTCAGTGTCAGTTATCGCTAGTTTTGTGCGGGAAACATGAGTTTGCCTTAGTGTTCACTTGTGTTGTGTATTGTTAGCCTACTTGTGATAGCAAAATTAAGGTACGTTATTTTGAAGCAAGACGTAGTGGCGGTAGGATTAGAAGTAGACGGAGGATTCATGACCCGAGGAAAGATCAGCTTATGGTCGGGATGTTACGTTGCATAACAAGCTAGAGAAATTGTCTCTTCTGTTAGGGAATTATTTGAATAGGAAGACGACAGTTTGCTCCTTATCAATGAACGGCTTGTTCCTTTGAACCAAAAGTGACAGCCCCATGTCAGTAGATATGCTTGCATGTAAAAAAAAATTCTATGGTTCAAACTTCCGGCATATTGGCGGCGTTGATATGAACATGGCAATCGGCAAATTCGTTAATAACAGTATATTGCGATACTAATGTGCTAAGCGCTTATATGGAACGAGGGAAGGTTTGAAAAAACAATGCGATTGCGCCAAGACTCCGTTATGTGCTTACCACATAATTTTTGCACTATGTGTATTTATAACAATCTGAATTTTAGTAGTTAAGATATTAACTAAAATATTAATAAATATAATTGAAGATAAATGTTGGGTTTTAGAACGTGTATCGCTGTATTACTATGGATAAATTACTTACCGCGCTAGTGCGGGAATATCAACTTACAATGCATAGCAACAATAACTCACACAGGTGAAGATGCCACAACGCAGTGAATGCGTGAACTATTTGTTTTTCTTCTTAAAGTAGGCTAATACAAATTAAATATACCTGTTTTTTTTTTAAGATGTGATAACCTCGAACGGTTGTTTATATTTCGTGTGTTGAGAGGATAAAGAGGGGAATATGCGTAACTTAGCTCTAGGCAACATTGCAGTTCCCCACGCTGAGAAACAAATGACCTTCTCGTATGTTCTTTTAAAAATCAGACTGTAATCATAACGATCACATTAGAGTGAGTATATCACTGCTCACATATGACTCAGGCATGACTGACCAAGATGTAGGCTAACTCTCAACACCCTGTGTTAGAGGCCCAAATTGCTCATAAAAGTATTCTGTTCATCATAGAAACATGCATTTGGAATAGAATATTCATTTTATCTATTTTCCGTATAATATGATTGTGTGGTCTCGGAACCTCAGATAATAAAAGGTTAGCATGATAAAATTTTAATTCTTAGGGAGGGAAGAACCCATTCCCGCCTAGTGTGCCTAACTAACCTGGCCTACCTCTCCTCATATTAATACTTTAGTGCTGTTTGAGATGCTCAGGCAAAGACTGTGAAGGTGTTCCTCCAAGTTCTTAATGATGATATTTAGAAATTCATATCAAGGATTTGCAAGTACTTCTTATACGATATGTAAGTCAAAATGAGCATATCTTACCTCTGGGAAGATCTACTTTAGGGTAAGATTCTCCTGTAATCAAAGAAAAAGCAGTGTATTAATAAAACCTTAAAGGTACCGTTAAACACACAAAAGTGTAAACAGGAGAATGCTGGTTTTACTTCGAGATTATTCTCAAGAGCAGAATGCCACTCCAATGTTACTTCTGCTTACACTGGTAAAAGAAACACGACCTGTGAGACTTCTGTAATAGCTTTCCTGTCAATATAACAATAGCTGACAAATGAGGTCGTCAACAACAACAAAATAGCCACATATTTATATTATACTGCTGTCCTCTAAGAAGGTACGAGGTAAACTGTAATTTTCTGACTATGATCTCACTCAAGGTTTCCTATTTGTCTTCAATAATCTGCAAAGAACAAAAGCACAATATACTAGGTGAGTCAGGTGTTTTATGTAATCTGCATTTTATACTCCAATATGAAAACATCGACACCATTACTGGGTTCTACCCGCGCATTTAACACGAATGTTAAACACTTGATGAAATGAGTATTATTACAGATGTTACAGCATCGTCTATAATATATTCCTTAATAGACAGCTGACGTTTGCACGTCTGCAAATGTTCATTAGAACCAGCGAATACTATATGTTTGACTGAATGTTTATATCACACGTTATTAGGTAGCTCCAGCTGGAACGAACGCATAACTCTAATCTCATTTGCCTGCTGTGACGGTTGTTCGAATCCCGTGCTAGGTATAATGATATTTTTTACCGTGTAATACTCAAAATTTGCAATTATTATTCCGAAAACTGTTGTTGTTTTTATTTTTAATTGTTTTATTTATATTTTATTTCATTGATGTTTCTTTATGGGTGAACTACAAGTGGGTAGTTAGTTAAACACACCTATAGGTAGGTGCAATTGAAATAAGGATCATTTATACACATTTGAACTAAGAAAACATGGAAATTACAGTATCAGAGTTTAACATGGAAGTTAAATACAATTTTGCAGACATAGAATTATTGTGCTATTAAAAATTTCGTTTCAAATTGGTATGTTTTGTGGCACTGGAATGATAAGTGCTCGAACTGATGACCTGCTTGAGTAATACACGCCTTCAGGGACTTTCTAATTAAATTATTGTGAATTCGGTTTTCAAGTTTTGATGAACATAAAAAAGGAGTATTTACAATGCTGAAATTCGAACCTCTGTCATTGGGGGTTAGGGCACACACACACTATTTGGCTCTTTCGACACGACTGAAAGCACATTGTGCGTTCAGTACGTCTTTTATGGATGGCGCTATGCTATTGCCAGATCGTGAATTTTCATGCTTGATTTAGCCTCTTAAGACAGTTTTGATCACTTGGTGGGTGTTCTAATATTAGTACATAAATGGTGAAAGCTCTTATGCATGTTAATTGAGATGCATGAGGCGTAATTTACGCAAAATTGTAAATAAACAGTTGTTTACCAATATGTCCCTTTTGACTGTACGTGTCAATGATGGATAATGCGTTTTCCTAATTTTTTCCTAATTAATGGCTGCCAACCCTTGCTCTAAGTAGAAGAATACGCCATTTTATTTTTAGCTGACGTTGTCAGTGTACTAATATGATAGGTTCATTTTTCCGAGGCGTTTACTGACTTACTTTGCCATGTATACTCTAATAAAAAGTTTGTAAAATCGGCTGGTAACCGGAATTCGGTCTCAGTAAAGCAGTCGTATGTGTTTGAGGTGTACTTTAGCGAGTAGTACGTTTTGTCTCTTTTAAGCCACCATTCCTCTGAAATTTGCGCATTCCTCCTTCTAAGAACATCAAGCAATACAGTTTAGTAAGCACAAAACTGGACTAAGGCTCTCGTGCGGTTGGATGTGTGGCCTACCTTCCAAAAAATTAAGGCGCAGCTGACTCACCTGTTATATCGCATCCCTTTACACGTATTCATTTAATTATTATAGTTTAGTTAGGATTTTATTTGTCATTAAACACAAATGTCCTGTTACCCTTCTTTCGCTAGTTTATCCAGTAAACATAAAAACAAGAAGAAAGAGTTCTTAATTCATTTTCCAATTTCAAAATATTATCACCTTGGATTTGGTTGGCAGGTTCCAACGTTGAACAGAAGTTCTCTGTAGGGTCTGTGTATTATTATCTGGTGTTGACAGAATAAATATACAGACAAGAAATGGTTTTGGAAGTTGAAGTATTTATTAGTTTTTATAATACACGAGTTTTACAATATACAAGTTTTCTGCAATAGAGCCAATCTAGAATTTTCAGCGTCTGGGCGGAGAAAACAAATCTAGAATTAAATCAGCAAACTAAAATATTGATCGAATTTATAACTAGACGTGGCAAAAATAGACAAATTTTGAAAGGTTTGATAGATTTTATATGTGCCTTTTGCCCACGATGAGCCTGCTAAGTCTTTAAAAGCAAGAAATTACACAAAAATCGATGTCTTAATGTTTATGATGTTATGCTCAAAAACCATCTACAGGAAGGTGTATCACCTACAGTTCAAACGATCTAAGAAAATGTATTGTAAACGTGACTGTAGATGTTATTAAACAGCAAATATCTGAATCAACTATAATTTTTTCTGTGTGAGACAACCGATCTATTGAGTTACAATTGTCTAATGTCCGAGATACGTGAATAATAGAGTGTAACTTGAAGAAACAATTGCTTGTTTTTCTGAGTTAAGTAGAGAGATTTGTTTAATATTTATTTAAAGTAGTTATCAAGATGCAGGACTTTGATTTTGAATCAAAATGTGTTTAATAAGACCAACGTTGAAGCAACAGTCATAGTAATTTTGTGTACAAACTCAGGTACATAGGAAATACCCTTTAGCTACATTTACCCATTGTTACTAATATCTTTTAGTATTATTGCAGTGGAATTAAAGACTGTCACATATTTTTGAAACACTATCTAGGTTAGCACCATCTTTTCAACACTCTCCAAAAGTTAGGTCATTCCCCATTTTTATACTTACTGTACATATATCTCAGCATGTTATGTCATTAAGAGATATGTACAAATGTAAAAAAAAAAAAAAAAAAAAAAAAAAATAACCTGAGATGAACTAATACTCTACTTCCGTACCACATGGTTAACATAATGCTTTTAATCTCGAACTTCAGTGAAGTTTGTCTCCTGTATAATTTTTATTTACAACTTTCCTATAGATCCATAAAACAGTTCTTTTAGTGCTTTGAGTTCTTTTGAGCCCAGGACTCATTGCTTCTCACTACCCCTTTCATTATCTCTGTGATCCTGTATTTTATACAATTATATATTGTGACTTTGTGGGTTCGTGAAATAACAACACGAGGTTACAAACGCAAAAACTACACTTTATTTTCCTAGCAGTACACCGTTTACCATTACAAATTGCTAGATCACCTCAAAATTGTTTTTTTTTTTTCAAACACTACTCTCAACTGTCTGTCGCTTCCGGTAACGATCGGCCCCGAAGTTTCCCGAATCCCCACCGGCCATCATTTATTCATCGGCTTCGCGAGTCTACCGCCAGGGTGACACTGCTCTTTCCTCAAGGCTGGTCGTCCCGAACAGCGCCTTCGTAGCGGACCAGGCGATCCAGGTGTACCACCAACATCTTTCCTCGGGGCACATTCTGGATGCGGTAGACCACGTCGTCAATCCTCTTCACCACACGGTACGGTCCTTGCCATGGCTGCTGAAGCTTCGGGCAGCGTCCCTTGGTCCGGGTCGGGCGGTACAACCAGACCAGGTCACCTTGCTGGAACCCTTGTCTGTTGGCTTGCCTGTCGTATCGGGTTTTCATGCGGTCGCTCGCCTTCTGGATGTTCTGGCGAGCCATCTCGTGCATGTTGTGGAGGTGGTCCACCAGGTTCTCCACATCCCTCAAGAGTGGCCCCAAGTCTGCGTCCGCCAGCTGCTCCCTCCTCAGGCCTGCGCTATCCCAGTCATCCGCAGGCACTGCCGTGACTACTCGAACTGCTGCGGCACGCTCATTCCCCTCCACTCTTGTGCATTGGCCGCACTCTTCTGGACAGGGTCTTCAGTACATAGCGTCCGCGTTACAGTGACTCTTCCCTCTGCGATGTTCCGAGGTGAAGTCGTAATCCTGCTGCTCTGGACCCAACGTGCTGTCTGGCCTTCCGGTCCCACCGTCACCATCACCTCGCTCCTCGCGGGGACAACCACTTCTTCGTTCAAGATGACCCTGCAAATTCCAAGGCGTTTTTCTGGTTGACGGAGTATAACCTCTTCTCCGTTGAGCCTCAGGACCTTCCTGCCGACGTCGACCGTCGCCTCGTGGCTTCTGAGGGCATCCAGTCCCAGAATCACCTCATCAGCCACCTTCGCGACGAACACCCACAGACGCACGGCACTCCGTCCCAAGGTCAGCTCCAGCAGGGTCTCCTCCACAGGCATGGTGTCGCCCGATGCCGTCACAAGCTCGTATGGTCGGCTCGGCTTCCTCGTCGGCAAACCCTTCGCAACGTCAGGTCTGATGATGGTCACGGCCGCCCCGGAGTCCACCAGCACGCGGCACAGCTTTCCTCTTACCCAGCCGTCCTCGATGAGGTTGTCATCTATTCGCCGGCTGACGACGCGGATTGTCACTCGAGGGGATGGCGGTAATGGCGCCGACGTACCCCTCTCCACGACGGCCCTTACTCGTTTTCCGGCTGCTCTTCCTGGTGTGGGCAGTCTCTCTGCAGGTGTCCGGGCTGTCCACACCCCCAACACAGGCCACTAGGTGTTCGCCGGCGTCCCTCAGCTGGTCTTCTGTCTCCGGCGTAGCGGACACTCCTCGTTCTCGACGTTGGGATAGATGCTACCTTGGCCGCCTCCATCCTTAATGCCGCTGTCAGCGCATCGTGGATGGTTTTATAATCGCCGAGCATTAGGCGCTGACGAATCTCCGTGTCCCATACCCCGTCGACAAAGTTGTAGGCGGCTTCCCGGGATACGAACTCCAGTGGCAGGCCAACCAAGGCCTTGCTAGCTAGCTGCTCAATCGCTATGGCTAACTCCTGCAGCGTCTCCCCCGGCTGCTGTGACCTTGCCGTTAGTTGGCTGCGGTACGCTGCGGCTAAGCGGTGGTTCCCTAAACGATTCTCCAGGGCCTCCCAGATGTCCTTGGGCGCCGCCGTTGTCTGCACCGCGTTTAGGACCTCCGCGGCCCGTCCCTGGAGGCTGGCTATTAGCTGTGTGGCCTCCTCCGGTGACCATCTGTTGTGCTTGGCCACTGTGTCGAACTGGCGGCGGAAGACCTCAAATGTTGACGCGCCTTCATATTTCGGCGGTTTGACGCGCGCAGATGTTGTGTCGCATCCCGGCGCGTCGGCCTTCAAATCCTTCAGTTTCCTGCCGACGACGTCCTCTACTATGGCGTTCAGGGACTTGACGCTGGTGTTGGCCTTTCCCTCCAGGTCGTCAACGCGGCTTGCCAGGTCCTCGACGTGCTCGTCCACTTGGCCCATCCGCTTGCCCAGCTCCGTCACGTTATCCCTCACGCCGGCCAACTGTTCTTCAAACTTCACGTCAAGGGCCTCGTTTGCCGCTTTCATCTCCGTGGTCAGGCTGTCGTTCGCTGCCCTCATTTCTGTGGTCAGTTCGGCCATCTTTGCGGTCATTGTCGTGGCCAAGTTGTTAATTGCCGCTTCCGTCTTCGCTGTTATTTCCGCGGCCAGGTTGTTATTTGCCGCTTCCGCTTTTGCAGCGAGGTTTTCATTTGCCGTCTTCATTTCTTCCATTTTCTCTAAAATCTTTGCCAATGCAGCTTCCATTGTCGCATGTTCCACTTCTGACACCAGTTCTGACTTTGTGGGTTCGTGAAATAACAAGACGAGGTTACACACGCAAAAAACTACACTTTATTTTCCTAGCAATACACCGTTTACCATAACAAATTGCTAGATTACCTCAAAACTTTTTTTTTCAAACACTACTCTCAACTGTCTGTCGCTTCCGGTAACGATCGGCCCGAAGTTTCCCGAATCTCCACCGGCCATCATTTATTCATCGGCTTCGCGAGTCTACCGCCAGGGTGACAATATGATGTGGTATATCATATATAACAACCTATTGTTCTACAAATTATTCTTACAGGAACTCATTATTCCATGTATTATCAAAAAACGACATAAATGTTCTCAGTAGAACGTTTACTAAGTATTCTCGCTTTAGAAGTAATACGAGGAATGTTCAATAAAGAATGATAACGTTTTTTTTTTTTTCTTTTTTGTGACAACGTACCTTTACTCATCCTCATAATTTTGATGGTACTTATCAAAATAGTCTCCCCTGAATGCGATGCACTTGTCCCAGCGTTTCTGCCAGTCTTCAAAGACATGCTTGAAACAATTTTTGAGAGACCCTTCAAAATCGGCTCTCAAGCCTTCATCACTGCTTCTGATGATGGATAATGCCTCCCACGAAGGCGTTTCTTCAAGTTATGGAATAGGAAAAAGTCACATGGGATTAAACAAGGACTATAGGGAGGGTGACGGATGCACTTCACGTTGATTTTTGCAAGATATTCATCAACAACATTGGCAATATGCTGCCGCGCATGGCGTAGCATCCAGCCTGCTTCACGGAAATGTGGTCTTTTGCGCCTGATATGAGCTTGCAATGTTTCCAGGACATCCCTGTAGTATTATTGTCCAGTGCTGATGTGTGTGCAGGTACAACATGCTGATAAATCATTCCATGAATATGAAAGAATGAGATGACCATAACTTTCCTAGCAGAAGCAACCACTTTTGCTTTTTGGATGGTTGGTGATGAAGGCGATTTCCACACTGAGCTTTGCTGTTTGCTCTCAGGATCAAAATGATGTAGCCAAGTTTCATCAGTAGTGATTACGTTCGAAAGAATCTCCGGATCTTCCTCTAACATCAACTTTAACTGCATGCAGACCTGCATGCGAATGTCCTTTTGTTCGGGAATCAGCAGTCTTGGAACCCAGCGCGCACAAACAAGTCTCATGTGTAATGTTTCTGTCACCAAATTGTGTGGGTGGCACCCAATGAAATATTCAGTATTTCAGAAAGTTAACATAAGGTAATTCGTCGATCCTTTCTCACAATGGCAGCAGCAATGTTGATGTTTTCTTCCATAAGAGCAGTAACTGTAGCACCGGGTTCACCTTCCTTTGAAATTGGTGGTCTCCCCTCTTTAAACATTTTAAACCACCTTCGAGCTGTGCTGTAGGGAAGAACAGACTCTCCATAGGCCTCCTGTAACAATGTATAGGACTCAACTAAAGATTTGTTGAGACGAAAGCAGAATTTCAAAGTCGCATATCGTTCCTCGCGTGTTACCTCCATTGCAGCGGTAGGCGATACCGAACATGTCTGAAATTGCCTGGTTCTCACAGGCGGGAACCAGGAGTACCATCAATAAAACTACTACTGCATGTTTGTTTCACATTAAGCTAACAGAATATAACAAGATTAAATTTTAGTGCGAAAAATTATGACCGTAAAAAAATATAATCATTCTTTATTGAACAGCCCTCGAAAATATAGGGAAGGTTGGAAACAATCAAATGTGTAAAAGTATATCGCTATCTAATTATACACCATTTCCATTCCTACGAGAGCCTGCTTCTATGGTAGTGCGTCTGCCTCACGTTCAAGATGTCCTGAGTTCGAATATCAGTCAAGGGAGTTATCTGGATAAGGTTTTTTCCGGGGTTTTCCCTTCTAAATATGAATGTCGGGTAACTTTAAGCTTCATGGAGCCTGGGCTCATTTGAGCATCATTTCGCCCATTTCATTCATCGTCTGATATGACTTAACGCTGCAGGATGTTAATGGACAATAGTGCTACGAGAAAAATACAAATAAAAACAGAAAACAAGCAAAATAAAACGAATGAAACTTAAAACTTGAAGTATAACATAAGCATTTGAATATTGAAATGAAAAGCAAGGAATATACCGAAATTATCAGTGCCACGAAATGCTTATTTGAGGTTTATTACACGTTCTACATCGAAATGTTCTTCGGAATATGGTTTTGTCTATGTCTTATAGTTTGCTTGTTAAACAAAATGAATCGAACGGGAAGCCACAGGCGGTTTGGTCTGTGGACCGCATTCGGAAGGCCCGTGGTCGGCCTACCTAACCCATCAGTTTTTTCGGAGGTTTTCCCAGGTCGCCATGCGAATGCTGGGTTGGTTAATTACAGCCCCCGAACTTTTTCTCCCTCCATTTCACCCCCATTATCATTTCACATCATCTCTCATTTGGTGGTTTCTTTCAGGTAGAAGTGTGGGCGAGAGTTTTGGCGATACTTCGTGGTATGATAAGCTCTGAGGAAAACACTTTTCTCTTCGTCGGGACGGACTTCGGTCTCCAAGCCGGCCTAGTGGATCGATTCAGGAACGCGGCAGGCAAAATGCCGGTTGTGCAAGCCTGCCTGGAGTATCCTGCTCTGGGGAGATGGCCTCCAGTCTCCGAACCGGCCTCGAGACTGTTTCGGGACCACAGCAGGTTGGATGACAATTGTCCTAAACCCACCACCGGGGAGTTTCCATCTGGTAAAGTGTAGAAACTTCGCCCTCTGAACTGCAGCGAGTAGTCGGCCGCCCTCTGTCTCATCTCGCCTCATTCATCCTCCCGGAGCGTCCCACCTGGGGCATAGGTACAAAGGACCAGTCTGGTCGAGGTGCCGAATCCGCTCCCAATAATCCAGTCAATAAACAAAATTACGCCAAATTCTAATATAGGAAGTAGAAAAAATGGAACATGAAAATTTACCCAATAGGTCACAAAAGAGTGCTATGACATCTCTCTCTCTCTCTCTCTCTCTCTCTCTCTCTCTCTCTCTCTCTCTCTCTCTCTCTCTCTCTCTCTCTCTCTCTCTCTCTCTCTCTCTCTCTCTCTCTTCTTTTTCTGATGCACACATTTTTTATTCATGAAGTGCCAAAATGCTGATTTCCGGTGAAATCTTCATATCATATTATTTAAATGAAACGCCATACGTTCTCTAAATACTGGGAACTAGGTGGTCCAATAAATATGAAGTTTCAAAAGTAATAATTTTTGCTCATATGTGTCAAACAATTGCTTCGTTGTTGTGTCCGGATTTAAGTAATTACATTCTTCTAATTAATAAAATGCATTATGATGCTTAAAGTAACAGGTGCTTTAAAGGTCCTCCTCTAATGTAAGTGGTACTCTAGAAATTTCTGCAAACTAGTCTTGATGTTGAAATACAATTTGGTTGAATAATGGAAATGCTAACAAAGGGTAGAGAGCTGTATGCACAGTATCCACCTCTGGAACTACAGTAAGAGATCCAGATGCAGAGACAAACTATAGCACTGTCATACAAAAGATAAAATAAATGTTATAAATAAAACTGATGTGTGTAGAATCGAATAATTTGCTTACCTTCAACATAGGCCATAGTTACGCCAAACAGCTGGAAAAATGAGTAAAACACAACATATTACTTATCTATAATTATAGTGATTTAATTTGTTAAATTTATGTTACTTAATGTATACTATTATCCACAAAAAGTATTGCGCAGTTTGATGTCTGGTTACTGATGGTAATAACTTGTATGTCAGTTGGTAATGAACATACTGGTAGCTACAATACAGCGGTGATTCTCTGAAACTGGGATGACTTTATTCTTTACATTAGATATCTGGACCATTAAGCCCATCTGGGTGGCACTGTGAGAGTCGGCCTCTGTAGTGTAGGTGGTGGCGTATCTGCCTCACGTTCAAGAGGTCCCAAGCTCGATTTTCGTACAGGTGATTTATTTGGATAAAGATTTTATCCGTTGTTTTCCTTTATTTTAAAAGGCGAATGTCAGTTAACTCTAAGCTCTATAGATTTTGGGCTCATTTGAGCATCATTTCATCCATAGGCCGATATGGCTTGACGTTGGAGGACGTATATTTAAAAGAAGAAGAAGAAGAAGAAGAAGAAGAAGAAGAAGAAGAAGAAGAAGAAGAAGAAGAAGAATGAAATGGAAATGTGTAGTGTTTAACGCCCGCTTTTACTACATACGGCACCGCAGGCGGTGACACTGATGATGCCTGCCTCGGTAGCGTGGTGGGAGAATGTCTGCCTCACGTTCAAGAGGTCCCGAGTTCGAATCTCGGTCAGGGTGAGTTACCTGGATAAGGTTTTTTCCAGCGTTTTCGCTTATCCTGAAAGACACATGTCGGGTAACTCTAAGGTTTATGGACCCTGTGCTCATTTGAGTATCATTTCACTCATTCCATTCATCGTCCGATATGACTAAACGTTGGAGGACGTAAATTACAACAAAAAAAGACTGATGATACATGAGATGAAGATGGAGCACCGGTGGAATGAGATGGTGGGGGGAAATCGGAGGTCCCGGAGAAAACCCGCTCCAGTGCCGTGTTGTCCACCACTCACTTTGCGGTCGCCTGGGATGGAACATTAGAAGAACCGGCAGAACGGAGACGAAAAACACAGGAGAGTTCAAAACGGAGTACGATGACGTCAACAGATTGGCTCCATCACTAGAAGGTAGCCAGCCAATGACTGCATAACAGTAATGTATTGTGAAAGTACTTCAAACTTTGGTGGTAGGAGTACGAATTTCAATAAAACAACTGCTCGTATGACAGTTTTCACTGTACTTCGAATTGATTGAGTCTTTCAAGTATAAACGTCTAAGTTATAGTAGAATACCTTTGGGTATCTCGAGGTCCATAAATATACTAATGGTGTTATCTAACACAGTTCCAAGTTGGTAATAGGTAAAACCAGTCCAAATCTGCCATCCCCGAAGTATTTGTGACAGTTTTTGTTCAAACCGATAGTAAGAAAACACAGCATTGTTACAATTTACACCAAAGAATACAACCGCACTTCTGTCAGACATTTATGGTATGGCCAGAAAGGGAAGTTGAACCTGAGTAGCAGCAGCACAAATCTGGCGGGCTGTTTGGAACAGCCCGAAGGGTGGTCAAATCGTGTACCTGCTCTGGGAAGAGCTTAACCACGTAGTGGCGGGATGTGGATGTTGCAGAATGACGGGTGTAATTTAAGTGGGGTTATTGTAGGGAGGTAGCTTTTTGCTCCTCAGGGAATGATGAACCGGATGCCACGGACAGCGAGCACCGCTGGTGGGTTAGTTAATAAACTTGGAAGAAGGTATGTATAATTTTGAATATTCCATAATAACAATTTTGGAGTAGCTGAAATTTAATTTAGGCTGGAATGGAACCTGAGTAGAAACTGTTGCTAAGCATATCTTTAATGGCAGTGTATTTGTTATCTTATCACATGAGAGGTATGTCGGAAATTGTTTAATACGTCTAAACAGTTCATAATAAAATACCTTTTGACGTTGCATTGTCAATTAATTTTATAACAGAAAAATGAATGGACAGAGAGCTCTGTGAATCAGTGAAACGGAAACGAGATCACTAAACAGTAGAATACCCAGACCTCCAAGTTATTTAAGGAACATAAGTTTCTAAGAAGTTAACCTTATATGGTATTTTTGAATGACCAATTATTGACCTTCCAGTATAAGCAATGAGTACAGATCAAACAGATCAAATCATAAATTCTGTAAATAAAGCTCTGAAAATAAGACTTTTCAAGCATTTACCATAAATAAAGAGTACGCTACAGATTTTAGATTTTGCTGAGATCTTATAGCTTAAGTGTACAACGTTTCAGAATTTCATGAATTTCCAGATTGCTAAGGAAGAAGTAAAGAAAAATATGATGTTGTACACAAAATATGATTTTGTACATTATGGTATAACATCATACAACATCCATATTTGCCATGAATAGGAATGAAATTTGTTAACAAAAGCGATAAACGTCTAATATCTCCGTTTACCAATTTGAAGTTCCTTTCATATCTCTAATAACTAATAGGATTTTAAACCGTGAAATAAACAGTTCTTTTTAGTGATGTTCCTCATTACTACAGACTTACCTAATATATTTGTTTATTAGGTTAAAATGGGTAAAAAAGGAAAAGGACCATACTTACAGCGATAGCTATCAGAAAGATACACAGGGAATGCTTCATTATTGCTGCTCCTGAAACAATGTTCCGACCAGTAACGAAAGTAAAGTGCAGACAAAATTGTTGAGGTGAGGTTTTATATGCTGAGGAATCAGGTGCGTGATAGACAGTGACAAACTGTTCAAATAATAATTATGACAAACAGATTGGAACAAGTGTTTACCAACAATTATTTCGCTCGGTCGGTTTCAGTGTCAGATCCATTGAGAAGTATGGCTTCCTACCCTAATGAAGTTCTTTTAATTTTTAGTGGAATGTTAAAAGAAGGTAAATATATATTCACATTTTAATTATATGGAATGGAAAAACATAAATTCATTAATCTAGTTTTGAAGTGTTTCCTTTAACATTTCAAAGACTCGTGAGTAGTATAGAATTGAGAGAATCAGCACAGTGTAGATAAGATGTTGAACTCTCCTCTGTGTTAATATATGAGTGATGTAGAATGCTCATTGATTTAGAACTCTCCTATATGAAAATCGAGTTGTAAAAGAAGGGGAGTGTTGGCGTAGTGCCGTTCTCCCCTGTGCAGTGAGATGTTTTTGAGGGTTGGGATGATGATGATGATGATGATGATGATTGTGTGTGTGTGTGTGTGTGATGTGTAATGTGTGATGGGTGGGATGGGTAACGGGGGGGGGGGGGGTTCCGGGGATGTTTGAATTAAATGTGAATTCTTTTCGATGTGTGTGTGTGCTTGAACTCTCATGTATGAATATCGAAGTCTAGGGTTCGATATTGTGATGGGGCGGGGTGGGTAACGGGGGTTCCGGGGATGTTTGAATTAAATGTATTGATAGTAATTCTTCGATGACTGTGCTTGAACTCTCATGTATGAATATCGAGTCTAGGGTTTGATATCTATTACGTTCAGTGCTTCGATGTCTGTGCTTGAACTCTCATGTATGAATATCGAGTGTAGGGTTTGATATCTATTACGTTTAGTGTATGATATATGATGTATCGTTATTCTTTAGATAAAAGAATATCGAGAGAATGATTAGGTATGTTTACTGGGAGAGATTTATGAAAATAAATGTAATAAGACATTCTGGTAAGGGGTGTTCCCTATGCAGAATCTCTCCTTGAGCTATTGTATCCAAGAGCGATGTAAAGGTTAAGAAAAGGTTAAATTCCATTCCCACATCGAGGTACGAGAAAATATAAATCTATTCCACATTGATGAAGTATAAGAATGGAAATGTAAATCTATGTGAGAGGGTCGCATGACAAAGAAATGTCCCCTCTAAGCATGATAAAAGTGGTACATAGCAAATGCAAATAAAAATAAAAGCACTACCCATCTCTTTAAGAATGATAAAAAAATATTGAGAGAAAAGTATAAGAATGCAAATGTAAAGCTGTTTGAAAGGGGTTTCATGATAAAGGAACGCACCCTCTAAGCACGATAACTTAAAAAGAATATTCCCTCTAAGCATGATAAAAGTGGAACATAACATCGAAAATAAAATAAAAGCACTAACCATCTATTTAAAAATGATTAAGATAACGAGAGAAAAGTATCTCATCTTTAAGTATATATGAGTAATACAAAACTGATCAATCAATATGATAATATATATACGCAACTAGGGATCTATAGTGTAGATATCCTAACTATCCATGGTAAGATATCACCCTCCATATAAAAAATTGTCTAGAAAATCTCCCCTCAGTATTACGAATACTCCACTGAACGTCATCCCTTTTGGTATGTGGGTCAGAGAAAAAAAGAGTTAATCTCTCCAGACTGGTGACAGGGGTGGTCAAAACATTCTTATTGCTGTAGCGAAGTCTAACTTTGTCAAATAACGTTAGGAAAAAAAAAAGAATATATTTTAAAATTAAACGAATGAATCTATATATTTGTATGAATGATGAAACAATACTATGAATGTGTTAGTATACCAAATGTAAAAAAATCAAATGTTCAGAAAAATATATTTTGTACAAGTATGTGTGTGTAAAGAAATGTGTAATTATATCCCCCCCTCCAAGATGTAGGGAACGAATCACAGTTAGTGTGCGCACGCAACATGGTGTTTGGGAAGGAGAGATACGGTTGGAGGGGGTGTAAAAAATGATGAATCTATATAAAGTTTAAACTATGATAGTAAAGTTACTAGTATTACCTTCGAACTTATAACGTAGTCACAACTACTTTAAACACATAGCGTAATATGTAGACAGTAACACCTCTCCCGGACGGAGGGGGGGGGGGCGGAGCATCTGTTAATAAATACCGCGGCACGGATGAGTGAGGAGGCAGTCGATTCTCTGGAAATATGGATCCTACAGGTAAGATAGAAAAGTTGTATATTGTAAGTCATTTTTTATCTCTGTTTACGAAGAATGTTGAAGTAATACTGATTCGTGTGTGCTTATATGTATGTTTCAGATCATGAGATGCTACAGCTAAATCAACTAGCTGAAGGTGGAACACATCTTCCCACAAAGAAACTACGTGAATTAGATCAGTCCGTTCAACACATCATTCGATCCGTCAAAACCGTGAAGACCAGATATGGTGAACGGGTCGTCGTCGAAACATCAGATTTCCAAGTCTTCCTCCCGGAGAGATTCAAACATATGACCGCAGCGCAGAAAGATCTACTAAATCGTGGTGACTGCATACTCCAATACCATGGCGAGGAAACACTAGAAAGTGGTTTCAAACGACATAAATTGTCTTTTTTAAGCAGCCCGTAATGTCGTCAAAAGGTGAGTACAATTATTGAATAAAATTTCATAAAAAAAAGTGATAATGTAGTTACTTGCATGTAAATGTGAAATCGTACATGTTGTATTAGAACTTAAAGTGTTAATTATCGCACGTCATGTAGTATTAGTAATTGAATGTAGTTACTTGCATGTACGTACATGTTGTATTAGAACTTAAAGTGTTAATTATCGCACGTCATGTAGTATTAGTAATTGAGAGTGAACGTTGTAGGGTTAATTTTCATGTGTAATAATTACGTACATGTGAATATCGTAGTTCAGTTACGTTATTTCACATGCATGTTAGTTACGTTTGTTTGTTACACGTAAAAGTAACGTTGTAGGTGAAAAAAGAACGTTAATTTATATGTGTAAAACGTACATGTGAATATCGTAGTTCAGTTACGGTATTTTACATCTATATGGTTTACGTTGTGTGTTTTTATCATTTATGTAAGGGAGAGAGCATTACGTAAAACAGTTACATACTATCTGAATATTGTAGTTACGTGATGATAGCAATAATTGTAAAATACATAATCATTATGTAACTATTTTCATATGTAAAAGTTACATGCATGTTACGTTCTACGTAAAGTATAGAGTTTACGTAAAATTGAGATTCATACATGTAAAAGTTATTAACATGTATGTTATTTCTGTTACCACCTTACATACATGTAAATCAATGTTCCCGTATGTAAAGTTAATCGAATGTTGTAATTGCTTTTTTCAGAAACGACGACAAGATGCTCCGATACTGCCACTGGACAACCCTCGATTCAGCAAGATGAAACCTGTTCGAACGTGACCCAGGCTGAACGATTACGATGTATTCACAGTGAGTCTGCTTTCAAAAAACGATTAACCACCTACGAAATTCACAACTGTGTTAATATACTTGACCCCGTTATATTCTTAGCAGAATGCAAACCTTTAATTTTGAATGAAATTGATAAGGGCTTAAACATGTATAAATCAGGTCTTAAGATAGGATCCTGTTTATCCTGTCAATATGTCATAATATCACAAGAGAGCGATAATATTCATACATTTAACTTTAACAGTAAACTTGAGGTGATATTGCAATCTACAGATAAATCTATATGGTATGAAGAGAAGATTGTACAACCTATACTAGATCATATGGATAATTTTGAATCGCGTACCAGTTCAAAAGCTTTATACAGTATTGAGAAATTAACAATATATGTGACACAATACGATTCATTGAATGCAGGGATGTATACTGAATTACCCGACTTTATAAAATCGAAGAGAGCTGTTATTAACATTCGTAATACTGATAAATATTGCTTTGCATACTGTCTGTTAGCATCCAAATACCCAGTAGAACGTAACAAGAATCGACCCACCTCCTATAAAAGATATGATTTTCGTAACGAATTTAACTTTGAGAATATAACATTCCCCGTATCATTGAAAGATGTAGAAAAATTCGAGAATCAAAATTCAAATATTTCAATAACGATATACGGTGTTGAAAATAAATCGATTATTCTCTTATATCAACCAAGAGAGATAAAATCACATCATGTTAATCTTTTAATGTATAAAAGACATTATTGTCTGATAACAGACTTGTCACGTTTGCTAGGAAAGCAGCTAACTAAACATAATGGGCGAAAATGGTTATGTAACAATTGTAACTTGTATTTCACATCAGAATCACGTTTAAATAGCCATAAAAAGAGGTGTATGATGAATCAAATTATCAGAATGCCCGAGGCTGGTAAAACTGATCTCGTTGAATTTAACGCATATTCGAAATGTCTAAAAGTTCCATTCGTGGTTTATGCAGACATAGAATGTATCTTACGTCAGGTAGATTCGTGTCAAGATGTATCGAGTAAAAGCTGGACACGTAGCATTCATAAACATGAAGCGTATGCAATTGCATTACATTTGGTCTGTAGTTATGATAAAAATTTAACACGTTTCAAATCATTTGAAGGTCCATATGCAATTGAAAATTTTCTTAAAGAATTAACGTTAATTGCAAATCAGGTCATTAATATATATGCTAATAAAATTGAAATAAGTATGAGAGATGTGGATGAGCTAGAATATCAAAATGCAACACGATGTCACATATGCAAACGTGAATTTCTTAACTCGTGTATAAAGGTTCGTGATCATTGTCATTTGACTGGAAGTTACGTTGGCCCAGCTCATAAGCACTGCAATTTAAATAGGAAAATGCCAGGATTCATACCAATATTCTTTCATTGCTTGTCAAAATACGATGCTCATTTCATAGTAAAGAAACTAGGTTACGATACGGAACCTATCAACTGTATTGCACAAACTTCTGAAAATTACTTATCCTTTAGCAAAAGATATACAAATTCGAATGGAATGAGTATATATCTAAGATTTCTGGATAGCTATCGTTTTTTGGATTCAAAACTTAGTAACCTTTCGGATATGTTAGAAGCAGATGATTTTCATTATACCAATAATATGTACACGAATCCTTTGCATAGACAACTGATGAAACGTAAAGGTGTCTTCCCGTACACGTATGTGGATTCTATAGAAAAATTATACGAGAATAGTCTACCATCCAAACATCAGTTTGATCATGTAAGCGATGAGGATTATAGTCATGCTAGAACGGTATGGAATGAATTCAATGTTAAAAATCTGGGTGAATATTTAAATATATATCTTAAGTGCGATACATTAATACTAACGGACGTGTTTGAACGCTTCCGTGAATTAAGTATCGGTTTGTACGGACTCGACCCGTGTCAGTATTACACACTTCCCGGGTTAGCCTATGATGCAATGTTAAGAACGACTGGTGTACAGATTTCATTATTAACAGATAAGACTATGCTAGATTTCTTCGAAAAAGGAATACGAGGTGGAATTTGCACTGTGTCCAAACGGTATGCAAAGGCGAATAACAGATACATGACTAGATATGATAACACTCAACCAACTAATTATTTAATGTACGTTGACTGCAATTCTCTATATAGTTATACAATGGAAAATAATAGCTTACCATACACTGATATAAGGTGGCTAACTGATGCTGAAATTAAATCAATAGATTTTATGTCTATTACAAGTGATTCTGACGTGGGATATGTGTTGGAAGTAGACTTTAAATATCCACAGGAACTTCATGATATACAAAATGATTTGCCATTATGCCCTTTGAATGAAATCGCGCCAGGTGATAAGTATACAAAATTGCTAACAACATTGAATGATAAAAATAAATACGTATTACATTATCTCAATTTTCAACAATGTGTTAAACTTGGTTTGATTCCATCGCGTATACATAGAGTAATAGGTTACAAACAATCTAACTGGATAAATCCTTACATTGAACTCAACGTTCGTAAACGTATTGAAGATAAGACGAAATTTGGTCAAAATCTATGGAAGTTAATGAATAATTGTGTTTATGGAAAATTTATAGAGAATGTAAAACGTTATAATTCATTTCATTTAGCTACCAGCTGGAAACGAGCGCGTAAATTGTTAGCTCGACAGACATGTATAAGGTACGTGATTTTTGATGAAAATTTAATAGGTATAGAATTGGTCAGAGATGAAATATTGATGAATAAGCCAATATACATAGGACAAGCAATCCTGGATCTATCCAAACATAAAATGTATGATTTTTATTATGAAATTCTGAAGAAAAAATTGAAAGATGTAACTTTAATCTATACGGACACGGATGCTTTTCTCTTTGAATCTAGCTGCGATATATATTAATTTATTAAAACCAATATACATTTATTCGATACATCGAATTATCCAATGGATAATGTGTATGGTATTCCGTTAGCAAATAAGAAAATTTCAGGATTATTCAAGGATGAGCTAGCCGGTAGAGTGATGACTGAATATGTAGGGCTGAAATCGAAATTATATAGTTATCGATATGATACTGAAGTGATTAAAAAATCAAAAGGTGTAACAAAAGATTCGATGAGATTCATAACCTTTGAACAATATCTCTCATGTATTACACATCCTGACACTATACATCGAAGCATGCAGACATGTTTCAGAAGTTATAAATATGATGTTCATACTATTGAATCTAATAAGATAGCTTTAAGTGGTATCGATACAAAACGATACATTCCCAATAATTCATTTTCAACATTAGCATGGGGACATTATGCTATAGAAAATTGTCAAGTGTAAATTTCTTTTTCTTTTCTCAATAAAGCATAGATTCAACTGAGTTAAAAGGTATTACTAGGCCACGATAATAACATATTACTGTATTTCAAAAAATAAAATAATTGAGTTTCAAGTATAATTGTAAAGTGTGTTACAACTGAGTTAAAAGGTATTACTAGGCACATGATAATAACATATTACTGTATTTCAAAAAACGAAATAATTGAGTTTCAAGTATATTTGTAAAGTGTGTTACTAATTACATGATAATAACATATTTACTTCATTTGAAAGATAACGTGTTGCTTTTTTTATGTTTATTTTAGGGGTGAAGGAATATTTTTTCCTATTCATGTCGTTTTGAAATGTTAGATAGCAGAAATCAATGAAATGTTAATTCAACTATAATCATGTATGATTTTTTATTAAAATATATTTACTAATTATATCAAAATGTTATTATCATGTCTCCGTTAAGGGGTGAGGGGAGATTTATATATATCAATGTGAACTAGCATGTACAAAGGCTCTTATTTCAGCTATAATCATGTATGATGTTTGTTTAACGTATATTACTAATTACTTCAAATTGTAATTATCATGTTTACGTTAAGGGTAGGTGAATTTATATATACTCAATGTGAACTAGCATGTACGTTATGTTAAAATCTCTACAATTAAATGTTAATTCAACTATAATCATGTATGATTTTTTTTTTAAAGTATAAAAATGTTATTATCATGTTTAAGTTAAGTAGATGTGAATTAGCAGTTACAGAAGATTTTTAAAAAAGTATAAAAATGTTATTATCATGTTTAAGTTAAGGAGATGTGAATTAGCAGTTACAGAAGATGTCAGGAATCAATGTGAACAAAAAAAAAATCAAACACAATATATCATTAAAATTATATTTCTTTATTGAGTTGTGTGTTTTTTTATTTATACAATGTCCACCTCATTAATCCATTCACGGGTAGGAAATCCTAACCATTTCACCAGAATCCTATCACCACGACGTCTGATGATCCTTTCAACTAAATACGTGTCTGGATATTGAGTTTTCTGTAATTCATAACCGTAGAATGCTCCTTCAATCAGTTTACCCTCCAGATCCTCGATGAGATAGGTCAATGGATGTGTCCTTTGCACCGTACGTATCCTAAAGACTTCAACACTCCAATTTGGTAGATAACCTTTCTCCATAACACCTTTATGCTTAGAAATCCTCACGTAGTCACCAACACGATGAAGCCTAGATCTTCGCTTCTCACGCAGACTTCTATCATATTTGTAGACGCTGAGCAGGAGAGAATTATCACGAACTTCTACAGGCTTCATACGAATCGTTCGATGGTAAGTATTATTGTAGGTATGAATAATTCTAGGTAGTATGTTTATCCATTGATATGAGCCTTGAACAATAAATTCCTTATGCAAAATCAGTTTGATCGTTCTTATTAAACGTTCCACTGCAGCAGCCTTAACGTGAGTGAATGTACTGTAATGATTAATATTATTACGATTCATTAGTTCGCGGAAATGTTTATTGTAAAACTCCCTTCCTTTATCAGATTGAACATTCTTCGGAAACGATTCCATTTCATTCAATATCTCCTCCATAGCAGTCGAAACGTTAATACCACTTTTATCACGTAATGGTCGTGCATAAGCCATCTTGGAATAAAAATTGCATGCAAGAAGAATATACTTATAATTCCTATTGTCTCTTGCATAATTAGACATGTCCATAAGATCTATTTGTACTAAATCGTTCATTCCTTTGCTTATGATCTTACGACGTAAAAATCGTCTTCTAGCTGGTGCATGTAACTCGGTTGCAATGCGACGTTTTATCATGCTATAATTTTTTATGTTTTAAGTTCTGTAATAATTTCTTCTATCTCGGGTGAGTGATTCAAATTACCTGCATCCCTCGACGCAACTAATAATCTTAATCTGTTTATTATTTCATTCGGATCGTTCCAGTAGACGTAATCTAATTTTCTCTGCGGTACATGTTCTTTCCAACGTAAACCAAATCCAGTTCGATTACTAACAAGGACACGAATGATATGACGATACTTGAACCCTCGATTTGCTCTTAAACGTCCGTCTCTTGAATAACCGTGTCTGTAAACTTGAGTATTCTGGAAGATTTGTGAATACACGTCTAAATCATCATCTGTGTACGATGTCTTGCGAGGTAAACGTTTAAATAATAATTCATATAAGCCTGCTGTGGGTTCATACGTTTCTGTTCCTATCTGAACACCATCAGATTTAAACACAACTGTCTTGTTACCCAATTTATACTCATTATCCTCGTAACGTATGCCGTAAGTATTGTCCATGTCACTCGAACTGGCAGTTCGAACCTTGTGTAGATACTTTGTTACGAGATCAGATCCGTTAGCATCATCTGTAGTTTCGTCGTCGTCGTCGTCGTCATCGTTGTTGTCTTGGTGTGCTTTCGCTATTACTTTCAATGGTTCGGTTACAGGTTGAAGAACTTCAGACATGACTCGTTGCGTTTCGAATTTCATTCCTTTGAGAGAACGTAACTTTTCTCTTATTGCCCTACTGTGACGGGCAATGGATTCCTTAAGTCTTATAGCTTCAACATCCATATCGAAATGAATGTATAATTAATCAGCTACTGCTAATTTATATGAAACTATCAGTTCTATACTTAATATATGACCATCTTTAGCACGTCCGACTGGCGCTGTAAACGATAGAATATCGCCAGTTTCAACTCTTACAGGATATCTTTCAACTAATCTTCCGTTTATTGCAAACAATGTATCATTTACAGCATGCGGATGTACCGATGATACGATGGAACACGAGAGTACACTTCCATTTCCAGGAACTTTATAGTATTCGAGTCCCGATGTTAACGTATACCTTAAAGAGGGACCTCGAAACGGACGTGTTTGCAATGAAATTATGAGTTGTGCTTTCAATTGTTGTAACATAGTGTTTACAACATTTCTCATTCGTGTTTTCATAGTATGAATATCATTATTTATAGTGATTAGTTTATTATCAAGTTCCGTTTGTCGTGCGGTTAGTTCTTTCACTTCTTTTTCTACAGCTGTAGTAATAGTCTCGCTAGCGGAGGTGATTGTTCTAGTTAACTGACTTTGTAATTCATTCTGTTTCCGTGTAATAGTATCGGCAATGTTTGTTATAGTCTCAGTTAAACCCGTTTGCAATTCATTATGTTTCTGTATAAAGAAATGATTAACATAACTCATGGTGACTGCATCACTATCATCTATCGGGTCGGCTAAATCCTTCAATCTCTTCATTCGAAATGATAGAGTTTCATTAGAGTCGTGAATTGGAATCCTATCATCTGCATATTTTTTATTAGGAACGTCGTGTTCGTGAAGGGGGTCCAACAGCGTTTTCATTCTTATACCATCTATAATGACATTATTTTCGGAATCACGTTTAAATGCATATTTACTTAAGTACTCCATTAAATTGTTGTATTGGATGTCGAGCGATTTTTGTATGTGATCCCTAAGCATAGCTTCAAACTCGCCCATACGCTGATACGAGGTCTGCTCGCTGAAGATCTGCATTCGATTCTCGACGTCAGCCGTATGCGTATCCACATAACGTTTAGTCGATGCATCGTCACCTTCTTCAGGGTCGTGAATATTGCACAACCGCTTTCCCTTGAATCGATAGTTTCCCGATCCATCTCTAGTTATGATATATCGATTGAACACACCCCTAGAGGGTATGATTCTTCGGGATCCGAACCTGTCGATACTCATTGCTTAAGTGATGGATTATTCTATTTATTCATTCTGATAAAGCGATCAAAACCGTGACGGTAGCGTCCCTCGTTCAGTGGATATTCTGGTACTATAACAACAAAGGATCGTTCATCACTCTCCCATATATGTTTACACATATTCTTAAATTCATCATAGGACATATCGGTATTTACATAATCTTCGTATATATGTTTTAAATTGAGATTATCCTGTCTAAAGAATATAATCATATTTGCATTATCTCTAATTAAATGTTTAGGTACTTTAGCATATGATTGTGCTAAATATATAGCATCGACATTACGATGTCTACCCATACTGTAATATGAAGCTATCTTACCCTGTTTTTCATTTATCACATCATCAAATACGAATATCGAATTTTCTCTAGCATCCGACGTTTGAATTACTTTATCACCATCATCGAACGTAAATACACCTATATCGGGTATAGTTTTCAGTAACCTGAGTAAATATCGATATTTAGGTTGTTGCAACGATTTCGAGTATATGTAGAGGTTTTCGAATCTCAGACCATTCTCGTGAATAAGCAGGTTGAGTAAAACGTTCGTTTTTCCAGCATTTGAACTGCCAAGTATGAGCGCTCTAACGTTACTCGGAAACAACGTACCGTGTCGTCCTTTGCGAATGTCATCCTCGAAATCTAACACCTGTATGGGTAGCGTACACTTTTGCTTTACTATCTCCATATCGCGACTAATACTTATAAAGCATAAGTTTTGTCTTTTATTTCGTTCGTGATAAGGGCAATCTATGTCTTTACTGGATTTAGACAATCGTCATAGGAATCGTATACTTATAAAGCGCACGTTTTGCCTTTTTTATTTCATAGTGAGACATGCGCTCTACACGTGCACGCAAAGGTTCGGGAATTCTTAATTCCTTGATTAATTCATTACCATTTGAGGCACATTTACCGGGTTATCGTTTCTGCGGTCCCGGAACGAAACTACATAAACGCTTGCAGAGAGGTGACTTACCGGTGAACGGGTTAGATTCAGCGTGTCTCGATCACGATCGGGCTTACGCAGAGAGTACTGATACAGAATCTCGTCGTCTAGCCGATAAGGTGTTGGTAGAGAAAGCTTGGAGACGTGTAAAGTCTGCCGACGCTTCTTTGGGCGAACGACTTGCAGCTCGACTTGTGACTACACTTATGAAGGGTAAATTGGCAGCGGGCGCTGGCATGCGTAAACGTCGCAACAAGAGAGGTGGTTTCTTACCTTTGCTACCACTTTTAGCAGCTCTAGGTGCAGCAGGTGGTCTAGCTGGAGGTGCTGCTCAGATTGCTACGGCTGTCAATAAGAAACGTTCGGATGCAAAACAACTTGCGGAATTAACACGTCACAACGAGCGCATGGAATCTTTGGCTCAGGGCAAAGGTCTTCGCCGTAAGAGACGTCGTAAGGGTAGAGGATTATATCTTCGATCAAAAAACTCGGGGCGAGGCCTATATTTATCCCGGAAAAAGCCCTGAGTGCTAACGAGATCGATTCGTATGCACGACGTCTACGCATTCCACATTTTAGAGGTGTCTACATGATCGATAAACTACCTCCACATCCTCGATACTATGAGAGAATAGTAGTGAATCTGGATACATCAAATAACCCTGGTACACATTGGGTTGCTGTACGTAAGGATGGTGACGTTGCCTACTACTTTGACAGTTTCGGCGATCTGAGACCTCCGGAAGAGATAGAAACGTACCTTTCGGGTGTCAAGCTCCTATATAATACGACGAGATTTCAAGAATTCGATTCTGTGATTTGCGGTCACTTGTGCCTTCAGTTTCTCCTCGATGAGTTACACGATCACCGTGAGTGGTAGTGATACCAGCTTCTCTACATTTCTAAATCCACCATTACATCTGGATCCTAACGGACATTACGAGATAGCTCTATTGAATTTTGAGACTTTTTACTCAATTCCGAATGTGGACGAGAGTAATAATCTATTCCATTACGTTCGCGATGGAAAAGTCGAACGTATAGTAATTCCACCGGGTACTTATGAATTGGATGATATCGCCAGATTGATCAAGGATGCTCTCGACATCGGTGACGACTTTATTCTACGTGCTAATAATAACACCATGAAATCAGAAATTCAATCTCCCTATATTATCGACTTTAGTCGTGAGAGATCTATTGCTTCACTTCTCGGTTTCACCTCTAAACAGAGGGTACCGGCAAACGTGCTGACCGAGTCTAATGATTTGGTTAACATATTCAAAGTCAGCATCATACGTATCGAGTGTAGTCTTGCAACGGGATCTTTCATCAATGGTAAAAGTGGTCATTCTCTGTATGAATTTTTCCCATCGGTACCTCCAGGTTATCATATTTCGCAGGAACCATCAAGTCCTATATATTTACCAATCATCGATACGAATCTCATTGATCATCTCGACATTAGAGTGGTAGACCAGAACGGCGATAAGTTAGATTTCAGGAACGAAACCATCACTGTACGATTGCACATACGTCGTAATGGGTATAAGTTTTAAGAGACGATGCTATATTAAAAAAACATCTCTCGAGATTGATCTCTACTCGATCATCGACCCGCAAGCTAATCACATCGTCTAATCGAAGATTTCTCGCTAACTTAGGCTTCAAGGTTCTATGATGGATGTGTTGGACGTGACCGGGATTCCGACCTTTGATGATAAGATCAGTAAGGAGGAAGAACACGTATTCCTACCGTACAATACGTCAGCTCTCGATGTGAACGATGAAATTAGAATTCCATGTCAAGCTGAAGATTTGTACACGCTTCCTAGTAGAAGTTATCTCTACATTGAGGGGACTCTCACTAAACCCGACGGCACCGTTGCCACATCGAAATTGAGTAACAATGCTATGGCATTCCTATTCGATGAGATTCGTCTGGATATGAATGGAACGACTATTGATAGAACTAGGAATCCGGGCATTTCATCAACGATGCGTAACTATGCTGCACTGAATGAACTGGAATCGAATCGTTTACTAAATGCTGGATGGATCTATCCTGGAGGTGTGGTAGACATCGTGAATACATCGAATGGTATCTTCAATGCTATCGTTCCTCTTTCGATGTTGCTGGGTTTCGCCGACGATCACAAGGAGGTCATACTTAATAGC
Organism: Mantis religiosa; assembly: GCA_030765055.1. NCBI lineage: Eukaryota > Metazoa > Arthropoda > Insecta > Mantodea > Mantidae > Mantis > Mantis religiosa. The sequence continues at coordinate 116,829,990 of CM060956.1, read as the reverse complement.
AAGTTTGAACTTATTCTCATTAGATCTAAGGATTCTAATAATTGTATCATTGGAAACGATCCTACAACCATACAGCTAACTAGACTCGAATGGAGGATGCCTGTACTTCGACTTTCAGATTCTGAACGAGTTGATAAACTTAAACTTGTCAAATCGGATAAACCTCTACACGTCGCATTTCGAACCTTGGACCTTCACACTCAACCTGCTGTACCTCAAACTAAAGCGTTCACATGGAACATTGCAACCACGACTAAACTTAAAAAACCACGTTTCGTCATAGTCGGTGCACAAGTGGATAGATTGAATCATCTCGCTAAGGATGCTTCTCTATTTGATAATTGTAATATCACCAATCTGAAACTTTATCTCAACAGTGAATCTTACCCCTATCACGATATGAATTTGGATTTCGCCAATTCGAAATTTGCATCTCTGTATGATCAATATTCCAAATTTCAATCATCCTACTATGGAAAGGAGAATTACCCTCTTTTGAAAAGGAACGACTTTCTGAAATATGCACCGCTATTCGTCATCGATTGCTCTCATCAACCTGAGGATACTGTGACGGGGGCAGTGAATGTCAGATTGGAAGTTCAAGCATCGTCAAATTTTCCTGCACAAACTTCATTATTCTGTTTAATTATTCATGATAAATTATTCACTTATAAACCACTAACTCATGTTGTACAATCTATCATATAGGTGTAATAAATAAAACATTACAAATTCAAATTATCTTTTTATTGACTTTAACATACATCTCCAATATCCTCTTCCTTGCACTCCTGCTTTTTGCATCATATGAACATAATGATTTATGAATATCATACAACTGATATAAATTTCTTTCAATATATGGAATTAGTCTTTTAAGTCCATTGAATGCAGTACTATTCAGATTTATACTGCCCACATTTAAACATGTATTCACAAACGTTATTTCTTGCATCTTATTCATGCATAACATTATATTAAATGCATATATTATATTTTCACTGTACGGTGCACATGGATGCTTACCATCTTTCAGATACGTATCCAAAACACACAAATTTGACATTATTACCTCCCAATCCTCTTTTGTAATATACACAAACGTATCGTCATGTGTGTCTTTAATGTAAAGTGATGGGAGTTCATTGTATAATCCTATGTTCACACGAAAGTCAATGCTGATGGAGATGTCGTTATCGTTCATGCACACACTATTTACCATCACTCGCAACTTCCTCCTCTACTTCTTCTGCGAAGGGTGTGAAGGGTTCGAACATCATTATGATGAAACTGTCTTGATCGAACGTCTTCTTGGCTTTGACGATTCTCGGTTTGCAGTTCGTCTTCTTCTTTTTCTTGTCTCCTTTCTTACTGGATCTGCGGACATACACGAACTGTCTCAACATCGTGAATATTTAATACACTTGTTAACGTAAAACTGTTATTATTTTATACTCACTTTTCTATGACTTCCTCCTCGGGTTTCGATGTACCGATATCCTTAAACGGACGATCATTGTACGGACCGCACACATCTTCACCTTGATCCTGTTCGGACTGGCATGCCACATCTTCACTTTGGGCTTTACTGAAATAAACATATTTATCATTAGTTATCTAACACATAACAACACTTTCACGTTAACACACAATTATAATTCTACTTACCCGAGGTACACTTTACAATTCTTTCCGCATTGAGCATAAGATGTGATCGAATCATGATGGGAAGGATTCTTGCAAATCACTTGATGCATCTTTCCATCACACGTTTCCTCGTGGTGCTCAACCCAATGCTTTTGCAAATCTTCGAAATTGCGTAGATTCTCCCAGAATCTGGTATCACTTTCAATGATAGGTGTTGTTGTTCCACTCATCTTGACGTTGCGATGTGAAGTGAGAATGCATTCGTTCCCGAGTGAGCAGATGGGTGATGAAACGTGATCATACCTGTCTCCCCCCTCCCCATCCTATCGTCGATTGTACTTAACGGACGGAGGGTTTGTGTGAAGTGAGGACACGTTCGTTCCCGAGCTGGCGGGACAGGGTGAGACCTGTTAATTCGGATTTACTCACATATGCACAAATCTTGAGGAATGACAACACGTCATCACCCTTATACTTCAATGTGGAATAGATTTATATTTTCTCGTACCTCGATGTGGGAATGGAATTTAACCTTTTCTTAACCTTTACATCGCTCTTGGATACAATAGCTCAAGGAGAGATTCTGCATAGGGAACACCCCTTACCAGAATGTCTTATTACATTTATTTTCATAAATCTCTCCCAGTAAACATACCTAATCATTCTCTCGATATTCTTTTATCTAAAGAATAACGATACTACATCATATATCATACACTAAACGTAATAGATATCAAACCCTACACTCGATATTCATATATGAGAGTTCAAGCACAGACATCGAAGCACTGAACGTAATAGATATCAAACCCTAGACTCGATATTCATACATGAGAGTTCAAGCACAGTCATCGAAGAATTACTATCAATACATTTAATTCAAACATCCCCGGAACCCCCGTTACCCACCCCGCCCCATCACAATATCGAACCCTAGACTTCGATATTCATACATGAGAGTTCAAGCACACACACACATCGAAAAGAATTCACATTTAATTCAAACATCCCCGGAACCCCCCCCCCCCGTTACCCATCCCACCCATCACACATTACACATCACACACACACACACACACAATCATCATCATCATCATCATCATCCCAACCCTCAAAAACATCTCACTGCACAGGGGAGAACGGCACTACGCCAACACTCCCCTTCTTTTACAACTCGATTTTCATATAGGAGAGTTCTAAATCAATGAGCATTCTACATCACTCATATATTAACACAGAGGAGAGTTCAACATCTTATCTACACTGTGCTGATTCTCTCAATTCTATACTACTCTCGTGCATTAAAAAGCACTTTTTATGCTCGGTAGCCCAGCTGCTCCGTCTTTTACGTAAACAGATATTCCTTCCGGCGTGAAAACAGTTGCAGAACGCAATGATTCAATTCAGTTAAACAGGCGGCAGTGGCACGAGCCGACTCCCAGCCACCAGAAGCCGTTCCCAGGCTTGAATCAGTGGTGTACTCTCTGATAAGTGATAAGACAAGAACAGAACTTTCTTTGCCACATACTTACAGTAACTAGGAAAATTATTGTATTGCACCCAAAAATTCTGTTCCAAAATTTCAGTTGAAATAAGGTTTTGTGGCCGCCTGAATCCAAATGAAGTATTTTTTTTATAAAGATCCATTAAAAGTCTTGTTTAAAGAGATTTAAAATGTTATTACAAGTAAAAAGATGCTTTGTACACCCCTTAAAGCAGCGAAATGACGTAACATACACAAACACAGTCCTCAACGTCGTCTGATTACTCCCGAAACACGTGAACAAACAAATCACTTGCTGCACTACATGGCAAAACGAGAAAGCGTATCGACAAAAATTCGCAACACAGAGATGTTTACTTCAGAATATCGCACATCCACGGTGAGTCCAGTGTATGCATACTCTGTTCAGATATAGTCATGTCTTCTGGACAGCATCGGCAGGCGCGACAAATCATATCATACAGACACACGCAGCTTCCAATCGCTCTATTTGTGATGCGTAACTTACTGTACATCAACCTATTAATATTTCACTTTTCTAATCGACCAGATAAGACCCGATGGCAGCGCTGGTCACCTGAGGATCGATATGCCTCAACGCTCTGTCGAGTAATACAGTTCAAATGTCCACACACCTCACACAATGCACAACTGCAACTCACAATTCACTGTTCATCTCGGCTATTATACTTCCAGCCATTATTCTAGAATTCAGTCGTACGTTCAATAACAATGACCATGCAGCGGGAAATTCGAGACCACCTTTGTCTCTTTCTCTCTCTGTCTGTCTGCCTGTCTCTCTCTCTCTCTCTCTCTCTCTCTCTCTCTCTCTCTCTCTCTCTCTCTCTCTCTCTCTCTCTCTCTCTCTCTCTCTCTCTCTCTCTCTCTCGACAACAAATATCTTTTTGAGGAGCTACAGTTATTACTAATTTACTTTCAGCAATCCCATATTTAGGGATTGAATTAGTACAATGAGTTTGAGGAGGATTTGCAGTTGATAATGCAACTTTAAACCGTTTTTTCACTTTTCATTTTGTTTTACCTTTTATTGTTGCAGCTGCTGTAATAGTTCAGCGCTCACTCACGTGCCAGCTGCAGCTTCCGCTAGCGACAATATTTAAAATACCATAGTATTTTAAGATATTTTCATGACAAATGAGATGTAGTGTATCGGAAGCTTTGTAGAAGTGCACTCAAATGACGTTTGCATTCTGGATAAATTTTGTGTTTCTCGGAAACTGTACGAGATAAAGAAAATCGTATACGCCAATGATAGAGATATCGTTAAAACACAAAATTAGTGCCTGATTCACCTTTTTTCTTTCTTTTGAGGTGAACAGTTTTGGAATTATTACTTTTTATTTGCCTGAATTTTCCAATACTTACAGTTTTGCTCAAGTGGAAAGCCGTTATTCGCTTTTTAAGCTTAAATCTTACTGTATTCTCATATTAATTAGAAAATTAGCGACAAGAAGTAGATAGAGCAATAATCATTTGCAGGTATAGTTTTACAAGAGCAGAGAAAATCATATGAGTGCAATACACCACATATTTTGCATTCTGTTTATGATGCTAGTGTCAATTGTTACAGACAAAGGATATGAAGACAACCATGCAAACATGAGGGCACGTTGTGATCCATTTGTTTTTCATTGTTATTGTTCTATTACTATTTATACTAGAATTGTTATGTTTCTTATTATTACAGTTATAATAGTTATAAACTATTGCGGTTATAGTTGATTGTTTTAGCCTAATGGAAACGACTTCTAACAAACTCTGCTTAAACTTGCTGTTTTGTTACACGCAATGCGCTCTGTAGCTCTTTATTAGGGGCTGCACATGTACCTAGTGTTTGTGATGAGGTTTGGTTTTGCGGACTTGTCTCTTGTGTGCCTTAAATATGTATTGACATATCGGAAGGAACCTGCAGGCAAATATACCATTACGTAATGCACTACCTGATGAGCGCAACTATAACTCTTAAGTCTCAGCCTAAAATGTATTTAAAGGTTAGAATTCAAACGAAGCAAAAGCATCCCTCATTCCTTGCTTTCTATAACTGTAATATCTAAATGATTGGTGTTGCTGGTTCATTCACACATGACGAGTACATAGATTTTGCTCTGTTGTATTTCCACTTAAATCCTAGAGTCAAATTTTTCTGTGGAATATAATACTTTTCGTACTTACATAAGTACACGGTAGAGAAAGTAAAAATAGCCATGGATGGATAGGACAAGTCAGATAAAAATGTTGTCATCCAATTACCAATTTAAAAAAGTAAGTTTATTGTCTCGAAAATAAAGACTTTCTAACTTCAGTGGAAAATATGCTAGATATTTTCGGTTATCTCCTATTTCCAAGGAATACACACGCTGTTTGAATCCTGGGAAGTTCTTCTCTTTACTCCAAGCAGAACCAAACTGTCTAACTCCTCTTCGTTTCCTTAACTGGAATTGCCCCGCTGCGTTCTGCACTCTTCTAACGCACGAAGGGATGTCTGTTTAACTGAAAGACGGAGGAGTTGCTATAACTAAAAGAATACATCTTTAAATGTATTATTTCTTTTTCTTTCTTTACCTACGCAACTGCCTCTCCCTTCTTTCAACCGAGGGAGGTGACACCGCAGTAAGTGTGCGACTTACTTTCTCAAGATCCCCGGTCCCGTCGCTGCCGACCGCGATCTTTAATTTTTTTATGTCCATAATGTCATGTCATGTTTCCCCATGGCATTTATGTGATTGCTTAGGTGCTTACTTTCATACCACAATTTACTTTCCATTCGTTTCAACTTGTTTGTGTATGTCAGTGATGCTTGTGAATTGTCATTGCTCATCTCGGCACTGGGTGGTCACGTCATCATCTGGAGGGGCACCTGGCGTTAGTATTGGTGGGTTTGTACCGTGGTCTGGCGCCGGGATAAAGAACTCTCAGCACTTGTTAGGAACTTCCGTGCATGTCTGTAGTTTGTATGTTCGGGGCACTGTTTGCCTCACTACTTCCTATGATACATATGGCTTTATTTGGAAATTAACCATTACATTTGGTAACTCATTTAATAGGAATTTATTACAAATAACAATATATGTTAACATGGGTGAACAAATAGACAAATATGCAAATAAACACATATAAAATTTACACTGTCAGTTTTCAAATGTCTCTGGTTTTCCAGTATAGATTACACATATCACCCTGTTTCTGGAGATCTTCGTTTAAGCCTGGGCACATCAAAAAGTGGGAGGAATTAATGACACCAGGTCTGCATTCACTTGTTGGTAGTATACCTATTCTATTTAAGTGCTCATTCAAGCAATCGTGGCCCTCACTACAATCTTTCCTCCTAGGAGTTGTCTTTGTGGTGAGGTGTCCCCTCTTTCTCGTTACTGTGCCTTCCTCTTTATTTCACTTTTTGTCTCTTCGTTGCCCTCACTACTTTCTCTCTGTTTTCCAATTACATTATCCATAATATTACTATTTTATATTTCGAAATTCGACAGTAAAATATATTTTTGTGGTTGTTATAAAAATAAAAGTGTACATGAAGCTTTTGCTCAGTACAGAATGTTGCCTTTTCCTTGTACTTTCATTGTAATCCCAATTATACCCTCTCGTGTAATAAATTAACATTTTATTTTCGCACTCTCCCTAAGTGCTATAGTTCTTAGCATCCCAAGGAAGACCATGTAGTTTTGCTCAGAAAGCTTTCATCAGGATCAAGACTCCTTTACTGGCCGTAAATCTATGACATGGAAGCTCCGGCTTTACTGCCCTTTTGAAGGAAGCCACACTAAGGCTTTGAATTCCCAATAAAGTCCATCGCTCGCTGCCAAGTGTAAACATATGATATCTATATACCTCTTACAAAACTTATTAGAAACACTATATTAAAAATCTTCTTACATAGAATTTATCAAAAAGTTAATAGCAAGTAGGATTATTCAAATTATTTCCAATTCTTATTTTTGTGCTCCAATTCCTTTGAGGAAACGACAAATACCATATGGCCCATTTTCTGAAGGAGTGGTAGGGTATAAAGTTTTAAAACCCATGATTCTGCTACTACACTCACACATACATGCTTACTTACATATTACATAAAGACTCACACATACATACATGCATACCTATATATTACACAAAGAACATTATAGAACTGCGCTTTTGGTTTCAAGGTAAATGCAGATAATCTTGTTTCAAAATTGCAAAGCTGTAGCAGCCAAATTAAGGATGAGAAGATTTTCAGTTTTAATATTCAGAAAAGATACACGATATTACATTTATGTATTCTGCAGACTTACTGCTAATCAATTTTTTTGACATTCATGCGACGATTGAGACATGCAACAGCTACAGAATCTGCTTTTGGAATTGCAGTAACACTCCTGGAAAAGAACGCACTGTAAATTTATTATATGATTGAATAGTGAACGTAGTGCATCATGCACGAAATCTAAAAGTGTGGCAATGCATCTGTTCAAATAATAGCGCACTTCGTAGTTATTTGTCTTCAGATGCTGTCAGACGGTACTGCGTTTGATTATAACAATAACCAGTTGCACTCAGAATCTTGCTTCGTTAGTTTTATGTTGCTTACGCATTTGTATTTAAAGCATTAAAACGATTTTCGTGTAGCGAAGAATGGAAAGGAGTTCTTAAATATATCGAAAGTGATGTAAAGTATTCAGCTGTTTGGGAGAAAAAGTAGAACAAACTAACTACAATTAAGAAAGAATAACTGCTATAAATGCAGCAGAACTACGGGATTAAAGCAACGCAGTAAGGAAACGCTGGAAGCTTTTTCCAAGGATGTCTTCTAATTTTACAAGTTTGAATAAAGTTAAGCAGTTTAATTCTTTTAGAGGGGGAGACCTTCTTTTAAACACAATTTAAATAATCACGTACCTTCCGCATAGTAATTAAATGTCATAAACGCTTTAGAACTCGATAAAGGTTAGAAATACTGTTATGTATATATTACAAGTATAAATGGAAATCCATGTTAGCATATCCATGTTAGGTTCGGTTCCCACGGTCTCCACATCTTCATTAAATTACGCAAACGCTAAACGCTAATAACTATTAAACACTAATAAATTTATGAAACTACACTAAGTAAAACACTATGTAACTTCTATAAATATAAGCTTAATTAAAACACATAAGAAGCACGTTTGCACAGTCTAATTTAATTTCTGAAGACACTAGAAAACCATCGCAACAGCGCTTCAGTTTGGAAAATTTAGTGAGAAGGACCACCGCATATGTTTGGGGGTGGAAGACCCTTATAGTTGCTTCCATGTGAGGACCTGTGGTCAGCAGTGAAAGGTTTGACAGCGCCTGGGATGGAATCAACGTGGCTACTATACTGTCGTTGACTGTCACTCTCTTTCTACACTCTCTTTATTATCCGTTGTCGTTTCTCTCCTTTCGCATTTCAGTACTCCCACTCTTCCTCTGTAACACTTTCTCACTCTCGTCCACTCAATCCACTTAATCACTCTTTCCTCTATGTATAGCTTAGCTATAGATCACGTAATGTTTTCAAAAGCGGTGATAAAAGTACTTTTCATGAGTGATGTAATCAAATTAAAATACAAACAAATGCTTATGTATTACGAATATCTGCCATTTCATTATCCTTGCAATGTGATCGGAACTAAGCGCTCACAAGTTAAATATTAATATTGTATAAAGAATGTTCGAGGAAGTAACATGAAGATTTTGAATAAATTCACCCCCCAACATGGGAAAAAAATTCCTGTTATGTATAATGTTCTCACAAGTGTATAAAATGTTCATTAAAATATCAAAATGCCATACTTTAAAATACATTTTATGACTTTCTAGGGAACTCCGTTGAAACCGTTTACATTATTAATAATTTTTTATAACTAGTAAAATATAAGCGATAGAAAATACTTACTACACAAAATGTAGATCACGTTAAATCTCACAATGTTTGTAGCGTTAACCATTTCTGAAATATTCTTTATTATGCGTTTTAATCTCAAATTCTTTACACATTTTTCACTGCAAAATCATATAGTTGATTTCTTTTTTTAATTTATCCCTGTCTCGTGGTCATGTAACCTCCCCCTTTTCTAATAATCTAAATATCATTACATCCTTATTCCCCTTGGGAATATAGCCATGTCTGCAAATGTTTATTACGGTTGAAATGAAGTAAGTAAACACAGAAATAGGCTATTGTAAGAATAGTTTGTTGAATAATGCGTAGAGATATTCATATAAATATTGCAGGTAGAGCTTCCTTTGGGTGTGTTTTTGCAGTCGGAAGCTTCAAAATTGTTGTCTTTGCGGACCTGTTATTCCTTGGCGCGGAACGTTTTCTGGATGAAGTTTGGGATGAAACACATTTAATGTTGAAGATCAATGGAGGAGCAAAATAGAGAACTCTATGTTTTAAACTTTAAGAAAATATTCTTGTATATTTTATCCATTAGTTTGATAGGCTTCCTGACTATTCTAGTGGATGTAAGTGATAGTAATTGTAACATTTAACAGTTGGAAACTTCCCGGCAGGCCAGCACAACCGGACGCTCACCCGACTGTAGTCCAGGAACGGCCCCATCAGACCGGGCTCAGAGACCGGAGACTGTCCTACCGGAGGAGGAAGTTTTAACCATGCACCGCCGAGGCACCCACCGACACTTCTACCCCGAAAGAGACCACCAGATGAGAGATGATGTAAAGTGCTAAAGAAAATTAAATTCGGGGGATGTAATTAACCTACACAGCATTCGCCTGGTGACCCGAGAAAACCCCAATAAAACCCAGCGGTCAGATAGTTCGGCCACTGGAACTGAACCTGAGCCTCCCAAATGCGGACTACAGAAGAAAACGCCTGAGCCATCCCGCTCGGTTCTTGTGGCATTTACACGAACTTTGCAGGAAAGGGAAACAAAATAACAAGTGCCTAATGCAGGAGCAGCACTTAGAGACGGAAGTAAAGGCATTTACGTACGTTATATGCAACTGAAACACAAAACTGAACAGTTTTATCTATAGGCGTGCTCCTGAATTCTTCACTTCATCAAAAATATTTTAATAACAAGCCAAATTTTGATGTTGCATATATATTTTCTAAGTTTGGTCACATTATTATATTTATCGAAACATGTTTCAAAAACAGATATCACTCAGATACAGGATTGCTTTTGTGTACATTTTATCAGGGCTTGAGGTGTAAATTTTAATATTTCATAAAAGAAATGATGTTGTGTGACTCATGGATGATGTTCATCGTTCAAGCTTCGTTTCCCTGTAACTAAAAAGCCACATCTCAGTCATTTTACACAAAAATAACATTTTACTGCAAAACACTTTATTGTGCTTAGGTCATTATTCTGCATATTTAGTTATTACGTTCATGTCCTTATTAAGAAACCGGAATGTGTTGACTCTGAGGTAGTCAATGCAGTGAATACTTTTTATGCATTCACGTTGTTTATCTAGAGAGTCATGTTTTCATAAAAATGTTGAGCAATATCTTCCAACGTTTGCTAAAATATACCCATTCGTTGAAATAGCTAGTTTCTTAAATGTAATAAATAAATTTTCTTTTAATGAAATTTGTTTTCTTGCTTAGTGACTCCAAGCAGTAAAGTCGAGTAAAAGACAATTGAAGATAACTAGGATAAATCCTCAAGAAATTTCATTTATGAAGTGGTGTTCGTTCATAATTTTAATTGATTCTTCACAGCTATTCTCTGCTTACATATTAGAATAATTACTGCACTTCGGAAAAAATGAAATATAATATTTAACCGCAAAGCAGGCCATCATATTCCAGAAAGCGTCCTTTATATGCGTGTTGTGCATATGTCTATATGTGTGTGTGTGTGTGTGTGTGTGTGTGTGTGTGCCTGGAAGCACAATTCAGAAACGAAAATATGATATATAACAATATCTAAAGATCTAATGGAAAATTTATAGGTAATTCACACTACTCGGACCTTAGTTTACATACAAAAAGTTTTATTTTCTTAAATAGTATTTCAAAGAATTGCATATAATGCCATTTTTGAGGTCAAGTATAATACATATATAGTTGTTATTTAATAGTCCTTTTTATTTAATTTTCTGCAAAAACAGAACCGAGAGAGAACGGATTGTAGTTTGAGATTTTATACTGAGCTGCAAATTGCGGCTGGTGAATCACTTCTTTTTTCCGATATAACTTAAGTCTTTTTTTTATGAAATCAAGAGTTTCATCTGATTTAATTCCTATGCCAGTGACAATGTCCTCAACGGTTTCCGATACTATCTTGTACGAAATAATGGATACATACATCCTAGAGTTTAAATTAATCATTTCTTCCACACTAGCCCTGCGTAGGCTAAGGTTTGGATGAGTAGAGCCAGACTGAAAAATACAGTGCAAGCTATGGGATTTGAACCACGGATCTTCCGGTCTCCGTCTCATTATTCTTAACCATTGAGCTACTATGGTCAACATGCCGACATGACATTAAATGCTCCCACTGACTAGTATGAAACTACTAGGGTTTCTCATATACAATGAGATGCACACCTTTTCATTCTCAGAGCCTTCAACCCGTCTCACACAACAGTGGTGCCGCGTTGACGGATGTCCGTTAATCTGGACAAAAGTCATGCAATATTATTTACTAAGCTCCATGCCCCCACAGACTGCCCCAATTTCAGCTTCAGAGGTCGAAGGATAAAGTGGGTACCTTCCATCAAATATACTCCTCCACAGGAGAGTAAGTCTCCTAGGGATGAGACGCAGGGGGTTTGGCGAAGGTTCCCACACCCTCCCTGGACAGGTTTATGACACCCCATGTCAGTACAGTTACAGACCATTCAAAAACATTCTGACGGCTTCTACTTTTGTGAATGAATCTTCTCGGTTTTAATGTACAGAGTGAATAGGGCGCATGTTTTTTAACTATCTGCTCCTTGTGTAGCATGCGTTCTCTGCCACACACATTCGTTGTCCTGTCCCACAGCACATTCCTTACAGGGACCTTCTTTGCGTTGCTGGACTATACCTGGGAGTTGAGCTAGACAGAGGTTTGACTTTTCGCCAACACATCAGAGACCTCTAGGCAAGAGCTCAGGTAAGCTACCCTATGCTGAGTTCTCGATTGATGTCAGTCAGTGTGAAGTTAAATCTATTAGGAACATAGTCCAGTTGATGCTTTATGCCTGCGAGATCTGGGGCATGGCCGCAGACAGCTGGCTGGCATGGCTTTCACGCCTTTGGAATAGGGGACTTAGGTCCATCTAGTCAGTAGGCCGACTTTTCCCAGAAAGGTTGCTTCATGAAGCCTTATCACTTCCATACGTGGAGGATGAAATAAGGCGCCGGGCAGCAACATTTTATGCCGCTTTACCTTCGCATAGAAGCGCCCTGGTTAGGTCTCTTGGTGATTATGATCCAACAAGACGTCGGCTTCAGCTTTTCCGGATCCCACGCATGGCTTGTGGCCACCCGAGAAAACCACGGAGCAAATCCTCCAGCAGCAAACGCTGAGCTCCTACATAATCAAACCAAGAGCTGCTTGGCTTCAAAATTGCCTTAATTATCAAATTTAAGCTACTTCATCGCCAGGGTGCATCAGGCATAACATCCTGTCTTCCTTTATTTTTTGTGATTTACGTCCTCCAACGTTGTCATATCGGACGATGAATGAAATTGGTGAAATAATGCTCAAATGAGGCCAGCGTCCATGGAGCTTAGAGCTACCCGACATTCGTCTTTAAGGATAAGGGAAAAACCCGGAAAAAATCTTATCCAGGTAACTCACCCTGACCGAGATTCGAACTCGGGACCTCTTGAACGTGAGGCAGACACGCTACCACTTCCTTCAAAGCAGTAACCTACTACCTCGCAGTTCCTCTACCATCATCAACCATCTCCCAGAGGATTTTACAAACATAAGTGTTTTAGTGAAGTGTGTTGCTTAGTGCTGCAGTTTACAAGTATTCATAACAGTTGGATTACTTCACTGTAAGTAGCTTCAGTTTTTTACTAATTAAATTCCTATTTACACTGCTGCTAAATACACTCTTCACACCTATTGGTCAAGCAAACGGCAAACATTCAGCTTCCAAAGGGCTTGGTCGAAGTGGGCAAGATTAGGGCATGAGCTAATCGATTCATGATACACATTTCATTTGTCATGAACATGTCTTAATCATATGGAATTTTAATCGAGATCGTTAGCAGTTTTTGAATCTTAGGGCCGTATGCTTAGAAAGTTCTTGACTTAAATAGCAAATGTTCTGATTTTTTGTTTTTTAGTTATGGCGTACAGTCCGGTGCACGGAAAGCTGAATATAGGAAAGCTCGACAGCTTTGGCAACTTTGCGACAGAGCGACTGGCAGGCAGCTATAACCTCAGGTGCTAGGTTAGTTCTCGCAGAGTGTAAATGACGTCACAAAGCTAGAAGCGAGATGCTTCAAAAATACCGTTCGAGACTGTTTCAATACATAATTCGAGATCATTCGCCTGCTGGTACGATTACCACGCCCAACAGGCTGTATAAGAGCTGATGTGAAGCCTAGCGAGAGAGTTTAAAGAGCGTTTCAAATTCCTAGTGTGGCTCCGTTGTGAGGAGTGGGTGCAGTTAACGAGTCAGTCGGTCACTTGATTTGTGTGAGTCAGCAGCGCAGTGGAGAGAAGTGTAGTACGTACCAAGCTTTCCGTTTCGAGGAGTTGGCAGACAGTGGAACCCTGCAGTGAAGTAGTTCAAGGGTACAGTAAATCCAAGCTCTGTGGTGAAGAATCGGTGGGCAGTGGGAACCGGCAGCGAATATCGAATATCGGAGTTGTGTTCGGAATCGGCTTGCAGCTCCATGTAAGAGGTAAACCGTTGTTTACGCAAGGGAGATTATTATTAGCCGCATAAAGGGAAGCACAAGTGTACGAAATATTAAGAGAAGTGTTGAAGTTTTGTACACATATTTGTGCAAAGAGAAAGTGACTGTGCGTTAGCATTCCGCTAACGATTTCGGTGACAAATAAAGGAGCTAAAGGTGAACTTCGTCCTTGTCTCTTTTAAGAGCACTTCAGGCCTCAAAAATAGTAAGGCAGATACCTATGGGTTTACATTGACTGCAGTGAATGCAAGAAAAGAGTTTTCCGAAATATGGCATGTTCACGGAAGAAGAAAAAAGAACATGATCACACAAAGAAGTATTTGAAAAAAAATCAAGAGACCAGGAATATCTAGGAAATGTTAACGCCCTTACGGCTTATCACTTTTACCAAAACATGAAACGTCGTTCAGAAAAAGCACGAACAACTCGTAGAAATCTTAAATGGCACCTTTTATTTGTTAAACAACCACAGTAAGCTAACGTTAACGCCAGAGGTTCTACTCCCATTCGTCTTGGACCCGTAGGACCAAGGACCTGTGTCTCCTTCTTCCAGGGATTTACCGAGCTGTCCGAAAAGGACGCCCGGCAACTCCGTGGGGATTTCCAAGACACCTAGAGACTAACAAGGCCCCCCCCCGCATCTGGTCCTGTGAACTCAAGATGGGATGGAATTGGATACGCCACTTACGCGCACCAACTCCTAAATGGGAAGGCTACAGATATGACCTCGGTGGGGCCGCCTGGTGATCTAGCACACCTTCTACTAGCTATGCAGCCTAGTACGCGGGAATATAAATGGCTTCCCTCAACCCCGTCCGGAGACGTACCCGATCTCCCATGGGTATCGGGAACCACTGCCCCCTCGAGTCCAACCCAATCCGAACAACTCCCAATCAGAGAGGGGCTCGAATGTTTGGCCCGAGGTTCCTCTAGTAACGTGAGAAGTACCACGAGTGCTAGGGTTCTCAGCGCCGCATCACGGCAGCTAAAGAGGACGGATCCCTTCCCCTACGGGAACCATCGTAAGTATATCAAATTAATTATGGTGCCTATAGACATCGTAGTATCGTATAGTGCAACAGAGCGGGATGGCTCAGGAGGTGTCGTCTTTGGCCCGCATTCCGGAGGCCCGGGTTCGATTCCCGTGACCGACCTTCCTGACTAATGGGGTTTTCTCGGGGGTTTCCCGGGTCGCTAGGCAAATTCTGTGTAGGTTAATTACATCCTCCGAACTTCCTGTCCCCCCATTTCATCCCCATTATCATTTCATATCATCTCTCATCTGGTGGTCTCTTTGAGGGTAGAAGTGTTGGTGGGCGTCTCGGCGGTGTATGGCAGGAAAAGCACTTCCTCCTCCAGTAGGTTGGTTGCCGGTCTCTGCTCCTATGCTGCGAGAATTTCGGGACCGCCAGCCAGTGATCTTTGGCTCGGCTGTTGGGCTCGTTGTCATCCCGCGGTAGGGGAGCGTGTCCGTTGTCTTGGCCTGTCGAGGGAAGTCTCCATCCAAGTAGGGACCCTTCTCTCTGTACTGTTATGGCTCCCTGGGTGGGCTGCCCTCTGTCTCCTTCACCGCATCCTGCCTAACGAGGGTGCCCCATTTGGGGGCATAGGAACAATGGACCCAGCATGGTGACATACGTACCGAATTCCCTTCGTAATGAAATCCTAATCCTATCGTATAGTGCAAATAAATTAAAAAAATACGAAATAAATTCTGTGAGGAGTAATTTGGAGAAACTTTTTCCTTTAAATATTTGTGTGGCATACCTTCGGGCATCGCATTCTGGTACAAGGATCTGCTCCATCCTTTCCGCACCAGCAGACATTGCAGTCCAACAAGTAAGCTGATCCTAACGGGCAGTTCTTAGGACGACCTGCGAAATAAAGAAGCACCACACTATAGTTCTACGCAACACTAATTAGCGTACTACGAAGTGCGTTCAAGTTATAACACCTATTTTTTTTTTCAGGACTGGGAACAGATAGGAACTTGTTTTTTTAATACACGTGGACTCTTTGTGAATGCGTAACAGAGATGGCAGCACTGTACAGTGCATAGAACTCTAGTGGCAGCGACGACGGTTAGGACTGTTAATGGCACTTAAAATAACGACGTTTTCATTGCAAGAACAGCGTGTTATCATTCGTTTTCTCCATTTTCATCGCCAGTTGAGTGGGGCATGTGGTGCTGGTAACATGGGTGTGTCTAATGTGCGTTTCTGGGTACGACAGTTCAATGAACGCAAAACATCGTGTGACAACAATCCAAGACAGTCACGGCCTTGCACCAGCCGATCTGAGAACATGATCCAGCCAGTTGAGAACATAGTTCTGAAGGATCGCCGATTGAGCGTTGCAGAGCTCGCCTCAAAAATTGGCATTTCCGTGGGATCTATGCGCACAATCCTGAATGAAAATCGGAAAATGGAAAAAGTTTCGTCCAGGTGAGTTCCACCAATGCTGACGGATGATCACAAGACGTTGCAAATTGTCAGACGATGTTGACGCGTGATGACGGCATGAATGGAACACTCTTTCAATCGATTGTGACAATGGATGAGACGTGGATGGCCTTTTTCAACCCTAAAACGAAGCGCCAGTCTGCTCATTGTAAGCACACAGACTCACCGCCAACCCCCTCCCCCCCCCAAAAAAAAAGCCAGTGCTGACAAAATGATGGTGGTCATCTTCTGGGACAGCAGTGGTGTAATTCTTACTCATTGCATTCCAAAGGGCACTACGGTGACAGCTGCATCCTACCAAATGTTTTGAAGAATAAACACCTCCTAGCACTGCCTGAAAAACGGGCGGAAAATGTTGGACGTGTGCTCTTTTATGAAGACAACGCACCAGCGCATCGGGCGTACGCGACGCAGGAGTTTCTTCGTGACAACTTTGAAATAATTCTCACGCTCCCTGCTCACCTAACCTGGCTCCTAGCAACGTTTGGCTGTTTCCCACGATGAAAGACACTCTCCGTGGTCGCAGATTCACTAGTCGTGCCGCTATTGCCTCAGTGATTTTCCAGTGGTCAAAACACACTCCTAAAGAAGCGTTCGCAGCGGCCATGGAATCGTGGCTTCGACGTTGTGGAAAATGTGTACGGCTAGAGGGAGATTACGTTGAGAAGTGACACTAGTCTGACATTTTTCGTGAGATTACTTTGTGAGAAAAAAATAGGTGTTTTAAATTGAACGCACCTCATACGAACGTATATACCTTAATTAAAACAAAAACCTTACACATTTCTTAAATATTTTAACTCAGTTATTATCTAAAACTAGTTTATGACACAGCACACTCTCTCTCTCTCTCTCTCTCTCTCTCTCTCTCTCTCTCTCTCTCTCTCTCTCTCTCTCTCTCTCTCTCTCTCTCTCTCTCTCTCTCTCTCACACACACACACATACACACACACTCACACACACACACTGCAGCATAACTACGAATTCGAGAGACATTTCTGCTCATAAAACATTTAAAAATACCCCATGATCTCTCACTTGGTGGTGAGATGGATTTACTGCAATTGTAAGAGAGAAATAAAGTAAAATTATATTTCGCAGAATTATTACTAAAGTTAATGGTTTCATTCTGCATTTTTCTGTATAATATACTGACATGTTATTGTGAGTGTTATGGGGAATATTTTTACCAAATTTATGAAGTAGTGCTAAAGACAAAAATAAACATGCTGCAATCATAAAAGTGATTAAATCCTGCACTAGCGGTAACATAATAAAGATTACAAAGATCTATTCAGCGTTTTATAGCAAAGTGGACCACTCCCAATTAAATACCACCTGAAGTTTACGCCTTCTTTTTTTAAGATTATAAAAGAAGTTGACTGTAATTAAGTATTATATTATTACGCATCTCGCTCCCTAATTAGCGTGCTATAGTTAATATCAATATATATCAAATTGTTAAAATAGCATAAAACATTGAAATGAATTGACGGTTACGCCCGTTTTATGACTACAATGCTGACTAGCATTTTATCTCTTACCTTACTTATAAAGATATAAGCGAACATTCGATTAATTTGATATGAAAACTGGGCTTTTAAATCCAGAGAAGCATCTATACAAAAATTGTTTTGTGATTAATTTTTAGACAAATAATTGTTTCGTCTATTTCCACATCTTAGCGGCCTCACTTATGTATACATTTTAAGTTATCATAACGATCACATTGGAGTGAGAGTATCACTGCTCTCATGTGACAGGCATGACTGACGAAGACGTAGGCTAGCTCTCAACACCCTGTGTTAGAGGCCCAAATTTCTCATAAAAGTATTCTGTTCATCATAAAAGCATGTATTTGGAATAGAATATTTATTTTATCTGTTTACAGTATAATATAATTGTGTGGTTTCGGAACCTCAGATAATAAACCTCATGGATAAAATTTTAATTCTTAGGGAGGGAAGAACCCATTCCCGCCTAGTGGGCCTAACTAACCTGACCTATCTCTCCTCATATTAATACTTTAGTGATGTTTGAGATGCTCAGGCGAAGACTGTGAAGGTGTTCCTCCAAGTTCTTAATGATAATGTTTAGAAATTCATATCAAGGATTTCCAAGTACTTCTTATACGGTATGTAAGTCAAAATGAGCATATCTTACCTCTGGGAAGATCTACTCTAGAGAAAGATTCTCCTGAAAACAAAGAAAAAACAGTGTATTAATAAAACCTTAAAGGTACCGTTAAACACACAAAAGTGTAAACGGGAGTATGCTGGTTTTACTTCCAGATTATTCTCAAGAGCAAAATGCCACTCCAATGTTACGTCTGCTTACACTGGTAAAAGAAACACGACCTGTGAAACTTCTGTAATAGCTTTCCTGTCAATATAACAATATTGAAATATGTTCCCATTTGCCAATTTTCAAACCTCTTCCCAAACTTCAGGAGGCCGTGTAAAATCACAAACATTCCGCTTCTGTTGTGCTATTGTTGTCCTGTACTTCACACTTTTCCATTGACACTGCCGTTAGAACGCTACAATCTTCTTGGGACATTTTCCTGCACTGGTTATCTCGCTGGCGTTTCGCACTTAATCCAAGCATCTTCTCAAGCTTTTCACCTTGCTCCGGCAAATATATGGCTGTATAACAATGAGGTCCCTTGGTGACCTTCTGATTGTGCAGTCAAACATCTTGGCGTCCATCTTGATCGTCGGCTAATATGTAGTACACACATCACCAACAAACTTAACCAAGCCTATGCTCACCTTCACAAGTTGTATCGCATCCTCAACAGCAAGTGCCCTTTACGAGTCGAATATACGCTGTTACTATACAAAAGTATTCTACGACCACTTCTTCTATATGGCAGTCCTGTATGGGGATGTGCTTCACTTACTCATGTTAACCGACTCCAGGTGTTTCGAAACAAGATCCTGCGATTGTCTGTGAACGCCGCGTGGTACATCCGGCATGCACAGCTACACAGAGAATTGGGCATTGTTAGCATAAATGACAACAGCTTTACAACTACAGAAAGATTCTTTGCTCACCTTCCTCATGTATCAGGTGCTTTATAGTTTCAACTGGGACGCCGCATATAGGATGCACGCTTGCTACAAGACATTTTATTTCTATTAAGTGTTAATTCTTGATGTTATGTAATTAATATTCCCACACATCAGCTCCGTTTGCTTGAGGACTCCAATACGAGTATCCTCGTTCATTGTATTCTTTAATATTAATCTGCATTTGTAGCTCCACAATTTGTAGGTATAGCACTGACTATGCTGATCAATTGATTAAAAAAACTCCATTTTTATTTTTAAAATGAACCTTACTTTAGAGGACCAGAAAGTCAGTTTTAAAAAACTTATTGAATTAGTCCTGTAATACTTGACTGAAAATAAGTGAGCAGGCATTTTTAAAAAGCGCGTAATTAAAACTTTAAGAAGGTGAGTTCGATTCGATTCCCGCTGAACCGACCACTTTGACCATGTTGTTTCTTCTGATGTGCCCGGGTCGTAGGAAAGTGCTTTCTGTATTTCCACGAATTTCCTATCGGTCATTTTCTGTCTCAATTGTTTCTCTTTCAGGCGGTGGCGTTCAGTATGTTGCAGCTAGGCGGTGAATATACACTTTGGAAAGGTTTCTCTTGTATTGTTTGGATTTCTGACGAACGTTTTCCATTTATCTTGCCCGGAGTCTGATTTAACTCGACCCAATAATTCATTGCAGGTTGGTTGATCTTCATAGTCACGTAAACAATTAGCTATGTTGTACTTAATAGATAATGTCTTAGAACAAACTGCTACTGTCTTAGAATGAACTAAAGTTTTACCATGTGTTTTTATTTGTTATCGGGCTTAAAACATTTATCATTTTTGTAATATAGCCGCTCCGTAATAGTGCAGTTATAAAATAAAAGACAGTGCACCCGCTTTTGATTCAAACTGAACTGGTAGTTTCATTATTTCACATAATTATTTATGATGGTGATAGAAGTAGGATGTTATTAAACAGGGAGTAGCTATAATTTTTCTGTATGAGGCAACCGATCTATTAAGTTACAATTGTGTAATGTCCGAAATGCGTGAATAATGGAGAGTAACCTGCAGAAACAATTGCCTGTTTTTCTGATGTAAAGTATAGAGATTCGATTAAATGTACAGATGTTATCAACAATGCAGGATTTTGATTTTGAATCAAAGTGTGTTTAATAAGACTAACGATGAAGCAACAGTCACAGTAATTTAGTGTAATTTGGGTACACAGGAAATATACTTTAGCTATACCTATTGTAAATAGATAAACACACATGTTTTAATATTATTGTAGTGGAATTAAAGACGGTCACATATTTGTAAAACACTATCTAGGTTAGCACCATCTTTTCAGCATTCTCCAGGAGTTAGGTCATTCTCTATGTTTACACTTACTGTACTTATGTGTCAACATAATGTTATCTCATTAAGAGATATGTACAAATGCAAAACAATATCGTACGATGAACGAATATTCTACTTCCGTACCACATGGTTAACATAATGGTTTTAATCTCGAACCTCACAGGAGTGAGTCGCCTGGATAATCTTTATTTACAACTTTCCTATAGGTCCATAAAACAGTTATCGAGCAGCTTTGAGTTCTTTTGAGCCCAGGACTCATAGCTTCTCAGCACCTCTTTCATTATCTCTGTAATCCTGTACTTGTATACAATGCTATCTCATGTGGTACATTACATGCTCTTCCGTATCTATTGTTGTACAGACTACTCTTACTGGAACTTAGTATTCTATAGATTACCTAAAAGCGGCATACATAAATGTTCTCAGTACTACTTTTACTAAGTATTCTCGCTTTAGAAGTAATAAATATACGGAAGGTTGGAAATAATCAAATGTATAAGTGTATCGCCACCTAATTATACCCATTTCTATTCCTACGAGAGCCTGCTTCTTTAGCTTAGGTGCTAGTGTGTCTGCCTCACGTTTAAATGGTCCGAGGTCGAATCTCGGTCAGGAGAACTATCTGGATAAGGTTTTTACCGGGGTCTTTCCTTGTCATAAAAGATGAATGTCTGGTAACTAAGCTTCATGGGCCCTGGATTCATTTTAGCGTCATGTGACCCATTTCATTAACCTTCCTATATGACTTACCACTAGAGGATGTTGATTGAAAAATAAAATTGAAAAAATAAAACAAGTAAAATAAAACGACCAAAACTTAACACTTTAAAAAGTTTAACATATGTATTTGAAAATTCAAATGAAAAGCAAGGAATATACCGAAATAATTAATGCCACAAGATGCTTATTTGTAGTTTATTACACGTTCCAATCTAAATGTTCTTTGGAATATGGTTTTGTCTATGTCTTACGGTTTTCTTGTTAAAAAGAACCGAGCAGGAAGGCTTAGACGGTTTCGTCCGTGGCCCGCATTCGGGAGGCCCGTGTTTGATTCCCGTGGCCGACATACCTGACCCATGGGTATTTTTCGAGGATTTTCCCAGGTCGCTAGACGAATGCTGGATTGGTTAATTACAGCCCCTGAATTTCCAGTCCCTCCATTTCACCCCCAATATCATTTCACATCATCTCTCATCTGGTGGTTTCTTTCAGGGTAGAAGTGTGGGCGGGAGTTTTGGTGATACTTCGTGGTATGATAAGCTCTGAGGAAAACACTTTTCTCTTCGGCGGGACGGACTTCGGTCTCCAAGCCGGCCAAGTGGGTCGATTCAGGAATGCGGCAGGCAAGATGCCGGTTGTGCAAGCCTGCCTGGAGTATCCTGCTCTGGGGAGATGGCCTCCAGTCTCCGAACCGGCCTCCTGACTGTTTCGGGACCACAGCAGGTTGGTAGAAAATTGTCCTAAACCCACCACCGGGGAGTTTCTAGCTGGTAAAGTGTAGAAACTTTGCTCTCTGAACTGCAGTGACTCCTTGGAGTCGGCCGCCCTCCATCACCTCTCGCCTCATCCATCCTCCCGGAGTGCCCCACTTGGGGGCATAGGTACAAAGGACCAGTCTGGTCGAGGTGCCGAATCCCCTCCCAACAATCCAACCAATAAACAAAATTACGCCAAGTTCTACTGTAGGAAGTATAAGGAAAACGATCATGAAAATTTACCCAATAGGTCACAAAACAATGCTATGATACACACACACACACACACACACACACACACACACACACACACACACACACACACACACACACACACACACACACACACTCTCTCTCTTTTCTTGGTTCACACGGTAGTTTATTTATATCATTTTATTTTTATTCATGAAATGCCAAAATGCTGATTTCCGGTGAAGTCTTCATATCAGATTTTTGATGAAATGCCATACGTTCGCTAAATACTGGGAATTAGGAGGTCCAATATAGAGATGTCACACAATTGCTTCATTGTTGAGTCCGGATTTAAGTAATTATATTCTTCTAATTAATAAAATACATTATGTTGCTAAAGTTTCAAGAGTCCAACTTCTTTATAAATCCTCCTATAATGTAAGTGATACTCTACAAATTTCAGCAAACGGGTCTTGATGAAATACTGTTTGGTTGAATAATTGAAATGCCAACAAAGGGAAAGAGCTTCATGCACAGTATCCACCACTGGAGCTACAGTAAGAGATCCAGATGCAGAGACAAACTATAGCACTGTCATACAAAAGATAAAATAAATGTTATAAATAAAACTGTTAGACTAAAACTAATGTAGTGCGTAGAATTGAATAATTTGCTTACCTTCAATAGAAGCCATAGCTACGGCAAACAACTGAAAAAAATTAGTAAAAGACAACGTATTACTTATCTATAATTATAGTGATTTAATTTAGGTATTAAATTTATGCTACTTAATGTACGCTATTATCCACAAAAGTTTTAAATTATTGATGATTGGCCAATAACTGGTATGACAGTTGGCAATGAACCTACTGGTAGCTACAATACAACGGCGATTCTATGAAATTTAGATTACATTATATTAGATATCTGGACCATAAAGTCCATCTGTGTGGCTCTGGGTTACTCATACCAAAGACACGGTACAAACCTAGCGTAGACCACTGTTTTTAAGTGTACTTGAAACTAAAGCTCATGTCACAGCCCACCTGTGTAACGTAGGTGCTAACGTATGTGCCTCACGTTCAAGCGGTCCCAAGTTCGATTTTCGTATAGGTGACTTATTTGGATAAGGATTTTATCCGCAGGTTTCCCTATTTTGAAAGGTGAATGTCGTTAACTCTAAGCTGTATGGATTGCGGGCTCATTTGGGCATCATTTCATCCATTTCATTCATCGGCCAACTACGTCCGTTGGAGGACGTAGTTTAAAAAGAAGAAGAAGAAGAAGAAGAAGAAGAAGAAGAAGAAGAAGAAGAAGAAGAAGAAGAAGAAGAAGAAGAAGAAGAAGAAGAAGAAGAAGAAGAAGAAGAAGAAGAAGAAGAAGAAGAAGAAGAAGAAGAAGAAGAAGAAGAAGAAGAAGAAGAAGAAGAAGAAGAAGAAGAAGAAGCTCATGTAAGTGGATTACCTGGCTTCTAAAATAACTTCTGCGGGATAGCCAATTGATATCTGTTTCTTGTATGAGGAACGTTCTCATTATGTTGTGATTCCCTATAACAAGCAACATTTTCCCAGCTCTATAAAACTAATTATTAATATAACATGTTAGGAGAAAATTCAGCAGTTGGAGATAGAAAACGCAGGGAGTAATACCTACACAGCGTGTGGCTTCAAATTGGAGTACGATAACGTCGACAGATTGGCTTCATCACCAGAAGGTAGCCAGCGGCTGTATAACACTAATGGATTGTAAAGATATCAGAACTGCAAACCCTGCTGGTAGGAGTACGTGTTTCTGTAAACAACTGCTTCTCCTGCAGCCTGAGCTGATTTTCAAAATACCGGGTGTCCATAAATGAATATCGGGGTTTTAACGCTTTATAACATTAATTTTATTCTTATATATTATTATTATTATTATATATTATTATTATATTATTATTATTATTATATATTATTCTTATATATATATATTCTTATATATTCTTAATAAGTTTAATAAAATTAATGTTATAAAGCGTTAAAACCCCGATATTCATTTATGGACACCCTGTATAAGTGCCTAATTTATAATAGAAAACGCTTTGGTTATCTCGAGGGCCGTAAATATATTGATGGGGTTGATCTAACTCGGCTCATGTAGGTAAACTTGTTCTGCCATCCCCGAGGTATATGTAGCAGTATTTGTCGAAACCGATTGTAAGAAAACACATATGTTGGAAAAATGTTACAATTAGCACAAAAGGATAGCCGCACTTTTATTAAATATTTATGACAAAGTCAGATATTGACGTTGAACCTGAGTGGAAACTGTTGCTAAGCGTATTTTTAATGCAGCACATGTAATAATTTAATCTCATGATGGGTTTGTCACGGAAATTGTTTAATACATATCAGCAATTCATAATTAAAACCAAATTTTCTGCATTTTCACGTTGAATTGCCAATTTATTTTATAATGAAAAATGAATGCACAGAGTATGAATCAGTGAAATGGAAACAAGGTCACTGAACAGTAGAATGTCCAGACCTTCAAGTTGTTTAAGGGAATGCAGCACCGAAATTGGCTAAAAATATGGGAAAAAATAATTTCTGTTTTTTGTTTTGGAGCTAATAAAATACTTTGTACCTTTTAGTATCATAATCTAACTAAATTTAAGAGTTTCAGGCATTTAAATACCCTCACATGACAATTTAAATGCCGGTGCGCACGTGCATCCCGGCGCTTGGATTTACAGAATTCTGTCATTTGAGTTCGATTGAATGTACTAAATTAATACATTTGAAATTAGCGGGCGAAGTTTCTGGTGGAATTTTGTGTGTTGGTATGATGGTTATTTCTTACAATATGTGGCACCATGGAAACAAAACAATGGCTACAAACATTGAAAGCAAATAATAATGTTTATATTTTGCTTTTATGTGAGTTTCTAACGGTCGGGATTTTCTTGTGTTTCTCGTTAAACTACATACTGTTTATATATAACTGATGAGTTTTACTGTGCCATTTAACATTTATAATGGTATTTTATGCATCTAAATGTGCATTTAACTGTTATATGGGTTATAGGTAAAACGTTCTTTGAAACAAACTGACCTTCTGTTGACTGTGTACATAGTTAGGATCATGAATAGGCTAAACGATACATGGGAAGAAACACCTAAACATAACACAACAATGGAAACATACTTATGCCTAATGTGGTAAGAAAACTAATGCCTGTGTACCAAAGGCTGGCATCAGAGGAAATCCTAAGGAGATGTACATTGGGCAAGACGCAAAATGCAAATGAAAGTTTACATAACATGATATGGCATAATACACAAAAGAAATATCTGTTTCAAAAAAGAGACTTCAGGTTGCTGTGACATCAACCATCAGTGAATTCAATTTTGATTGTTCAGCCTCACTCAAGCTGCAGTCAGATATAATGGACACAAATTTCACCAGCGTCTCTAAAAATTAGCGAAGGGTAGGACCAAATACGCTTTGAAAGGGTGGAACCAGACTGAAAAATTCAATGCCATAGCCGGGATTTGAACCACGGATCTTCTGGTTTCCATCCAGCCGCTCTAACCATTTGAGCTACTATGGCCAACGTGCCAACATGACATTAAATTGTCCAACTGACTCGTGTTTCTCCCGGTAAACCACTAGGAGTTCTCATAAACACATGTGACAATTGTACCTAATAGTGGACCGAACTACAAAGCCCGGGCCTTAAAGTACTTACAGCATAGTAAGTCGCCATTAAGGTATTTGTCTCATGCGTTTATGAGAACTCCTAGTGGTTTACCGGGAGAAACATGTGTCAGTTGGAGAATTTAATGTCATGTTGGCACGTTGGCCATAGTAGCTCAAAATGATTAGAGCGGCTGGACGGAAACCAGAAGATCCGTGGTTCAAATCCCGGCTATGGCATTGAATTTTTCAGTCTGGCTCAACCCTTTCATGGTGCGTCCTACACACGGCTAGTGTGAAAGAACAATTCATTTCCATTAATTGTAACCAATTACGCTTACTTCATTCAGCAATTTCTGCGAAGGTAGCTTCTAAAACATGCAGAAGGAAACTAAAATTGAAGAAAACTGCTGCAGAAGAGAGAGGGTTTTAGTCTGCTTCAAGGCATGTAGCTGAGAACCAAAATGTTTAGGATTTTAAAATTTGATTTACTCAGTTATATTTTTTTCAACAATTTTTGTCATTTAAAATGTTCCACACGATGCAATTTTGATCAGTCCCTCTAAAATTTTCAACACATGTTCTTAGAGAGCATAAAAAGGACTCTAGCATATGAATTTTTAATATTCAGTACATTTTTAAAGTTATTGATATAAAAAGTCCACGGTTTAATCATTTTTGGCTTTTTTGTTTGCTCCATACCTAATTTTTCCCTCTGTAACTATAGGCATTATAAGAAATTATGATGATAGATCTCTTCTTCATAACCATCTGAACATTTTTAGGAATAGGAAAATTACAATTTTGAAAATTTTCATCACCTGGAGCTGTTTGAATTTTGCCCAGATTTTGAAATTCGCAAATTAATTACTCAAAAACTATTCACGATATAAAAACCAAATTAGAATTCTGTGTCCACTATGCAGCAGAACTAAGTGGTGAAAATTTCAGCAAGATTGGCTGAAAATTGCTGGGTTTGGGGTTTTCGGTGCTGCGTCCCCTTAAGGAACATAATTTCCTAAGAACTTTACATGGTATTGTAAGTATTCTTGGTTCTCCAAAAGCGATTAAAGTAAAATCTGTTTCCTCTTTTAAACTGCGGCTAATTGATCTTCCAATATGATCAATGATTACAGATAACACAGATCAAAAGTTTTAAATTCTGTAAATAAAGCTTTCAAAATAAGACATTTCATGCATTTCAGTACGCTACAGATTTTAGATTTTACTGGGATCCTAGAGCGTAAGTATACAACGTATTAGAATTGCATGCATTTCCAGATTGCTAAGAAAGAGGTAAAGAAACATATGATCTGTGAACACAGCAGTAGTCTATTATGCTAACACCATATAACTTTCATATCCCATGAATGCGGATTGAAATTTGGTGACAAAAAGTATAAACGTCAATTATCTCCTTTTAACAATTTAAAAATTCTTTTGAAATCTCTCAAAGCCTCTAGACTTTTTTTTTTTTTTATGATTTTACGTCCTTCAACGTTGAGTCATATCGGACGGTGAATGAAATGGGTGAAATGATGCTCAAATGTGTCAGGATTTTCAAGAGTAAAATGCTAAAAAAGATCTTTTGAGTGATCCTCCAGATTACCACAGTCATACCTACTTCCCTTGTAGATTTGTTTATAAATTAAAACGGGTATAAAATTAACCTACTTACAGCGATTGCTATCAGAAAGATACACACAGAGTACTTCATGATTGTTGCTCCTGAAACAATGTTCCGACCAGTAGTGAATGGAAGGTGCAGACCGAACTATTTTTGCCAGGTTTTATATGCTGCAGAACACGTGCTGATAGACTGTTGCAAACTGTTCTAATAATGATTATAACAAACAGATTGGAACAAATGTTTTCCAACAATTATTGCGCTTCATCGATTTCAGTGTCAGATCAATTAAGTAAGAGAAGTGTTGCCTCCTACCCTATTGTAATTCTTTTAATTTTTAGTGGAATGTTAGAAAGAAGGTAAATATATATTCACGTTTTAAATATATAGAAAAGAAAAGCATAAAAACACGGTTGATTAATTTAGTTTTCAAATGTTTCCTTTAACATTTCAAAGCCTCGTGCACTAAAAAAATTTAAGTTCAGCAACTTTTATGCTCGGTGGCCAAGCTGCTCCATGGTTTACGTAAACACATATTCCTTCCTGCGTGAAAACAGTTGCAGAACGCAATGGGGCAATTCAGTTAAACATTCAGCAGTGACGCGAACAGCCTCCGAACCACGAGGGACGGTGCCCAGGCTTGAACCAGCGGTTGTACTCCCTGATAGCAGACAAGAGCAGTACTTTCTGTACCACATACAGTAACTGGCGCAAGTATTGTATTCCACCCAAAAATTCTATTCCAAAATTTTCAGTGGAGATAAAGCTTTGAGGTCGCCTGAATCCAAAAGATGTATTTTTGAAAAATACCCCTATGTGTGTGTGTATGTCCGTGTGTCTCCGAACAGCGTAAATCAAAAAGAAAAAGTAGGTTAATTATAAAATTTAGTACTTCACTTCACCATCATCCAAGGACGACACGAAGATTTCCATAAAATATTGTCCGAAAATTGTGATTTTTCTCCAAAATGTCTCTATTATATTTAAAATATCATAGTATATTGAGATATTTTCATGTCAAATGAAACGTATATGGGAAATTTTGTAGAAATGCCCTCAGAAGACGTTTATATTCCGGATAAATTGTGTTTAACTCGGAAACTGTTAGGGATAAAATAAATCGTATACGCCAGTAACGGAGATATTGTTACAACACAAAATCAGAATTTGATACTTTTTTTTTCCTATTTTGTTAAATAAACAGATTTGAATTATTCCTTTTTATCTGAATTTTCCCAAATGGAAAGCCCTTATTTGCTTTTTAAGCTTAAATCTTACTGTGTTCTCATATTAATCTTGCATCTACAAGAAAATTAGCGGAAAAGACAACGTTTATCACGATTGGCTTGATGTAGAGCAATAAGCATTTGCAGGTATAGTTTTACAAGAGCAGAGAAAATCATATGAGTGCAATACACCACACATTTTGCATTCTAATTATGATGCAAGTGTCAAATGTTACGGACAAAAGACATAAATGTGTATGTGTAGTGTTTAACGTACGCTTTTACTACATACGGCACCGCAGGTGGTGACACTGATGACACATGAGATGAAGATGGAGCTCCGGTGGAATGAGATGGCGGGGTAAACCGGAGGTCCCGGAGAAAACCCGCCCCAGCACCGTGTTGTCCACCAGAAGTCTCACTTTGCGGTCGCCTGGGATCGAACCCGGGCCGCCTTGGTGAGAGCCAAGCGGTCTAACCACTGAGCCACGGCGTGGCCCAAAAGCCATAAAGATAACCATGCAAACATGAGGGCACGTTGTAAACTATTTGTTTTGTTTGATTTGCATTGTTGTTGTTCTATTATTATTTACACTCGTATTGTTGTTATGTTTCTTATTAGTACAGTGATTAACTAGTGCGGTTATAGTTCATTGTTTTAGCCTAATGGAAACAACTTCGAACACACTTTGCTTAAACTTTCTGTTTTGTTACACTCAATGCGCTCTGAAGCTCTTTATTAGAAGCTGCACATGTACCTAGTGTTTGTGATGAGGTTTGGTTTTGCGGACAAGTCTCTTGTGTCCTTTAAATATGTATTGACATATTGGCAGGACAATGTAGGCAAATATACCCTTACGTAACGCGCTACCTGATGAGCCCAATCGTAACTCAAGTCTCAGCCTAAAATATATTTAAAGGTTTGAATTCAGAGGAAGCAAAAGCATCGCTCATTCCTTACTTTATATAACTGAAGTAACCAAATAGCCTGTGTTGCTGGTTCATTCACACAAGACGAGTTCATGAATATTGCTCTGCTGTATTTCCACTTTGATCTCAGAATCAAATTTTTGTGTGGAATGTAATAGTTTTCGTACCTACTATAGGTAAGGGGTAGAGAAAGTAAAAACAGCCGTGGGTGGATATGACAAGTCGGATACAAATCGTCATTCAATTACCGATCTAAAAAGTAAGTTTATTCTTCCGAAAATAAAGACTTTCTAACTACAGTGTAAAACATGCAAGATATTTTCGGTTATCTCCTATTTCCAGGGAATACACACGCTGTTTGAATCCTGGGAAGTTCTTCCCTTTGCTCGGAGCAGAAGCAAATTGTCTTGCGCCTCTTCGTTCCTTTAATGGAATGGTCCTGCAGTCTTCTAACGCACGAAGGGATATCTGCTGCTTAAGTGGAAGACGGAGCACTTGCTATAACTAAAAGAATCCAGGTCTAAATGTAATTACTTTCTTAAGAATAGAGCTTGTTCTTCGTTTTCTCTCTTTACCTGCCAACTGCCTCTCATTTCTTTCAACCGAGGGAAGTGGCACCGCAGTAACTGTGCGACTTACTTTCCGGAGGTCCCCGTTTCGGTCCCCACCGACCGTGATCTTTAACCTGGGTTTTTGTCGTTTCCCCATGACATTTATATGAATGCTCTGGTGCTTACTTTCATACCACAATTTACTTTCCATTCGTTTCCCTCACCCCGTTTCCATATCATGTTTCAAGCTCGTTTGTGTATGTCTATGATGACTGTAAGTTGCCATTGCTATTCTCGGCCGTAGGTGCGTTGTGTAGTCACGTCATCATCTGCAGGGGCGCCTGGTGATAGTATTGGTGGCTGAGCACAGTGGTCTGGCGCCGGGATGAACAACTCTCAGCACTTCCGCGTCTCTTTGTAGCCTGTCTGTTTGGGGCACTGTTTGCCTCACTACATCCTTTCCTCCTGGCGAGGTGACCCCTCTTCCTCTTCACTGTGCCTTCCTCTTTATTCCACTTTCTGCCTCTTCACTGCCCTCACCACTTTCTCTCTGTATTCTCATTACATGACATCGATAATATTACTATGTTATATTTCGAAATTGAATAGTAAAATCTTTTTTTCTTGTTTTTATAAAAATAAAAGTGAACATTAAGCTTTTGCACTATACAGAATGTTGCTTTTTTCTCGTACCTTCATTGCAGTGCTAACTTATACACTCTCGTGTAATAAATTAAGATTTTATTTTGCACACTCCTTAAGTGGTATGTTTCTTAGCATCCCAAGAACGAGCATCCAGTTTTGCTCAGAAAGCTTTCATCGGGGTCAAGACTCCTTTATTGGCCGTAAATCTACGAAATGGAAGGACCGGCTTTGCTCCCTTTTCGAAGGAAGGCATACTAAGGATTTGAATTTCCAAAAAATCCATCGCTCACCGCCAAGTGTAAACATGTGACGTCTGTATAACTCTTACAAAAGTTATTAGAAATACTATATTTAAACTTTTTCTTGCATAGAATTTTCCAAGAAGCTAATAGCAAGTGAAATTACTCGAAATATTTCCAATTCTTAATTTTGTGCCCCAATTGACTATTCTTTGAGGACGCTACAAAAACAATATGGCCCATTTCCTGAAGAGGTCATAGGGTATAATTCCGTGATAATAACCATGATTCTGTTGCACACACACACACACACACACACACACACACACACACACACACACACACATACACTCACACACACGTATAAACATATATACTTAATAGGTGGTCTTAAAAGTTTCCGACCTAATAAAGATAAAAGACATCTTTTTTTTTAGATTTTTATTTTTATTTTTCAACATAGTCTCTTAGTGACACTACACACTTCTCCCAGCGATGCTCCCATCTCTGTAATAGATCCAAATAGTACTCGGCGTTTCTCTCTGCAAGATAATTGTTCACGAAGGTGATTGCCTCTTCATTAGACGAAAATCTCTGTACTCCGAGCGCAATTTTCAGATGAGGGGAAAAAAAAGTCGCTTGGGACTAGATCTAGGTGAGTAAGCAGATGATCAAGCAGTTCAAACCGTAATTCGTGGATTTTTGCCATTGCAACCGCTGAGGTGTGAGACGGCGGGTTGTTTACAGGATTTTTTTTTTTTTTTTTTTTTTTTTTTTTTTGCAAGTGTGGCCGTTTTTCTGCAAGTTCTGTCTTCAGCTTGTCAAGTAATGATGCGCAGTATGCCGCTGTATGTTTTCTCCTTTTTGAAGATACTGGATTAAAATAACTCCATGACTATCCCAAAAAACAGTCGCCATCACTTTCCCAGCCGAAAAAAGCAGTGTTTGCACTTTGTTGGAGCTGGTTCCTCCTTTACAGTCCACTGTTTGGACTATATTTTTGTTTCAGGCGTATAATGGTGTATCCAAATTTCATCTACAGTAATTAATCGGTGCCAAAACTCGGATGTATTGAGTTGGAAATGTTATTTCAAACAGGTTTTTGGTTTAATGTGAGGAAACACGGCACCCAACGCGCGGACAGCTTTCTCATGTCTAAATGTTGATTTAATATGTGGCAAACACGTTCCTTTGACATGTTCATAGCCTCTGCTATCTCTCTCACTTTAATTCGGCGGTCTTCTAGCCCCATTTGGTGAACTTTGGTGAGGTTTTGGTCGGTAGTTGCAGTTTTTTGGTCCTCCCGAACGTTCATCACTTACAACCGCGTTTGAATTCAGCTGCCCAAAATTTCACTGTGGTAAGTGATGGTGCAGAGTCCCCATACATAGAATCCAACTCATCTTTGATTTGCGTAGGGGTATTGCCTTTCAAAAACAAATATTTAGTGACAGATCGATACTCGATTTGGTCCATTTTCATAAGAACACACACACCAACTCACTCAAACAACTGTTACATAACTGGGCGTCCAAAATGGCTGAAACTTTGGTGAGTAACTGTCAACAGATAGACAGCGAAATTCATTAGCTTTTATTTACGAGTGCTGCCACCTTCATGTTGAGCTCGGAAACATTTCAGACCACCCTCGTACATGCGTACCTGTACACAAATAACATTATAAAACTGCGCTTCTGGTTTCAAGGTAACTCCAGATAATCTTACTTTCGAAATTGCAAAACTGTTGCAGCCAAATTAAGGACAAGAAGATTTTCACTTTTAATATTCAGAAAAAAATACACGATGTTACATTTATGTATTCTGCAGAGTTACTGGCAATGAATTTCTTTGACATTCATGCGCCGATTGAGACATGCAGCATATGAAATAAAACAGAATCTGCTTTTGGAATTGCGGTAGCACTATTGGAAAAGAACGCACTGTAAATTTATTAGATGATTATATGAGTAATCAGTGAACGCAGTGCAGCATCATGCACGAAGTGTGACTGCATCTGTTCAAATAATAGCGCACTTCGTAGTTATTTGTCTTCAAATGCTGTCAGACGGTACTTGCTTCGTCAGTTTTATGCTGCAACTCCATTTGTATTTAAACCATTAAAACGATTTTCGTGTAGAGAATAGTAATAAGGAGTTGTTAAATATTTAAAATGTTTTGTTAAGTGTTCAGTTTTTGGGGAAAAGTAGAACAAACTACAATTAATAAAGAATAACTCCTATAGATGCAATTGCTCGCTACCTTTCTTAACGAAATATTTATTATCCCTTCAGAATCACACTTTCATGAACACAATAGCTACATTAGGTTGCTGGTTTGTCAATTTTAATTACTCTTTATTCGTTACAAAAACAAAATTTTCGCATATTACATATTTCATCGAAAAGATATACATTGCTTTATTCAAGAGGGCCTATAAAATATCTGTAGTACTCTGTAACGTTCTATGGCTTTTCTCAGGATTAGTACTCTGGTTCAGCAGTGTGAATGTTATATGGAAACAATTTTAATTTAGTCTTACAGATCGTAGCTCTCTCCCATCATTGTATTAAACGAGGATATTTATTACTGTCGTCGACTGCCATCCTCTTTCTCTCACTCTCTTTATTTCCCATTATTGTCCGTTCTTGTTTCTATCCCTCCACATTTCCATACTCCCTGTAGAAGACTTTCTCTGTTAATATAAAGAATTAGGCAAATACTTTACTCGCCTGTTTATTAAAAACATGGTTTCTCACTCAATCCACTTAACCACTCTTTCCTCTATGTATAGCTTGTCTATATATGTTTTTAAAAGAGTGATAAAAGTACTTTTCATGAGTGATGTAAACAAATTAAAATACAAATGTTTGTGTATTGCAAATATCTGTCATTTCATTATTTTTGTAATGTGATCGGAACTAAGCGCTAAAAAGCTGAATATTAATATTGTATAAACGACGTTCGAGAAAGTGACACGACGATTTTCAGTAAATTCACCACCCAACATGGAAAAAAATGCTGTTATGTATAATATTCTCACAAGTGTCTATAAAATGCTCACTACAATACCAAAATATCATACTTTAAGATAAATTTTATGATGAGGAAAATATGTGCTCTTTCTGCAGAACTCCGTTGAAACCGTTTGCACTATTAATCGAATTTTATAACTAGTAAAATATAAGCTATAGAAAATACTTACTACACAAAATGTAGATCACGTTAAATCTCACAATGATTATAGCGTTAACCATTTCTGAGATATACTTTATTATGCGTTTTGATCTCAAATTCTTTACATATTTTTCACTGCAAAATCATATGGTTGATTTCCTTTTTTAATTGATCCCTGTTTCGTGATCATTTAACCTCCCCCTTTTAAATAGTTTGAGTATCACTATATCCTTATTCCCTTGGGAATATAACCATATCTGCAAATGTGTATTACGGTTAAAATGAACTAAGTAAACACAAAAATAGGCTATTATAAGAATAGTTTGTTGAATAATGCGTAGAGATATTCATATAAATATTACAGATAGTTTCATTTGGTTGTGTTTTAGCATTGTCATTGCAGGCCCGTTATTCCTTGGTGCGCAACGTTTTCTGGATGAAATGTTGGATGAAACACATTTGACGTTTAAGATCCACGGAGGAGCAAAACAGAGAGCTGTATCTTTTAAAATTTTAGAATATATTGTTCTATTATTTATCCATTAAAATAATGGATGGGCTTCCTGACTATTCTAGTGGATGTGACAGTAACTGTATAATTTATGTGTGATCATGCACAAGAAATGTTTTAGAAAATATTGTTCCATATTTTATCCATTAGTTGGTAGGGCTTCCTGACTATTCTAGTGGATGTGACAGTAACTGTATAATTTATGTATGATAGTGCACAAGAAACGTTGTTTTTTTTTTGTTTTTTTTACTTTTTATTTCAATTGCTCAGCACAGTTGGTGGTATACAAATTGTGGAGCTATATGCATAATTTACATAATAAAATTAAAGTATACAGGGATAGAGGATAATCATATTAGAGTCCTCAAGCAAACTGGTCTGATTAGTGTGAGTATAGCTTAAATAACTTCTTCATTACAGAATCCTGTGGCAAGCGTGCCTTCAGTCTTGGTGCGGAATCAAGGCGGCGTTCCAGTTGGAAGAATAAAGCACCTGATACGTAAGGAAGGTGAGTGCGGGGCGTTCACAGACAATCGTAATATCCTGTTTTGAAACACCTGGAGTCGGTTAACATGAGTAAGTGGAGCACATCCCCATACAGGACTGGCATATAGAAGAAGCGGTCGAGAATACTCTTGTATAGTACAGATGTATCTTTTTATCTTGAAAAGTGCAGAGCGATGCGCAGTGGTATCTGGACGAGTCCACCTCAGAACGTTTGCAACTGGAGGGGAGGGCAGGTGTTTGCGTCATTATCGTCATTTGTTCCGGCGGGCGCATGAAAATTTCACTTGGCGCCGGTTATATGGCCAGCTGGTCATGTGACTCGCCAGAGCGCAAGAAAATAATCTTCTTCCTGTTTTAGTTACAGACATGTTGGGACATGTGATGTGCTTGGTTGTGTGGCTGCGTGCAGCGGTTGTTCCAATGAGAAAACTGTTTTAGTTTATCTCAAATATTAAATGTATTGTTGTCTTCTTCATGATTATTCACATAAGAAATGTAGCGTGTGCAATAAGTTTATCTAGTGATATGAATACAGCTCTATCGAGTAGAGTCCACAAAATCAGTTTCCTTTATTTCTGCATTAAATTAAGCACAACACGAACATTGGTCCTTCACGGGCGGATATTTATTGTGCAACGCAACAGTTTCTTCTGCATAAATGTACATCAGTGGGCCCCAGGACGCCAGGCATTGGGATCTACGCAGCAGATGATCAGCATTTCATTCGCAACGACGCAGAAGCCTACATCGCAACACATTTCAGGTCAGAACATTCCTTTTCTTCCTTTCTCTCCTTTAAGCAAGTCTCATAACCATTCAATATGGAGGAGGATTTGAAAGCTCTTGTCAAAAGAAGGGGTATAATCAAAAGAAAATTTACCTTTGTTCGAAAATTTCTTGATGAATTACCAGCTAACCAGCCTTCACTTAAGTGAAATTTGGGACAAATAATGAAGCTATTGAGACCCAAATTGAATCTCTTGTGGAAGCGGAAACTGAATTAGATATGCATGCAGAACACGAGGAGGAAACAAGAAAGAGTTACATCGAATTGAAGGCTAGGTTAGCTGAATTAATACAGGATCATGAACAGCAAGAAAATGGTTCTGGACATTCGCAGCACACAGTGCAGTTGCAATCGTCACAAGCAGCTAAAGCTATCAAACTGCCTGTGATACAATTACCTAAATTTGAGGGTGATGTCACTCATTTCAAACATTTCTATGACACATTTACAAGCTTAGTGGTAAACAACCAAGCTTTAGATGCTATTCAGAAATATCATTACTTACTTTCCTCTCTCAAGGGACAAGCTCATTCACTAATACAGAACATACCTGTCACTAGTGAAAATTTTGATGTAGCATGGGAGCTCATATGCGCACGCTATAACAATACAAGATTAATAGCTACAGCTCATATAAAAAAATTATTAGCACTACCAGTAATGCATAAGGAAACAGTAAATGAACTATGTACCTTGCTCAACCATTTTCAAAATAACTTGAATGCCATTGAAGCATTAAAACTTGAAGTGCCTTTGCATGAAATCATTTTAATGCAACTTCTCCTAGAACATTTGTCTGACACCACACGCAGAGAATGGGAGAGTAAAATAGATTCTCAAAACTTCCCTTCTTTGAAGGATCTTATGCGATTTTTAGAAGCAAGAGCACACTCTTTTGAATTGCCTGCTAACACTGCATGTAACAAGACGGTAGTTAAGCCTAAGACTGGTTTGCACTCTGCTAAGCCCAACAGCAGAGACAGTAAACATTCTTATTTATCCACGAGTGAACGTGTATGTCCATTTTGTCAGTGCAATCACATGCTACATAATTGTGATGACTTCAAAAACCTTAATGTGCATAAGCGTTGGACTTTCATTAAATCCAAGCGCCTTTGTGCCAATTGCTTTGCTCTTAATCACATATCAAGTAAATGCAATCGTGCCTCATACTGCAGTTGTGGCTCATCCACTCACAGCAAGTTGCTTCATGATAGTAACAGAGAAAATGCTTCACGCGCAACTTCATCTAGTCCTGTAAATGATTCTACTAGAACAATTGACGCGCCATCTAACTACTGTTCTTTTAAATCAAAATCCACACAGCAGGTTTTGCTTGCCACCGCACTAGTGCAAGTGGAAGACAGATATGGCAATCTCATACAATGTAGAGCACTCCTCGACTCTGCCAGTCAATCCAATTTCATAACTGCAGATCTTGCGAAGCGCTTACAGCTTAACAAGGTGACAGCTGATACGCCTATCAATGGTATAAATGGCACTATTTCTACGGCCACTCACCATGTTCAGGCCAATCTGAAATCTATGGTACATGATTTTAAGACCAAAATTGAATGCCTAGTACTTCCTCGTATAACAGGAAAACTACCTTCCACACATATCAATTTGTGCAACTGGAATTTTCCTTCTAGCATTCCATTAGCAGATCCTAGGTTCAACATTCCTGATGAAGTTGAAATCCTAATCGGAAGTTCCTTATTCTTCGAGTTATTGCATGGGAAAACCTTAAAGAAACAAGGACATCCTATACTAGCCAGCACAGCCCTCGGTTGGATAATATCAGGCCCAATTCCAAAATCATCATACAAGTACAAGGCTAAGTCTTCGCCTCAGCATAATTTCTTCATCAGCACTGATAACCTTGACACGGGAGTGCTAAGTGAGCAGTGGAAGGAGGAGGACGTGTGACAGTGTGCTCCTGAGGTGTGAGAGCAAAAGTGACTCAACCAGCAATGGGTGTAGGAATCACAGTTTACAGAGCAAGAATTGGACTCTTCAGGCAAATATTATTCCAAAAAAAAAGGAATGGAAGGCAGTAAGATGGAGGGATTACTATTGATAATCATAATTCTAATGATGTTACTGATAGCTGGAATTGAGCAAAACCCAGGCCCAGAGCAAATACAGGGAATTCTAGCAGAACTGGTGGAGAAAATCAGCAAAATGGATGGTATGGAGCAAAGGATAACGAATAATCTGGATAAGATAGCGAAGGAAATTAAAGATGAAGTTGTTAGAGAAATTCAAAGGATTCGGGCAGACATGGAAGAAATGAGAATAAAAATAGAAAGAGCAGATGAGAGGAGAAGAAGATTTAATTTGGTGTTTATAGGAGTGAAAGAAAGAAGAGGTTTTTGGCCAGTGCAAGAAATATCTCAAATATTGAAAGATAAATTAGAATTAGAGATATACAAAGAGAACACATTCTGTATAAAATATGAAGAAGGTGCAATAACTAGGGACATACACCAGGAAAAAGGGCTAAGGCAAAGGTGCAAGTTAAGCCCAGTTTTGTTTAACTTGTTCATAGATGATATATTGAAAAATATAAGCAATAATAATAATTTCTTGCCGGTAATTAATAATATACAAATCCCTGGATTATTGTTTGCAGATGACTTGGTGATTGGTGCTATTACTGTGAATGGGCTAAAAATATCTTTACAAGAAATAGATAAATATTGTGCAGCTTGGGGCCTAAAGGTGAATAGAGCTAAAACCCAAATTGTAGTTTTTAAAAAAGGTACTAAACTGAGTAAACATGAGAAGTGGTACAAAGAGGGAATCGAATATAAAGTAGTACGTGAATGTAATTACTTAGGAATGAAAATTGATGCAGGAGGAAAATGGGAGAAGCAAAAGAAATGCGCACTGGCAAAAGGGAAAGCAGCAATGACAGCTGTAAGAGGATGTTTGTATAAAACACCTGAAATGGAAATGAAATGGTTAGAAAGGGTATATAATTCGGTGGTTGAGGCACGAATGCTATATGGTATTGAGATGTGGGGGCTAGAAAAGGGATGGGAAGTTTTAGATTATGTACACAGGGGGTT
The DNA here is from genome assembly GCA_030765055.1 of Mantis religiosa. Classification (NCBI taxonomy): domain Eukaryota; kingdom Metazoa; phylum Arthropoda; class Insecta; order Mantodea; family Mantidae; genus Mantis; species Mantis religiosa. The sequence goes on along the minus strand of CM060956.1, from coordinate 116,790,473 downwards.
TTGTAAGGAAGTTCTAGGGCTGCCAATATCAACTGCAAATGAAGTAGCTCTAATTGAAATGGGGAGAGTTCCAAGAAAAGGGTTAGTTATAGAAAGGGCACTAAAATATTGGTATAGGATATTGAATTTAGAGGAGGGCAATATACTGAAACAATGCTTGAAGTATCAAGAACTAAGTTTACCAAATAAAGGATGGGTAAGTAATTTACGAAATAATTTGGAAAATAATGGTATGGGTGATATTTGGAGAAAGAGAGAAACTAATTATAAAGGTTTTTGGAAAGGGGCTAGAATAAGATTTGAAGACATGGAGATCCAGAAACTGTTTAGTCAAATAGCAGAGAAGAGATCACTTGTTTTCTATATTCAATTGAAAAATAGTTGGGGGAGGGAGAGGTATATAGATAGCACTATCAGTGAAGAAAGAAAGGGGTTAGCATGGTTAAGAGCAGGGATATGGAGATTAAGAGGTCAAAGAAATGGATACCCACAAGACGAGTGTCCATTGTGTGGAGATAAAGAGGATATAAAACATATATTGTTTGATTGTAAGGAAACAGAGATGTGGAGGAAAGAATGTCAAATATCAAAAATGAATAGGAGAATCAGCTTAATCAAGGTTTTAAGTAAAAATTATAATAACATAGGTCAGTTTTTAAGTAAGGTTAAAAACAAGTGGTTGTGGACTGTAAAAAGAGAGAAGGAATAATAAGTGACTATTATGTAATAATACATATTGTAACATGTCTGTAAATATACTTAATGGACTGTCCTGTGTAGCAGTGGCCTGGGCCAAAACAGAGGGCAGTCCAAAAATTGTAAAAGCTTAGTACCTCAATAAATATTACATATTACATATTACATAACCTTGACACACAGTTAAGACGTTTCTGGGATTTGGAAGAATTTCCTCAGCATGTTCTTACTAAGGAGGAAAAGGAGTGTGAAGAATACTATGTAAAAACAACCACTCGTAATGCCGATGGTAGCTTTACAGTTCGTTACCCGTCAAGGAGGACAAAAATCGCTTAGGTGAATCTAGACAGCAAGCCATCAATCGCTTTATGCACTTAGAACGACGTCTTCAAAACGACATCACACTTAAAGAAGATTACACTCAATTTCTCTCTGAATATGAACCCATGGGGCACATGAAGCAAGTGTCACCACCAAAGGAAGGCGAACCTTGTTACTTATCTTCCGCATCATGCAGTTTACAAACCTTTGTCTACTACTACTCGCACCAGAGTTGTGTTTGATGCATCTGCGCAGTCATCTTCAGGACTATCCTTGAATGATGTACTGAAGTTGGGTCCTACTATTCAGGATGACCTTATCTCCATAATTTTACGCTTCAGAAATTATCGCTATGCATTCTCAGCTGACATTTCTAAGATGTACAGGCCAGTGAAAATGCATCCTGATGATCAAGATCTCCAAAGAATAGTATGGCGAGAAAACAAAGATGAACCTATCAAGGACTACGCTCTTACTACAGTCACATATGGTACCAAACCTGCATCCTTTTTTGCCATAAGGACTTTGCATCAACTAGCTTCAGAGGAAGAGGCTAAATGTCCACTAGCTACTCAAGCTATCCGTGAATTCTTCTACGTAGATGATTGCTTATGTGGTCATAATGATCTACAGCAAGCTTTACATATTCAGAGGCAGCTACTTCAGATGTTAGACAGTGGTGGATTCCCACTTAGGAAATGGTGTTCTAATCATGAAGATATTTTAAAATCCATTCCACCGGAACACAGATAGACACAACTTCCACTTTCATTGGATAGCAGTGAAAATGCGCATGCTCTTGGTCTCCTCTGGCATCCTGGAACAGATCAATTCCAGATACAAGACAATCCATCTCTTCAGGATAATCTAAATTCTAGCTACACCAAACGAAGCATACTTTCTGTCATATAATTTATTTTTGAACCTTTAGGCCTAGTGAGTCCTATTGTCATAAATGCCAAGATGTTTCTACAATCTCTTTGGTTGGAAAAACTCGGTTGGGATGAATTGATACCATCTCACCTCATCCAACAATGGCTAAATTTCTGCGAGACATTGTCCATCATTCATGCTATACGCATTCCAAGACACATCTTAATCACAGGTACATTAAGGGACATACAAATACATGGGTTTTGCGATGCCTCAGAAAAGGCTTATGGTGCCTGTATTTATCTTCGTTCTATGAACAGCTGCAATGAGGTGAAAACCAGACTTCTTTGCTCCAAATCCAAGGTTGCACCATTAAAGAAACAAACCATTCCTCGGCTGGAACTTTGTGGTGCTTTACTACTCGCTAAACTTTACAAGGTTGTAGCTAACCTTAAGCTGCAGACTTCACAGAACTATCTATGGACGGACTCTATGATTGTTCTAGCATGGATTAAATCCAACCCACACAAATGGAAGACTTTTGTAGCCAACAGAGTTTCACAAATACAAGAGTTATCAGAAACTGCTGCTTAGCGATATGTAGCTACTCAAAATAATCCAGCAGAACTCATTTCGAGAGGAGTTTCAACTGAACCTCTTGTCTCAAATCACTTGTGATGGAAAGGTCCTGATTGGATTTCACAACCCTTTGCATATTGGCCAGAACAACCCAAACGATTAGATATTCAAGATGCCACTGAGCAACGCACTACTGCATGCTTGATGGTCACTACAGAAAGTGATGATATCATTTCTCTTTTTCAAAATTGTTACGCCTGCAGAGAGTGACAGCATACATGCTGAGATTTGCATTCAACTGTAGAAACAGCAACACGAGACGGCAAGGTCCTCTCTCAGCACTTGAGCTTCAACAGTCATTGCACTGCTGCATTAAACTTGCTCAACAATCAGCTTATATCACAGAGTTAACAGAACTTACTGATAAAGGACACGTTCCTACTAAAAGCTCATTGAAATCTTTGCATCCATTTGTCGACAATGAAGATTTACTCCGAGTAAGGGGAAGAATTGACAAGGCTGAAATTCCGTTCCAGTCAAGACATCAGCTCATCTTACCTCCTAAGCATCATCTTACCAAGCTAATTATTGAATGTGAACATGTTAAACTTTTGCATGCTTCCAATCAGCTGCTTACCTCTTCTCTTCGACAGCGGAAATGGATACCGAGAATAGGAGAAACTCTTAAGTCAGTCCTACACAAGTGCCTGCCGTGCTTCAAACTCAAAGCCAAGGGAGCTCAACAATTAATGGGCAATCTACCTACCTACAGAGTGACTCCAGCGAGACCCTTCCTACGAGTTACAGTTGATTACGCTGATCCATTCTTCCTACGTTATGGCTCGCCTCGCAGCAAGAGTCAGGTGAAGGCTTACATAGCTATCTTTGTCTGTTTATCCACAAAGGCAATTCACATTGAGTTGGTTTCAGACATGACTTCTGATGCTTTTGTTGCTGCCTTACGAAGGATTACAGCTAGACGAGGATTGTGTAAAGAGATCCAAGTGACAATGGCACAAATTTTGTAGGTGCTAACAACAAACTTAGAGAACCTAGACTACTTTTGCAATCTCGCAAGCACCAAGAGATTGTACAAGACTACGCTTCATCTAATGAATGCACATGACATTTTATACCACCCAGCTCACCCCACTTTGGAGGATTACATGAGGCTGCAGTGAAATCTATGAAATATCATCTTCGTAGAGTAATGGGTACACAAGTACTGACCTATGAACAATTAACCACATTACTAATTCAAATTGAGGCTTGCTTGAACTCCCGTCCATTGCTACGCCTTACTGATTATCCTTTTGATACTTCCTACCTTTCTCCTGGTCATTTCCTCATTGGAGAACCATTAAATTCCATACCATCACCTTGTTCTGACAATCTGAATCAGTTACAGAAATGGCAACAGCTCCAAGATCGTCTGCAACATCTGTGGTGGCGGTGGTCAACCGACTATCTACATTCACTCCAGCAGAGGCAAAAGTGGTCCAGTTCCGGTGAAAATCTTAAGGCAGACGCCATGGTCCTGCTAATGGAAGACAATTCATCTCCTCTGCATTGGGAACTTGGAATCATCACTGAGACTCATCCTGGTGGTGATGGTTTAGTGCGGGTAGCTACAGTGCGAACTTCTAAAGGTGAATATAGGCGTCCCATTGTGAAACTGTGTCCTCTGCCAGTTCAAGAACAACAGTGATATTTTTCAAAGTGTGCCTATGTTAAATTAAAAAACTGTTCAGTTTTTTGGGCCCCAGTATGTTTGCGCCATTATCGTCATTAGTTCCGGTGGGCGCATAAATATTTCACTTGGCGCCGGTTATGCGGCCAGCTGGTCATGTGACTCACCAGAGCGCAAGAAAATAGTATTCTTCTTCCTGTTTTAGTTACAGACATGTTGGGACATGTGATGTGCTTGGTCGTGTGGCTGCGTGCAGCGGTTGTTCCAATGGAAAAACGGTTTTAGTTCATCTCAAATATTAAATGTATTGTTGTCTTCTTCATGATTATTCACATAAGAAATGTAGCGTGTGCAATAAATTTATCTAGTGATATGAATACAGCTCTATCGAGTACAGTCCACAAAATCAGTTTCCTTGATTTCTGCTAAAATCAGGTTTTGCAGAGCAGTTATCCGGGAAACCTGCTCTCGGGGAATGCTAAAGTACCTGGGCGCTGACCCTTACTACCTGCTTGAACATTTTCATCCCGTACTGACACTTTTAGAACCAAACTAAGCCAACACTAGATGTACCTTTTTAACATGGACTGATTTCCAAATTATATTATTTCAATATTCTGTGTATTTACAGTTTCGGCTTCAAATGCCCCCCATAAGCATTGTCATATTATTCCATAGTATTGCAATTTTTATGTCTTGCCCGAAATTAAATATTTTCAATAAAATCCCACGACCGATCGGCAAACCTTGCGTTAATTACATAAAATTTCACAATTTGTTATTATTTACAATTCTGGCATAGTGGTAATCTTCCTGTCACATCGATTGTATTATATTACCGTTTACATAGTGAAAATGAACAACTATACACTTGACAACAATAAATGTACATACTTATACCCTTTTCTATTCCTGCAATCATATCTCCATTGCTGTTATCGTCTCTTATATACTAATATTTACATTTTTTTCGTCTCTTCTGCTTCTATATAATATGTTGCAGGAGTTTTTGCTGGTTAATATTGTTTTAGTCTCGTCTCATAGAAACACGATTTTTTTTTCACTTCACTTTGTTCACTTTTGTTATCACACGAGTATTTTGCTTATTGTTATGGTAATCACATTATATTATTATTAATAATTACATTTCTTTCATCTTAACCTAATTCGGTCCGTATTCTAATGTTCTAACCAATCTCAGTGAGTTTACCGTTTACATTTCTCTGGAATTACTTTATATTTCTCTAAAGGGTCATATCAGTTGTTTGTGCCAGCGACCAATAGATTTCTTGGTTTTTCTATCAACTAATTCATACGTGTGCCCCACGAATTTGGCTGTAATTATTGCAGGACCTTTATATAATAACTCTAACCTATGGTTTCTTCCTTTGAGGGCACTTGATAATTTATGGTCTCTTGTGAGGACGAGATCACCTATATTCGGCTCCCATTTATGCTTTCGTTTCTTTACCCTTGTCTTTCTCTTCTCTGCTTTATCTTTCAACCTCTCGAAAGCAATTTTCACCCTTTGCTCTTCCGACAAAATATTATCGTTTTCCTGGATGGCTTTAGGAATTTCTTTAAATACTATTTCTGGTTCTATTCCCAGCAGTAATTGTATCGGTGCGAAGCCTGTTGTCAGGTTAATAGTATTATTCAGTATCTTTTCAATCACCGCACAATATTTCACCCAATTCTTGTGATTATGGTGAGTGAGTACCCGAAAAAATGTCCCTATATCTTTCAAAATGCACTCTGCAGGGTTTCCAGAAGGAAAATAAGAAGAACAATGATATAGTTTAGTATTACGATCATTTAATGTCGCCCTGAATACTTTGCTGCGATGTACGGTCGCGTTATCTGTCAACACTGCCTCGATCTCTTCGTACTTAGGTATGTAGTCATTGACTATTTTGCTCACACAAGTTTTCCTTGTAATGTTTTTCACTGGATAAATTTTCACAAATTTACTGAATACATCATATACCACGAAAATATATCGGCACCCAAATTGACCCTTCGGCATTTCTCCATGAGCATCGGCGGTAACTAAAGCGTTCTTCCGGTCTCGTATAATCGCTTGCGGTTCAGTATTATATTTTACATTGAAAGGCTTGGCCCTCTGACAAAGCTCGCACGTCGAACACACTTTCCGGACTTTTCTTGCCAGTCGCTTGATATAAAAATGCTCGCTTATCTCTAAAATCAGCCTATCACTTCCCATATGCGCTAGAGACTTATGATATGCAAGGATAAAATTATGGTGTAAAGACTGGGGTATTTACACTTTGGTTCTATCCTGCCATGTAACTTATACAGTTTCCCTTCATATATTCATACAGTCTCCGACGTAGTTTCCGTAATGGGTTTGGCGGTCATTAATTGCTTCTTAAGTTCTTCATCCTCGCTGTGTAATTTTGGTATATTTTTCAACTGTTTAGATAATCCCCGTCCCTCTATCGTATCTAAGTATAAAACTGTCACATTTTGCTTCGTATCATTAATGGTATCAGGTATTGACTGGTTCTCTTTCATTCTCGACAACAAGTCACTGAAAATGTTTTGATTTCCAGGTATATGTTTTATTTCTATCTTGTGAGATGTAATTTCATGGGTATACCTGGAAATTCGAGTGTTTGTCAGTTTACACGTATTCATGAAAGCCAAACTTACGTGGTCAGTGTATACTGTGACGGGTTGGTTGAAAATATATTCCCTAAATTTTGTCAATGCGTAGAATATGGCTCCGATTTCCTTTTCAGTAGTACACGCTTGCGACTCTGTTCTAGAAATGCTTCTCGAGGCTACTGCGATTAAGTGACTGTGGTCATTCTCATCTTTCTGAGTCAAAATAGCTCCATATCCTTTACCTGATGCATCAGTATAAATTATGTACGGTAAGTCTTCCCTCGGTTTCTCTAATAAAATGGAGGCCGCGAACAACCTTTTAACTTGTGAAAAAGCTTCCTCTTGTACCATTCCCCATCTCCATTTCTCATCCCTTTTTAACAATTCTCGCAACGGGGTTACTACTTACGCAAAATCGACTATAAATCTAGACTGCTAGTTGAGTATTCCTAAAAATCTCCTGAGTTGTTTTATATTTCTTGGTGCAGGAATCTTATTAATGCTTTCTATTCGAGCCGGGTTCGGTCGAATCCCTTCTTCAGAAATAATATATCCCAAGAATTCAGTATGTCCAATAAAAAACGCTGTTTTGCTGGGTGTAACTGTCATGTTAGCTTCTTTAAGTTTACTTAGGACATACCTTAAATGTTCAAGGTGATCTTCTACAATATCGGAAAATACGATGAAGTCGTCAACATATTGAGCTACAAATTTCTTTAGTGTTTCTCCGAAAACTTCATATAACGCCCTTAACAATGCGCCTCCACTCGTCTTCAACCCGAAGGCACAAACTTTAAATTGATAAAGCACACCAGAGTGCAAAAAAGCAGTATATTTCCTCAGATCTTCCCTCAACGGTATTTGCCAGAAAGATGACGTTAAATCTAGCGCCGAAAAGAACTTTCCTTTACGAAGTTTGTTCAAAATCACATCCACACTTTCTGGTCGAAATCTATCAGGCGTAACTCTAACCTTCCCATTGCTTTTGTGTACTATTCATAATGGGTTAATGTATTCGGATGTAGAAATTTCAATTACGCCGTCTGATAGCATAGTTTGTATCACTTTGTCGACTTCGTTTCTAATTGCATACGGTATCGCTCGAGCTTTATGGGAGTAGGGTTTTATATCAGTCACCTCGAAGGAATGAGTATAATTAATGCACCTTCCAGGCTTCTCGAAGAACACTTCTCTGTTTTCCATAAGAATTTCCCATAGGTCACGTTTCTGCTTTTCAATCAGCCTACACGCTTGGTTTACGCGCTCTCTTAATAAATTTTCTAATTCGATACGGTCATTCACCCGTCGTTCACTGTTATTTTCCTATCATTCGAGTATAATCTGGGATACTTTTTACTCTCCATTTCTTCAACATAATCACTTCGATCATCATATCTTTCGTAAGGGACGTTTTCCACGCGGTCTTCATAGTATTTTTCTAACTTCACGTCTGCTAATTCCATTGCCCCAATATTTATTACCTCTACGAAGAATGTTTCCTCTTGAATTTCTTCCTCTATTTTATCCCCTGCAATTACACCTGAATTACTCTCTTCTAAGAAAGGTACGACGATGGTGTCTTGTTCCGCGTCAATTTTCAAAAATCTATGTTCAAAATTTACAACAGCGTTCCAAGCATATAAACTATCACATCCAATTATAAGATCCGTGACCAGCCTAGGTACAACCAAAAATAATAAACTAATACATTTTTCACAAATTTTGGTATCCACCATAACCTGGAATTTTACCCTCCTTTCTCTTGCCCACAGCAACTGAGCAGTATACTCCGTGTACTGGCAAGGACATTACATTCAAACCGCTACTCAAAAAACCTTCGTATAATTTTTGAGAACATACAGTGGTGTTCGCAGAAAACTGTTTCCCACTAATGCTGACTTTTATTTTTGGTGGATCTATTAGAATTTTATCTTCTATTTTATTCGTTCCCTCTTATGTCGTTTTATCAACATTTGCCTTCTCTGAACCCTACTTTGCGTGTACTCATCAGAATAGGGATACTTCCCAATCCTCACTGAAGGCGAGCTTCATTGGTTGCGAAGTTTTCCGTTGTCTTGCTGATGGCTCCTGTTCCATTATTAACATTAATCGAAGGTCCCGGGTTCGCTTCCTGGTCACTTCTGCTTGCCATCCATTGCGTAGTAGTTTTAATAGCGTCTACCCTGTCTTCCCGACACGGTGAATTTCTACCACTTCTAGTTCTTTCTTCTTGCCTAGGGGAATGAGGTCTATATATACTTTTATGGCTGTGATTTTCGTTATAAGTCTCTCCGGAATAACGCCTGTATCTGGGCAATTGGCCCCCCCCCCCATATCTCTCGAAAATCTCGCCTGCATGAAATTTACTTGTGCATTTCGTCCTCTTTGAAATGTCGCATATCTTCCCCTATGGTTATTATCGAAATGGTTTCTTCTTCTACTATCAAAATTACTAGCACTTTTCGGTACGGGACCATGATACCTTTCTCGTGCATCATAATTTCTACCGTTTCCTGACTGTGCCCCCTGCCCGAAAGACTTTGTAGGACTTCTCTCGTATTTTGTAAAACCTTTCTCATTACTTGCAGCATTCTGGATTTTGTTTCTTTCTAACGCGGTCAAAAAGTCTATCATCGCGGCAATCGTGACTGGTCTAGCGATAATTAAATAATGTTGAATTGTTTCCGGAAAGTGATTGGTCACCTGATTAATCAATTCACATTCGGGTATGGGTGGTTCAATCATTCGGGATCTTCTGGCTACTCCCATGAAATAATTCACCATTGAGCGTTATATTTTCCATTACTTAATTCCGCCCTTATGCTTGCCTGTCGAGTTGCACCCCAGTACCGATCCAAAAGTATGTGCTTAAAAGTTTAATAATTTTGTTCTAGCCCTACAGATAATTCCAGCCAATTCGAAGCGTTACCCTTGAAACATTTGCGTACTACCGTCATTTTATGCCCTTCACAATAAAATATTCCTGCAGATTATAAATGAACGTTTTTGGATCGTCAGAATCTTCGTCTTGAAATGTTGGTGGAGATATCTCACTGAGAATATGGTTAGGCCATGGTACATTTGAACCGCCATTTCTCATTCTATTCTGGTTGTTACTACCTGAAGTACTCGGACCTAAGTTTACCATAGGAATGTCAGCTGACGCATTTGGCGCTGCCTCGTTTCTCGCTGTCTGACCACTTATACTACTAGCTGAATTACTACTGTTATCTGAGATGCTTACCCTTTCAAGCAACTCTTTAATCTTGTCACCAACTTCGTCCATTCCTACTGTTAATTTTCTATTCTCTTTTTCCGAAACTTCTAACCTCTTTTGATGTACTTCTAACGTTTTACCTATACCTTCCCTTTCTTTTGTTAATTCTTGACTTATTTCTTCCCTAAGCTTTCTATTCTCCTTCTCTAGCCTTGCACTAACCTCTTGTCTAACACTTCTAAGTTCTTCACCAATTCCTGTATTAATATCTTGTTTTACAATTTTTATTTCCTCCCTAACCTGCTCATGATTTTCCCTAACCTCCAATCTTAAGTTTTCAATTTCACTCATAACCTCGTCCTTAAAACTTTCTAGAACTTTCTGTTGATTTTCTATTATATTCTTACTACTAATTTTCATTTCCTCCCTGAAGTTATTCTCTAATTTTCCTAGATCTTCCCTACTAGCCTTCATCTCTTCCCTGAAGTTATTCTCTAATTTTCCTATATCTTCCATACTAGCCTTCATCTCCTCCCTTAACTCATCCTGACTATTTTCTAATTTTCACCGAAGCCGTGTATCAGTGCGACTCCAACACCTGATTGTTCATAGTACTACGCTGAGTTGAAACTTCTCTGCCTACATTACTTTCCCCTAACTGTTCTGCATTGCTTTGCACATTCCTAACACCCACATTTTCTACATTACACAAAACACTATTTACATCACCCTCCTGAACATCCATATTTACATCAGCGTGCTCTAACATTTTACCACTTCTCAAATACATGTATTCTTTTACTCAGTACCTTTTATCTGCTGCCTGCTGCTGCTGTTGTCGATCCTCTTGGTCCTCGTGGTCCTGGTTGCCTCGTTGTCTGCTAATCTGCTGCTCTGATGTTCAGCTCTACTGTAGTCTGGTTTTACTGCAGTTCGGGCCCCAGTTGGTGCGCCATATGCAGCGGCTATTAAACAAATACGTGGTTGATCTGTCGTCTCGTCGCTGCTTGGTAGAATGTGGAATACTATGACTCCACGTTCGATTTCGCTATTACGAGCGAAATGCTGCTTCTCGTTGTTTTATTTTCCTCAGCTGCTCCGCATAGATCTTAAACTCTGGGTATGCGTGGGTTTTGCACAGATAAACCAGAGCTTTCCTTTAAATGCTGCTTATTCACACAACTTTGAATAAAGGTTTGCCGATATGTCGTTACTACGACTGCAGAGTAAATTCACTAACTTATCGCAGTGTAATATACTGTCGGTCAGTGACGGCCAACAGCCACTGGACCAACCTCCTTCGACGAGAGTTGCTACGCAAGTGTCCCTCTCTTCCTCTACCAGTTTCAGTGCGAATCTTAGCGTCACCACGCCAAGTGAGCGCCCTTTCACTTTTCTTAATCGATCAGGTTTTGCAGAGCAGTTTTCCGGGAAACCTGCTCTCGGGGAATGCTAAAGTACCTGGCCGCTGACCCTTACTACCTGCTTGAGCTTTTTCATCCCGTACTGACACTTTTAGAACCAAACTAAGCCAACACTAGATGTACCTTTTTAACATGGACTGATTTCCAAATTATATTACTTCAATACTCTGTGTATTTTCAGTTTCGGCTTCAAAATCTAATTTGGATGTTTTAATTCAGAAGTAGTTAGGCGAACTATGAATAATTTTTAAAGCACAGAAAAACAAAGACCAACTTTGAAGAAAGTGCTTATGAAGCTAAAAATTCTACTGACTTCCAGGGCAATATCTGAACATTAAGAAGAGTTCTTTTGAAGCTAGGATTATTTGAAAAAAAAAAAAAACACCAAGCGTGACAGACACATTTTAATCGAACATCACACCATACGTGCAAAAAGGCTTAAGTATTTACGAAATATTCGGAGATATCGAAGTGAATTTTATATAGTTTATATAGATGAAACATATAAATACAGCATATACTGGACCATATGCCTGGAGTAAAATACGTTACAGGGACTCTGCAGCGATATTGAAAGGCCGACAGTTGTTTATCATGCCTGCTGGAGGAGAACAGGGTTTTGATCCAAATGCCTATGTACTATTTAAGATCCAACTAAAGCGTGGAGATTACTACCGTAGTAAGAATTACAACTTAGTTTATAAGAGCTGCAAAACTATCTTCGAGAATGAAATTTGTTTTTAGACACCTTATGCACCGCCCTCCCCTCTCGTAATCTTACGCGTGTGACTCATTGTGGACCTAATAGTGGACCGAACTACAAAGCCCGGGCCTTAAAGTACTTACAGCATAGTAAGTCGCCATTAAGGTATTTGTCTCATGCGTTTATGAGAACTCCTAGTGGTTTACCGGGAGAAACATGTGTCAGTTGGAGAATTTAATGTCATGTTGGCTCGTTGGCCATAGTAGCTCAAAATGATTAGAGCGGCTGGACGGAAACCAGAAGATCCGTGGTTCAAATCCCGGCTATGGCATTGAATTTTTCAGTCTGGCTCAACCCTTTCATGGTGCGTCCTACACACGGTTAGTGTGAAAGAACAATTCATTTCCATTAATTGTAACCAATTACGCTTACTTCATTCAGCAATTTCTGCGAAGGTAGCTTCTAAAACATCCAGAAGGAAACTAAAATTGAAGAAAACTGCTGCAGAAGAGAGAGGGTTTTAGTCTGCTTCAAGGCATGTAGCTGAGAACCAAAATGTTTAGGATTTTAAAATTTGATTTACTCAGTTATATTTTTTTCAACAATTTTTGTCATTTAAAATGTTCCACACGATGCAATTTTGATCAGTCCCTCTAAAATTTTCAACACATGTTCTTAGAGAGCATAAAAAGGATTCTATCATATGAATTTTTAATATTCAGTACATTTTTAAAGTTATTGATATAAAAAGTCTACGGTTTAATCATTTTTGGCTTTTTTGTTTGCTCCATACCTAATTTTTCCCTCTGTAACTATAGGCATTATAAGAAATTTTGATGATAGATCTCTTCTTCATAACCATCTGAACATTTTTAGGAATAGGAAAATTACAATTTTGAAAATTTTCATCACCTGGAGCTGTTTGAATTTTGCCCAGATTTTGAAATTCGCAAATTAATTACTCAAAAACTATTCAAGATATAAAAACCAAATTAGAATTCTGTGTCCACTATGCAGCAGAACTAAGTGGTGAAAATTTCAGCAAGATTGGCTGAAAATTGCTGGGTTTGGGGTTTTCGGTGCTGCATCCCCTTAAGGAACATAATTTTCTAAGAACTTTACATGGTATTGTAAGTATTCTTGGTTCTCCAAAAGCGATTAAAGTAAAATCTGTTTCTTCTTTTAAACTGCGGCTAATTGATCTTCCAATATGATCAATGATTACAGATAACACAGATCAAAAACTTTAAATTCTGTAAATAAAGCTTTCAAAATAAGTCATTTCATGCATTTCAGTACGCTACAGATTTTAGATTTTACTGGGATCCTAGAGCGTAAGTATACAACGTATTAGAATTGCATGCATTTCCAGATTGCTAAGAAAGAGGTAAAGAAACATATGATCTGTGAACACAGCAGTAGTCTATTATGCTAACACCATATAACTTTCATATCCCATGAATGCGGATTGAAATTTGGTGACAAAAAGTATAAACGTCAATTATCTCCTTTTAACAATTTAAAAATTCTTTTGAAATCTCTCAAAGCCTCTAGACTTTTTTTTTTTTTTTATGATTTTACGTCCTTCAACGTTGAGTCATATCGGACGGTGAATGAAATGGGTGAAATGATGCTCAAATGTGTCAGGATTTTCAAGAGTAAAATGCTAAAAAAGATCTTTTGAGTGATCCTCCAGATTACCACAGTCATACCTACTTCCCTTGTAGATTTGTTTATAAATTAAAACGGGTATAAAATTAACCTACTTACAGCGATTGCTATCAGAAAGATACACACAGAGTACTTCATGATTGTTGCTCCTGAAACAATGTTCCGACCAGTAGTGAATGGAAGGTGCAGACCGAACTATTTTTGCCAGGTTTTATATGCTGCAGAACACGTGCTGATAGACTGTTGCAAACTGTTCTAATAATGATTATAACAAACAGATTGGAACAAATGTTTTCCAACAATTATTGCGCTTCATCGATTTCAGTGTCAGATCAATTAAGTAAGAGAAGTGTTGCCTCCTACCCTATTGTAATTCTTTTAATTTTTAGTGGAATGTTAGAAAGAAGGTAAATATATATTCACGTTTTAAATATATAGAAAAGAAAAGCATAAAAACACGGTTGATTAATTTAGTTTTCAAATGTTTCATTTAACATTTCAAAGCCTCATGCACTAAAAAGATTTAAGTTCAGCAACTTTTATGCTCGGTGGCCAAGCTGCTCCATGGTTTACGTAAACACATATTCCTTCCTGCGTGAAAACAGTTGCAGAACGCAATGGGGCAATTCAGTTAAACATTCAGCAGTGACGCGAACAGCCTCCGAACCACGAGGGACGGTGCCCAGGCTTGAACCAGCGGTTGTACTCCCTGATAGCAGACAAGAGCAGTACTTTCTGTACCACATACAGTAACTGGCGCAAGTATTGTATTCCACCCAAAAATTCTATTCCAAAATTTTCAGTGGAGATAAAGCTTTGAGGTCGCCTGAATCCAAAAGATGTATTTTTGAAAAATACCCCTATGTGTGTGTGTATGTCCGTGTGTCTCCGAACAGCGTAAATCAAAAAGAAAAAGTAGGTTAATTATAAAATTTAGTACTTCACTTCACCATCATCCAAGGACGACACGAAGATTTCCATAAAATATTGTCCGAAAATTGTGATTTTTCTCCAAAATGTCTCTATTATATTTAAAATATCATAGTATATTGAGATATTTTCATGTCAAATGAAACGTATATGGGAAATTTTGTAGAAATGCCCTCAGAAGACGTTTATATTCCGGATAAATTGTGTTTAACTCGGAAACTGTTAGGGATAAAATAAATCGTATACGCCAGTAACGCAGATATTGTTACAACACAAAATCAGAATTTGATACTTTTTTTTTCCTATTTTGTTAAATAAACAGATTTGAATTATTCCTTTTTATCTGAATTTTCCCAAATGGAAAGCCCTTATTTGCTTTTTAAGCTTAAATCTTACTGTGTTCTCATATTAATCTTGCATCTACAAGAAAATTAGCGGAAAAGACAACGTTTATCGCGATTGGCTTGAAGTAGAGCAATAAGCATTTGCAGGTATAGTTTTACAAGAGCAGAGAAAATCATATGAGTGCAATACACCACACATTTTGCATTCTAATTATGATGCAAGTGTCAAATGTTACGGACAAAAGACATAAATGTGTATGTGTAGTGTTTAACGTACGCTTTTACTACATACGGCACCGCAGGTGGTGACACTGATGACACATGAGATGAAGATGGAGCTCCGGTGGAATGAGATGGCGGGGTAAACCGGAGGTCCCGGAGAAAACCCGCCCCAGCGCCGTGTTGTCCACCAGAAGTCTCACTTTGCGGTCGCCTGGGATCGAACCCGGGCCGCCTTGGTGAGAGCCAAGCGGTCTAACCACTGAGCCACGGCGTGGCCCAAAAGCCATAAAGATAACCATGCAAACATGAGGGCACGTTGTAAACTATTTGTTTTGTTTGATTTGCATTGTTGTTGTTCTATTATTATTTACACTCGTATTGTTGTTATGTTTCTTATTAGTACAGTGATTAACTAGTGCGGTTATAGTTCATTGTTTTAGCCTAATGGAAACAACTTCGAACACACTTTGCTTAAACTTTCTGTTTTGTTACACTCAATGCGCTCTGAAGCTCTTTATTAGAAGCTGCACATGTACCTAGTGTTTGTGATGAGGTTTGGTTTTGCGGACAAGTCTCTTGTGTCCTTTAAATATGTATTGACATATTGGCAGGACAATGTAGGCAAATATACCCTTACGTAACGCGCTACCTGATGAGCCCAATCGTAACTCAAGTCTCAGCCTAAAATATATTTAAAGGTTTGAATTCAGAGGAAGCAAAAGCATCGCTCATTCCTTACTTTATATAACTGAAGTAACCAAATAGCCTGTGTTGCTGGTTCATTCACACAAGACGAGTTCATGAATATTGCTCTGCTGTATTTCCACTTTGATCTCAGAATCAAATTTTTGTGTGGAATGTAATAGTTTTCGTACCTAATATAGGTAAGGGGTAGAGAAAGTAAAAACAGCCGTGGGTGGATATGACAAGTCGGATACAAATCGTCATTCAATTACCGATCTAAAAAGTAAGTTTATTCTTCCGAAAATAAAGACTTTCTAACTACAGTGTAAAACATGCAAGATATTTTCGGTTATCTCCTATTTCCAGGGAATACACACGCTGTTTGAATCCTGGGAAGTTCTTCCCTTTGCTCGGAGCAGAAGCAAATTGTCTTGCGCCTCTTCGTTCCTTTAATGGAATGGTCCTGCAGTCTTCTAACGCACGAAGGGATATCTGCTGCTTAAGTGGAAGACGGAGCACTTGCTATAACTAAAAGAATCCAGGTCTAAATGTAATTACTTTCTTAAGAATAGAGCTTGTTCTTCGTTTTCTCTCTTTACCTGCCAACTGCCTCTCATTTCTTTCAACCGAGGGAAGTGGCACCGCAGTAACTGTGCGGCTTACTTTCCGGAGGTCCCCGTTTCGGTCCCCACCGACCGTGATCTTTAACCTGGGTTTTTGTCGTTTCCCCATGACATTTATATGAATGCTCTGGTGCTTACTTTCATACCACAATTTACTTTCCATTCCTTTCCCTCACCCCGTTTCCATATCATGTTTCAAGCTCGTTTGTGTATGTCTATGATGACTGTAAGTTGCCATTGCTATTCTCGGCCGTAGGTGCGTTGTGTAGTCACGTCATCATCTGCAGGGGCGCCTGGTGATAGTATTGGTGGCTGAGCACAGTGGTCTGGCGCCGGGATGAACAACTCTCAGCACTTCCGCGTCTCTTTGTAGCCTGTCTGTTTGGGGCACTGTTTGCCTCACTACATCCTTTCCTCCTGGCGAGGTGACCCCTCTTCCTCTTCACTGTGCCTTCTTCTTTATTCCACTTTCTGCCTCTTCACTGCCCTCACCACTTTCCTTCTGTATTCTCGTTACATGACATCGATAATATTACTATGTTATATTTCGAAATTGAATAGTAAAATCTTTTTTTCTTGTTTTTATAAAAATAAAAGTGAACATTAAGCTTTTGCACTATACAGAATGTTGCTTTTTTCTCGTACCTTCATTGCAGTGCTAACTTATACACTCTCGTGTAATAAATTAAGATTTTATTTTGCACACTCCTTAAGTGGTATGTTTCTTAGCATCCCAAGAACGAGCATCCAGTTTTGCTCAGAAAGCTTTCATCGGGGTCAAGACTCCTTTATTGGCCGTAAATCTACGAAATGGAAGGACCGGCTTTGCTCCCCTTTCGAAGGAAGGCATACTAAGGATTTGAATTTCCAAAAAATCCATCGCTCACCGCCAAGTGTAAACATGTGACGTCTGTATAACTCTTACAAAAGTTATTAGAAATACTATATTTAAACTTTTTCTTGCATAGAATTTTCCAAGAAGCTAATAGCAAGTGAAATTACTCGAAATATTTCCAATTCTTAATTTTGTGCCGCAATTGACTATTCTTTGAGGACGCTACAAAAACAATATGGCCCATTTCCTGAAGAGGTCATAGGGTATAATTCCGTGATAATAACCATGATTCTGTTGCACACACACACACACACACACACACACACACACACACACACACACATACACTCACACACACGTATAAACATATATACTTAATAGGTGGTCTTAAAAGTTTCCGACCTAATAAAGATAAAAGACATCTTTTTTTTTAGATTTTTATTTTTATTTTTCAACATAGTCTCTTAGTGACACTACACACTTCTCCCAGCGATGCTCCCATCTCTGTAATAGATCCAAATAGTACTCGGCGTTTCTCTCTGCAAGATAATTGTTCACGAAGGTGATTGCCTCTTCATTAGACGAAAATCTCTGTACTCCGAGCGCAATTTTCAGATGAGGGGAAAAAAAAGTCGCTTGGGACTAGATCTAGGTGAGTAAGCAGATGATCAAGCAGTTCAAACCGTAATTCGTGGATTTTTGCCATTGCAACCGCTGAGGTGTGAGACGGCGGGTTGTTTACAGGATTTTTTTTTTTTTTTTTTTTGCAAGTGTGGCCGTTTTTCTGCAAGTTCTGTCTTCAGCTTGTCAAGTAATGATGCGCAGTATGCCGCTGTATGTTTTCTCCTTTTTGAAGATACTGGATTAAAATAACTCCATGACTATCCCAAAAAACAGTCGCCATCACTTTCCCAGCCGAAAAAAGCAGTGTTTGCACTTTGTTGGAGCTGGTTCCTCCTTTACAGTCCACTGTTTGGACTATATTTTTGTTTCAGGCGTATAATGGTGTATCCAAATTTCATCTACAGTAATTAATCGGTGCCAAAACTCGGATGTATTGAGTTGGAAATGTTATTTCAAACAGGTTTTTGGTTTAATGTGAGGAAACACGGCACCCAACGCGCGGACAGCTTTCTCATGTCTAAATGTTGATTTAATATGTGGCAAACACGTTCCTTTGACATGTTCATAGCCTCTGCTATCTCTCTCACTTTAATTCGGCGGTCTTCTAGCCCCATTTGGTGAACTTTGGTGAGGTTTTGGTCGGTAGTTGCAGTTTTTTGGTCCTCCCGAACGTTCATCACTTACAACCGCGTTTGAATTCAGCTGCCCAAAATTTCACTGTGGTAAGTGATGGTGCAGAGTCCCCATACATAGAATCCAACTCATCTTTGATTTGCGTAGGGGTATTGCCTTTCAAAAACAAATATTTAGTGACAGATCGATACTCGATTTGGTCCATTTTCATAAGAACACACACACCAACTCACTCAAACAACTGTTACATAACTGGGCGTCCAAAATGGCTGAAACTTTGGTGAGTAACTGTCAACAGATAGACAGCGAAATTCATTAGCTTTTATTTACGAGTGCTGCCACCTTCATGTTGAGCTCGGAAACATTTCAGACCACCCTCGTACATGCGTACCTGTACACAAATAACATTATAAAACTGCGCTTCTGGTTTCAAGGTAACTCCAGATAATCTTACTTTCGAAATTGCAAAACTGTTGCAGCCAAATTAAGGACAAGAAGATTTTCACTTTTAATATTCAGAAAAAAATACACGATGTTACATTTATGTATTCTGCAGAGTTACTGGCAATGAATTTCTTTGACATTCATGCGCCGATTGAGACATGCAGCATATGAAATAAAACAGAATCTGCTTTTGGAATTGCGGTAGCACTATTGGAAAAGAACGCACTGTAAATTTATTAGATGATTATATGAGTAATCAGTGAACGCAGTGCAGCATCATGCACGAAGTGTGACTGCATCTGTTCAAATAATAGCGCACTTCGTAGTTATTTGTCTTCAAATGCTGTCAGACGGTACTTGCTTCGTCAGTTTTATGCTGCAACTCCATTTGTATTTAAACCATTAAAACGATTTTCGTGTAGAGAATAGTAATAAGGAGTTGTTAAATATTTAAAATGTTTTGTTAAGTGTTCAGTTTTTGGGGAAAAGTAGAACAAACTACAATTAATAAAGAATAACTCCTATAGATGCAATTGCTCGCTACCTTTCTTAACGAAATATTTATTATCCCTTCAGAATCACACTTTCATGAACACAATAGCTACATTAGGTTGCTGGTTTGTCAATTTTAATTACTCTTTATTCGTTACAAAAACAAAATTTTCGCATATTACATATTTCATCGAAAAGATATACATTGCTTTATTCAAGAGGGCCTATAAAATATCTGTAGTACTCTGTAACGTTCTATGGCTTTTCTCAGGATTAGTACTCTGGTTCAGCAGTGTGAATGTTATATGGAAACAATTTTAATTTAGTCTTACAGATCGTAGCTCTCTCCCATCATTGTATTAAACGAGGATATTTATTACTGTCGTCGACTGCCATCCTCTTTCTCTCACTCTCTTTATTTCCCATTATTGTCCGTTCTTGTTTCTATCCCTCCACATTTCCATACTCCCTGTAGAAGACTTTCTCTGTTAATATAAAGAATTAGGCAAATACTTTACTCGCCTGTTTATTAAAAACATGGTTTCTCACTCAATCCACTTAACCACTCTTTCCTCTATGTATAGCTTGTCTATATATGTTTTTAAAAGAGTGATAAAAGTACTTTTCATGAGTGATGTAAACAAATTAAAATACAAATGTTTGTGTATTGCAAATATCTGTCATTTCATTATTTTTGTAATGTGATCGGAACTAAGCGCTAAAAAGCTGAATATTAATATTGTATAAACGACGTTCGAGAAAGTGACACGACGATTTTCAGTAAATTCACCACCCAACATGGAAAAAAATGCTGTTATGTATAATATTCTCACAAGTGTCTATAAAATGCTCACTACAATACCAAAATATCATACTTTAAGATAAATTTTATGATGAGGAAAATATGTGCTCTTTCTGCAGAACTCCGTTGAAACCGTTTGCACTATTAATCGAATTTTATAACTAGTAAAATATAAGCTATAGAAAATACTTACTACACAAAATGTAGATCACGTTAAATCTCACAATGATTATAGCGTTAACCATTTCTGAGATATACTTTATTATGCGTTTTGATCTCAAATTCTTTACATATTTTTCACTGCAAAATCATATGGTTGATTTCCTTTTTTAATTGATCCCTGTTTCGTGATCATTTAACCTCCCCCTTTTAAATAGTTTGAGTATCACTATATCCTTATTCCCTTGGGAATATAACCATATCTGCAAATGTGTATTACGGTTAAAATGAACTAAGTAAACACAAAAATAGGCTATTATAAGAATAGTTTGTTGAATAATGCGTAGAGATATTCATATAAATATTACAGATAGTTTCATTTGGTTGTGTTTTAGCATTGTCATTGCAGGCCCGTTATTCCTTGGTGCGCAACGTTTTCTGGATGAAATGTTGGATGAAACACATTTGACGTTTAAGATCCACGGAGGAGCAAAACAGAGAGCTGTATCTTTTAAAATTTTAGAATATATTGTTCTATTATTTATCCATTAAAATAATGGATGGGCTTCCTGACTATTCTAGTGGATGTGACAGTAACTGTATAATTTATGTGTGATCATGCACAAGAAATGTTTTAGAAAATATTGTTCCATATTTTATCCATTAGTTGGTAGGGCTTCCTGACTATTCTAGTGGATGTGACAGTAACTGTATAATTTATGTATGATAGTGCACAAGAAACGTTGTTTTTTTTTTGTTTTTTTTACTTTTTATTTCAATTGCTCAGCACAGTTGGTGGTATACAAATTGTGGAGCTATATGCATAATTTACATAATAAAATTAAAGTATACAGGGATAGAGGATAATCATATTAGAGTCCTCAAGCAAACTGGTCTGATTAGTGTGAGTATAGCTTAAATAACTTCTTCATTACAGAATCCTGTGGCAAGCGTGCCTTCAGTCTTGGTGCGGCATCAAGGCGGCGTTCCAGTTGGAAGAATAAAGCACCTGATACGTAAGGAAGGTGAGTGCGGGGCGTTCACAGACAATCGTAATATCCTGTTTTGAAACACCTGGAGTCGGTTAACATGAGTAAGTGGAGCACATCCCCATACAGGACTGGCATATAGAAGAAGCGGTCGAGAATACTCTTGTATAGTACAGATGTATCTTTTTATCTTGAAAAGTGCAGAGCGATGCGCAGTGGTATCTGGACGAGTCCACCTCAGAACGTTTGCAACTGGAGGGGAGGGCAGGTGTTTGCGTCATTATCGTCATTTGTTCCGGCGGGCGCATGAAAATTTCACTTGGCGCCCGTTATATGGCCAGCTGGTCATGTGACTCGCCAGAGCGCAAGAAAATAATCTTCTTCCTGTTTTAGTTACAGACATGTTGGGACATGTGATGTGCTTGGTTGTGTGGCTGCGTGCAGCGGTTGTTCCAATGAGAAAACTGTTTTAGTTTATCTCAAATATTAAATGTATTGTTGTCTTCTTCATGATTATTCACATAAGAAATGTAGCGTGTGCAATAAGTTTATCTAGTGATATGAATACAGCTCTATCGAGTACAGTCCACAAAATCAGTTTCCTTGATTTCTGCTAAAATAAGGTGGTCCTCCGCATTACATTAAGCACGACACGAACATTGGTCCTTCACGGGCGGATATTTATTGTGCAACGCAACAGTTTCTTCTGCATAAATGTACATCAGTGGGCCCCAGGACGCCAGGCATTGGGATCTACGCAGCAGATGATCAGCATTTCATTCGCAACGACGCAGAAGCCTACATCGCAACACATTTCAGGTCAGAACATTCCTTTTCTTCCTTTCTCTCCTTTAAGCAAGTCTCATAACCATTCAATATGGAGGAGGATTTGAAAGCTCTTGTCAAAAGAAGGGGTATAATCAAAAGAAAATTTACCTTTGTTCGAAAATTTCTTGATGAATTACCAGCTAACCAGCCTTCACTTAAGTGAAATTTGGTACAAATAATGAAGCTATTGAGACCCAAATTGAATCTCTTGTGGAAGCGGAAACTGAATTAGATATGCATGCAGAACACGAGGAGGAAACAAGAAACAGTTACATCGAATTGAAGGCTAGGTTAGCTGAATTAATACAGGATCATGAACAGCAAGAAAATGGTTCTGGACATTCGCAGCACACAGTGCAGTTGCAATCGTCACAAGCAGCTAAAGCTATCAAACTGCCTGTGATACAATTACCTAAATTTGAGGGTGATGTCACTCATTTCAAACATTTCTATGACACATTTACAAGCTTAGTGGTAAACAACCAAGCTTTAGATGCTATTCAGAAATATCATTACTTACTTTCCTCTCTCAAGGGACAAGCTCATTCACTAATACAGAACATACCTGTCACTAGTGAAAATTTTGATGTAGCATGGGAGCTCATATGCGCACGCTATAACAATACAAGATTAATAGCTACAGCTCATATAAAAAAATTATTAGCACTACCAGTAATGCATAAGGAAACAGTAAATGAACTATGTACCTTGCTCAACCATTTTCAAAATAACTTGAATGCCATTGAAGCATTAAAACTTGAAGTGCCTTTGCATGAAATCATTTTAATGCAACTTCTCCTAGAACATTTGTCTGACACCACACGCAGAGAATGGGAGAGTAAAATAGATTCTCAAAACTTCCCTTCTTTGAAGGATCTTATGCAATTTTTAGAAGCAAGAGCACACTCTTTTGAATTGCTTGCTAACACTGCATGTAACAAGACGGTAGTTAAGCCTAAGACTGGTTTGCACTCTGCTAAGCCCAACAGCAGAGACAGTAAACATTCTTATTTATCCACAAGTGATCGTGTATGTCCATTTTGTCAGTGCAATCACATGCTACATAATTGTGATGACTTCAAAAACCTTAATGTGCATAAGCGTTGGACTTTCATTAAATCCAAGCGCCTTTGTGCCAATTGCTTTGCTCTTAATCACATATCAAGTAAATGCAATCGTGCCTCATACTGCAGTTGTGGCTCATCCACTCACAGCAAGTTGCTTGATGATAGTAACAGAGAAAATGCTTCACGCGCAACTTATCTAGTCCTGTAAATGATTCTACTAGAACAATTGACGCGCCATCTAACTACTGTTCTTTTAAATCAAAATCCACACAGCAGGTTTTGCTTGCCACCGCACTAGTGCAAGTGGAAGACAGATATGGCAATCTCATACAATGTAGAGCACTCCTCGACTCTGCCAGTCAATCCAATTTCATAACTGCAGATCTTGCGAAGCGCTTACAGCTTAACAAGGTGACAGCTGATACGCCTATCAATGGTATAAATGGCACTATTTCTACGGCCACTCACCATGTTCAGGTCAATCTGAAATCTATGGTACATGATTTTAAGACCAAAATTGAATGCCTAGTACTTCCTCGTATAACAGGAAAACTACCTTCCACACATATCAATTTGTGCAACTGGAATTTTCCTTCTAGCATTCCATTAGCAGATCCTAGGTTCAACATTCCTGATGAAGTTGAAATCCTAATCGGAAGTTCCTTATTCTTCGAGTTATTGCATGGGAAAACCTTAAAGAAACAAGGACATCCTATACTAGCCAGCACAGCCCTCGGTTGGATAATATCAGGCCCAATTCCAAAATCATCATACAAGTACAAGGCTAAGTCTTCGCCTCAGCATAATTTCTTCATCAGCACTGATAACCTTGACACACAGTTAAGATGTTTCTGGGATTTGGAAGACTTTCCTCAGCATGTTCTTACTAAGGAGGAAAAGGAGTGTGAAGAATACTATGTAAAAACAACCACTCGTAATGCCGATGGTAGCTTTACAGTTCGTTACCCGTCAAGGAGGACAAAAATCGCTTAGGTGAATCTAGACAGCAAGCCATCAATCGCTTTATGCACTTAGAACGACGTCTTCAAAACGACATCACACTTAAAGAAGATTACACTCAATTTCTCTCTGAATATGAACCCATGGGGCACATGAAGCAAGTGTCACCACCAAAGGAAGGCGAACCTTGTTACTTATCTTCCGCATCATGCAGTTTACAAACCTTTGTCTACTACTACTCGCACCAGAGTTGTGTTTGATGCATCTGCGCAGTCATCTTCAGGACTATCCTTGAATGATGTGCTGAAGTTGGGTCCTACTATTCAGGATGACCTTATCTCCATAATTTTACGCTTCAGAAATTATCGCTATGCATTCTCAGCTGACATTTCTAAGATGTACAGGCCAGTGAAAATGCAACCTGATGATCAAGATCTCCAAAGAATAGTATGGCGAGAAAACAAAGATGAACCTATCAAGGACTACGCTCTTACTACAGTCACATATGGTACCAAACCTGCATCCTTTTTTGCCATAAGGACTTTGCATCAACTAGCTTCAGAGGAAGAGGCTAAATGTCCACTAGCTACTCAAGCTATCCGTGAATCCTTCTACGTAGATGATTGCTTATGTGGTCATAATGATCTACAGCAAGCTTTACATATTCAGAGGCAGCTACTTCAGATGTTAGACAGTGGTGGATTCCCACTTAGGAAATGGTGTTCTAATCATGAAGATATTTTAAAATCCATTCCACCGGAACACAGATAGACACAACTTCCACTTTCATTGGATAGCAGTGAAAATGCGCATGCTCTTGGTCTCCTCTGGCATCCTGGAACAGATCAATTCCAGATACAAGACAATCCATCTCTTCAGGATAATCTAAATTCTAGCTACACCAAACGAAGCATACTTTCTGTCATATAATTTATTTTTGATCCTTTAGGCCTAGTGAGTCCTATTGTCATAAATGCCAAGATGTTTCTACAATCTCTTTGGTTGGAAAAACTCGGTTGGGATGAATTGATACCATCTCACCTCATCCAACAATGGCTAAATTTCTGCGAGACATTGTCCATCATTCATGCTATACGCATTCCAAGACACATCTTAATCACAGGTACATTAAGGGACATACAAATACATGGGTTTTGCGATGCCTCAGAAAAGGCTTATGGTGCCTGTATTTATCTTCGTTCTATGAACAGCTGCAATGAGGTGAAAACCAGACTTCTTTGCTCCAAATCCAAGGTTGCACCATTAAAGAAACAAACCATTCCTCGGCTCGAACTTTGTGGTGCTTTACTACTCGCTAAACTTTACAAGGTTGTAGCTAACCTTAAGCTGCAGACTTCACAGAACTATCTATGGACGGACTCTATGATTGTTCTAGCATGGATTAAATCCAACCCACACAAATGGAAGACTTTTGTAGCCAACAGAGTTTCACAAATACAAGAGTTATCAGAAACTGCTGCTTAGCGATATGTAGCTACTCAAAATAATCCAGCAGAACTCATTTCGAGAGGAGTTTCAACTGAACCTCTTGTCTCAAATCACTTGTGATGGAAAGGTCCTGATTGGATTTCACAACCCTTTGCATATTGGCCAGAACAACCCAAACGATTAGATATTCAAGATGCCACTGAGCAACGCACTACTGCATGCTTGATGGTCACTACAGAAAGTGATGATATCATTTCTCTTTTTCAAAATTGTTACGCCTGCAGAGAGTGACAGCATACATGCTGAGATTTGCATTCAACTGTAGAAACAGCAACACGAGACGGCAAGGTCCTCTCTCAGCACTTGAGCTTCAACAGTCATTGCACTGCTGCATTAAACTTGCTCAACAATCAGCTTATATCACAGAGTTAACAGAACTTACTGATAAAGGACACGTTCCTACTAAAAGCTCATTGAAATCTTTGCATCCATTTGTCGACAATGAAGATTTACTCCGAGTAAGGGGAAGAATTGACAAGGCTGAAATTCCGTTCCAGTCAAGACATCAGCTCATCTTACCTCCTAAGCATCATCTTACCAAGCTAATTATTGAATGTGAACATGTTAAACTTTTGCATGCTTCCAATCAGCTGCTTACCTCTTCTCTTCGACAGCGGAAATGGATACCGAGAATAGGAGAAACTCTTAAGTCAGTCCTACACAAGTGCCTGCCGTGCTTCAAACTCAAAGCCAAGGGAGCTCAACAATTAATGGGCAATCTACCTACCTACAGAGTGACTCCAGCGAGACCCTTCCTACGAGTTACAGTTGATTACGCTGATCCATTCTTCCTACGTTATGGCTCGCCTCGCAGCAAGAGTCAGGTGAAGGCTTACATAGCTATCTTTGTCTGTTTATCCACAAAGGCAATTCACATTGAGTTGGTTTCACACATGACTTCTGATGCTTTTGTTGCTGCCTTACGAAGGATTACAGCTAGACGAGGATTGTGTAAAGAGATCCAAGTGACAATGGCACAAATTTTGTAGGTGCTAACAACAAACTTAGAGAACCTAGACTACTTTTGCAATCTCGCAAGCACCAAGAGATTGTACAAGACTACGCTTCATCTAATGAATGTACATGACATTTTATACCACCCAGCTCACACCACTTTGGATGATTACATGAGGCTGCAGTGAAATCTATGAAATATCATCTTCGTAGAGTAATGGGTACACAAGTACTGACCTATGAACAATTAACCACATTACTAATTCAAATTGAGGTTGCTTGAACTCCCGTCCATTGCTACGCCTTACTGATTATCCTTTTGATACTTCCTACCTTTCTCCTGGTGATTTCCTCATTGGAGAACCATTAAATTCCATACCATCACCTTGTTCTGACAATCTGAATCAGTTACAGAAATGGCAACAGCTCCAAGATCGTCTGCAACATCTGTGGCGGCGGTGGTCAACCGACTATCTACATTCACTCCAGCAGAGGCAAAAGTGGTCCAGTTCCGGTGAAAATCTTAAGGCAGACGCCATGGTCCTGCTAATGGAAGACAATTCATCTCCTCTGCATTGGGAACTTGGAATCATCACTGAGACTCATCCTGGTGGTGATGGTTTAGTGCGGGTAGCTACAGTGCGAACTTCTAAAGGTGAATATAGGCGTCCCATTGTGAAACGGTGTCCTCTGCCAGTTCAAGAACAACAGTGATATTTTTCAAAGTGTGCCTATGTTAAATTAAAAAACTGTTCAGTTTTTTGGGCCCCAGTATGTTTGCGCCATTATCGTCATTAGTTCCGGTGGGCGCATAAATATTTCACTTGGCGCCGGTTATGCGGCCAGCTGGTCATGTGACTCGCCAGAGCGCAAGAAAATAGTATTCTTCTTCCTGTTTTAGTTACAGACATGTTGGGACATGTGATGTGCTTGGTCGTGTGGCTGCGTGCAGCGGTTGTTCCAATGGAAAAACGGTTTTAGTTCATCTCAAATATTAAATGTATTGTTGTCTTCTTCATGATTATTCACATAAGAAATGTAGCGTGTGCAATAAATTTATCTAGTGATATGAATACAGCTCTATCGAGTACAGTCCACAAAATCAGTTTCCTTGATTTCTGCTAAAATCAAGGTGGTCCTCCGCATCAAATTAAGCACGACACGAACAGCAGGTGAGTTGCCTACCAGTTGCGAGCAACTTAACACGTGCAGAGCTACTCGGTAACACTACAGCTTGTTTCAAAATGTGCTTGTCTCCTGGTTCCAAGAGAGCATTTATAAGTGACGCCTCCTAGCAGCACATTAGGAAATAAAGTGCTACATTTAAAAACACGAGAAGTAATAACCAACATCCATAGATTTATAAAAAAGGAACAATGGTCTGGGTCAGCTATAAAAATCTGGGGAAGGGTATCTGAGGCAACAGTTGTGTCTGAAAGCAGTTTAGGAGAGTTATTAAGTAAAGAGAAGCCATTGGTGCTAGTGCAACAACGTCCTTCTCTATGCCCAGTAAACAAAGATTAAGAGCAAGCACAAAATTGCAGCGGCTATTAAACAAACACGTGGTTGATCTGTCGTCTCGTCGCTGCTTGGTAGAATGTGGAATACTATGACTCCACGTTCGATTTCGCTATTACGAGCGAAATGCTGCTTCTCGTTGTTTTATTTTCCTCAGCTGCTCCGCATAGATCTTAAACTCTGGGTATGCGTGGGTTTTGCACAGATAAACCAGAGCTTTCCTTTAAATGCTGTTTGTTCACACAACTTTGAATAAAGGTTTGCCGATATGTCGTTACTACGACTGCAGAGTAAATTCACTAACTTATCGCAGTGTAATATACTGTCGGTCAGTGACGGCCAACAGCCACTGGACCAACCTCCTTCGACGAGAGTTGCTACGCAACTTCCTCTACCAGTTTCAGCGCGAATCTTAGCGTCACCACGCCAAGTGAGCGCCCTTTCACTTTTCTTAATCGATCAGGTTTTGCAGAGCAGTTTTCCGGGAAACCTGCTCTCGGGGAATGTTAAAGTACATGGCCGCTGACCCTTACTACCTGCTTGAACATTTTCATCCCGTACTGACACTTTTAGAACCAAACTAAGCCAACACTAGATGTACCTTTTTAACATGGACTGATTTCCAAATTATATTATTTCAATATTCTGTGTATTTACAGTTTCGGCTTCAAATGCCCCCCATAAGCATTGTCATATTATTCCATAATATTGCAATTTTTATGTCTTGCCCGAAATTAAATATTTTCAATAAAATCCCACGACCGATCGGCAAACCTTGCGTTAATTACATAAAATTTCACAATTTGTTATTATTTACAATTCTGGCATAGTGGTAATCTTCCTGTCACATCGATTGTATTATATTACCGTTTACATAGTGAAAATGAACAACTATACACTTGACAACAATAAATGTACATACTTATACCCTTTTCTATTCCTGCAATCATATCTCCATTGCTGTTATCGTCTCTTATATACTAATATTTACATTTTTTTCGTCTCTTCTGCTTCTATATAATATGTTGCAGGAGTTTTTGCTGGTTAATATTGTTTTAGTCTCGTCTCATAGAAACACGATTTTTTTTTTCACTTCACTTTGTTCACTTTTGTTATCACACGAGTATTTTGCTTATTGTTATGGTAATCACATTATATTATTATTAATAATTACATTTCTTTCATCTTAACCTAATTCGGTCCGTATTCTAATGTTCTAACCAATCTCAGTGAGTTTACCGTTTACATTTCTCTGGAATTACTTTATATTTCTCTAAAGGGTCATATCAGTTGTTTGTGCCAGCGACCAATAGATTTCTTGGTTTTTCTATCAACCAATTCATACGTGTGCCCCACGAATTTGGCTGTAATTATTGCAGGACCTTTATATAATAACTCTAACCTATGGTTTCTTCCTTTGAGGGCACTTGTTAATTTATGGTCTCTTGTGAGGACGAGATCACCTATATTCGGCTCCCATTTATGCTTTCGTTTCTTATCCCTTGTCTTTCTCTTCTCTGCTTTATCTTTCAACCTCTCGAAAGCAATTTTCACCCTTTGCTCTTCCGACAAAATATTATCGTTTTCCTGGATGGCTTTAGGAATTTCTTTAAATACTATTTCTGGTTCTATTCCCAGCAGTAATTGTATCGGTGCGAAGCCTGTTGTCAGGTTAATAGTATTATTCAGTATCTTTTCAATCACCGCACAATATTTCACCCAATTCTTGTGATTATGGTGAGTGAGTACCCGAAAATATGTCCCTATATCTTTCAAAATGCGCTCTGCAGGGTTTCCAGAAGGAAAATAAGAAGAACAATGATATAGTTTAGTATTACGATCATTTAATGTCGCCCTGAATACTTTGCTGCGATGTACGGTCGCGTTATCTGTCAACACTGCCTCGATCTCTTCGTACTTAGGTATGTAGTCATTGACTATTTTGCTCACACAAGTTTTCCTTGTAATGTTTTTCACTGGATAAATTTTCACAAATTTACTGAATACATCATATAACACGAAAATATATCGGCACCCAAAGTGACCCTTCGGCATTTCTCCATGAGCATCGGCGGTAACTAAAGCGTTCTTCCGGTCTCGTATAATCGCTTGCGGTTCAGTATTATATTTTACATTGAAAGGCTTGGCCCTCTGACAAAGCTCGCACGTCGAACACACTTTCCGGACTTTTCTTGCCAGTCGCTTGATATAAAAATGCTCGCTTATCTCTAAAATCAGCCTATCACTTCCCATATGCGCTAGAGACTTATGATATGCAAGGATAAAATTATGGTGTAAAGACTGGGGTATTTACACTTTGGTTCTATCCTGCCATGTAACTTATACAGTTTCCCTTCATATATTCCTACAGTCTCCGACGTAGTTTCCGTAATGGGTTTGGCGGTCATTAATTGCTTCTTAACTTCTTCATCCTCGCTGTGTAATTTTGGTATATTTTTCAACTGTTTAGATAATCCCCGTCCCTCTATCGTATCTAAGTATAAAACTGTCACATTTTGCTTCGTATCATTAATGGTATCAGGTATTGACTGGTTCTCTTTCATTCTCGACAACAAGTCACTGAAAATGTTTTGATTTCCAGGTATATGTTTTATTTCTATCTTGTGAGATGTAATTTCATGGATATACCTGGAAATTCGAGTGTTTGTCAGTTTACACGTATTCATGAAAGCCAAACTTACGTGGTCAGTGTATACTGTGACGGGTTGGTTGAAAATATATTCCCTAAATTTTGTCAATGCGTAGAATATGGCTCCGATTTCCTTTTCAGTAGTACACGCTTGCGACTCTGTTCTAGAAATGCTTCTCGAGGCTACTGCGATTAAGTGACTGTGGTCATTCTCATCTTTCTGAGTCAAAATAGCTCCATATCCTTTACCTGATGCATCAGTATAAATTATGTACGGTAAGTCTTCCCTCGGTTTCTCTAATAAAATGGAGGCCGCGAACAACCTTTTAACTTGTGAAAAAGCTTCCTCTTGTACCATTCCCCATCTCCATTTCTCATCCCTTTTTAACAATTCTCGCAACGGGGTTACTACTTACGCAAAATCGACTATAAATCTAGACTGCTAGTTGAGTATTCCTAAAAATCTCCTGAGTTGTTTTATATTTCTTGGTGCAGGAATCTTATTAATGCTTTCTATTCGAGCCGGGTTCGGTCGAATCCCTTCTTCAGAAATAATATATCCCAAGAATTCAGTATGTCCAATAAAAAACGCTGTTTTGCTGGGTGTAACTGTCATGTTAGCTTCTTTAAGTTTACTTAGGACATACCTTAAATGTTCAAGGTGATCTTCTACAATATCGGAAAATACGATGAAGTCGTCAACACATTGAGCTACAAATTTCTTTAGTGTTTCTCCGAAAACTTCATATAACGCCCTTAACAATGCGCCTCCACTCGTCTTCAACCCGAAGGCACAAACTTTAAATTGATAAAGCACACCAGAGTGCAAAAAAGCAGTATATTTCCTCAGATCTTCCCTCAACGGTATTTGCCAGAAAGATGACGTTAAATCTAGCGCCGAAAAGAACTTTCCTTTACGAAGTTTGTTCAAAATCACATCCACACTTTCTGGTCGAAATCTATCAGGCGTAACTCTAACCTTCCCATTGCTTTTGTGTACTATTCATAATGGGTTAATGTTTTCGGATGTAGAAATTTCAATTACGCCGTCTGATAGCATAGTTTGTATCACTTTGTCGACTTCGTTTCTAATTGCATACGGTATCGCTCGAGCTTTATGGGAGTAGGGTTTTATATCAGTCACCTCGAAGGAATGAGTATAATTAATGCACCTTCCAGGCTTCTCGAAGAACACTTCTCTGTTTTCCATAAGAATTTCCCATAGGTCACGTTTCTGCTTTTCAATCAGCCTACACGCTTGGTTTACGCGCTCTCTTAATAAATTTTCTAATTCGATACGGTCATTCACCCGTCGTTCACTGTTATTTTCCTATCATTCGAGTATAATCTGGGATACTTTTTACTCTCCATTTCTTCAACATAATCACTTCGATCATCATATCTTTCGTAAGGGACGTTTTCCACGCGGTCTTCATAGTATTTTTCTAACTTCACGTCTGCTAATTCCATTGCCCCAATATTTATTACCTCTACGAAGAATGTTTCCTCTTGAATTTCTTCCTCTATTTTATCCCCTGCAATTACACCTGAATTACTCTCTTCTAAGAAAGGTACGACGATGGTGTCTTGTTCCGCGTCAATTTTCAAAAATCTATGTTCAAAATTTACAACAGCGTTCCAAGCATATAAACTATCACATCCAATTATAAGATCCGTGACCAGCCTAGGTACAACCAAAAATAATAAACTAATACATTTTTCACAAATTTTGGTATCCACCATAACCTGGAATTTTACCCTCTCCTTTCTCTTGCCCACAGCAACTGAGCAGTATACTCCGTGTACTGGCAAGGACATTACATTCAAACCGCTACTCAAAAAACCTTCGTAAAATTTTTGAGAACATACAGTGGTGTTCGCAGAAAACTGTTTCCCACTAATGCTGACTTTTATTTTTGGTGGATCTATTAGAATTTTATCTTCTATTTTATTCGTTCCCTCTTATGTCGTTTTATCAACATTTGCCTTCTCTGAACCCTACTTTGCGTGTACTCATCAGAATAGGGATACTTCCCAATCCTCACTGAAGGCGAGCTTCATTGGTTGCGAAGTTTTCCGTTGTCTTGCTGATGGCTCCTGTTCCATTATTAACATTAATCGAAGGTCCCGGGTTCGCTTCCTGGTCACTTCTGCTTGCCATCCATTGCGTAGTAGTTTTAATAGCGTCTACCCTGTCTTCCCGACACGGTGAATTTCTACCACTTCTAGTTCTTTCTTCTTGCCTAGGGGAATGAGGTCTATATATACTTTTATGGCTGTGATTTTCGTTATAAGTCTCTCCGGAATAACGCCTGTATCTGGGCAATTGGCCCCCCCCCCCCATATCTCTCGAAAATCTCGCCTGCATGAAATTTACTTGTGCATTTCGTCCTCTTTGAAATGTCGCATATCTTCCCCTATGGTTATTATCGAAATGGTTTCTTCTTCTACTATCAAAATTACTAGCACTTTTCGGTACGGGACCATGATACCTTTCTCGTGCATCATAATTTCTACCGTTTCCTGACTGTGCCCCCTGCCCGAAAGACTTTGTAGGACTTCTCTCGTATTTTGTAAAACCTTTCTCATTACTTGCAGCATTCTGGATTTTGTTTCTTTCTAACGCGGTCAAAAAGTCTATCATCGCGGCAATCGTGACTGGTCTAGCGATAATTAAATAATGTTGAATTGTTTCCGGAAAGTAATTGGTCACCTGATTAATCAATTCACATTCGGGTATGGGTGGTTCAATCATTCGGGATCTTCTGGCTACTCCCATGAAATAATTCACCATTGAGCGTTATATTTTCCATTACTTAATTCCGCCCTTATGCTTGCCTGTCGAGTTGCACCCCAGTACCGATCCAAAAATATGTGCTTAAAAGTTTAATAATTTTGTTCTAGCCCTACAGATAATTCCAGCCAATTCGAAGCGTTACCCTTGAAACATTTGCGTACTACCGTCATTTTATGCCCTTCACAATAAAACATTCCTGCAGATTATAAATGAACGTTTTTGGATCGTCAGAATCTTCGTCTTGAAATGTTGGTGGAGATATCTCACTGAGAATATGGTTAGGCCATGGTACATTTGAACCGCCATTTCTCATTCTATTCTTGTTGTTACTACCTGAAGTACTCGGACCTAAGTTTACCATAGGAATGTCAGCTGACGCATTTGGCGCTGCCTCGTTTCTCGCTGTCTGACCACTTATACTACTAGCTGAATTACTACTGTTATCTGAGATGCTTACCCTTTCAAGCAACTCTTTAATCTTGTCACCAACTTCGTCCATTCCTACTGTTAATTTTCTATTCTCTTTTTCCGAAACTTCTAACCTCTTTTGATGTACTTCTAACGTTTTACCTATACCTTCCCTTTCTTTTGTTAATTCTTGACTTATTTCTTCCCTAAGCTTTCTATTCTCCTTCTCTAGCCTTGCACTAACCTCTTGTCTAACACTTCTAAGTTCTTCACCAATTCCTGTATTAATATCTTGTTTTACAATTTTTATTTCCTCCCTAACCTGCTCATGATTTTCCCTAACCTCCAATCTTAAGTTTTCAATTTCACTCATAACCTCGTCCTTAAAACTTTCTAGAACTTTCTGTTGATTTTCTATTATATTCTTACTACTAATTTTCATTTCCTCCCTGAAGTTATTCTCTAATTTTCCTAGATCTTCCCTACTAGCCTTCATCTCTTCCCTGAAGTTATTCTCTAATTTTCCTATATCTTCCATACTAGCCTTCATCTCCTCCCTTAACTCTTCCTGACTATTTTCTAATTTTTCACCGAAGCCGTGTATCAGTGCGACTCCAACACCTGATTGTTCATAGTACTACGCTGAGTTGAAACTTCTCTGCCTACATTACTTTCCCCTAACTGTTCTGCATTGCTTTGCACATTCCTAACACCCACATTTTCTACATTACACAAAACACTATTTACATCACCCTCCTGAACATCCATATTTACATCAGCGTGCTCTAACATTTTTCCACTTCTCAAATACATGTATTCTTTTACTCAGTACCTTTTATCTGCTACCTGCTGCTGCTGTTGTCGATCCTCTTGGTCCTCGTGGTCCTGGTTGCCTCGTTGTCTGCTAATCTGCTGCTCTGATGTTCAGCTCTACTGTAGTCTGGTTTTACTGCAGTTCGGGCCCCAGTTGGTGCGCCATATGCAGCGGCTATTAAACAAATACGTGGTTGATCTGTCGTCTCGTCGCTGCTTGGTAGAATGTGGAATACTATGACTCCACGTTCGATTTCGCTATTACGAGCGAAATGCTGCTTCTCGTTGTTTTATTTTCCTCAGCTGCTCCGCATAGATCTTAAACTCTGGGTATGCGTGGGTTTTGCACAGATAAACCAGAGCTTTCCTTTAAATGCTGCTTATTCACACAACTTTGAATAAAAGTTTGCCGATATGTCGTTACTACGACTGCAGAGTAAATTCACTAACTTATCGCAGTGTAATATACTGTCGGTCAGTGACGGCCAACAGCCACTGGACCAACCTCCTTCGACGAGAGTTGCTACGCAAGTGTCCCTCTCTTCCTCTACCAGTTTCAGTGCGAATCTTAGCGTCACCACGCCAAGTGAGCGCCCTTTCACTTTTCTTAATCGATCAGGTTTTGCAGAGCAGTTTTCCGGGAAACCTGCTCTCGGGGAATGCTAAAGTACCTGGCCGCTGACCCTTACTACCTGCTTGAACATTTTCATCCCGTACTGACACTTTTAGAACCAAACTAAGCCAACACTAGATGTACCTTTTTAACATGGACTGATTTTCAAATTATATTACTTCAATACTCTGTGTATTTTCAGTTTCGGCTTCAAAATCTAATTTGGATGTTTTAATTCAGAAGTAGTTAGGCGAACTATGAATAATTTTTAAAGCAAAGAAAAACAAAGACCAACTTTGAAGAAAGTGCTTATGAAGCTAAAAATTCTACTGACTTCCAGGGCAATATCTGAACATTAAGAAGAGTTCTTTTGAAGCTAGGATTATTTGGAAAAAAAACACCAAGCGTGACAGACACATTTTAATCGAACATCACACCATACGTGCAAAAAGGCTTAAGTATTTACGAAATATTCGGAGATATCGAAGTGAAGTTTATATAGTTTATATAGATGAAACATATAAATACAGCATATACTGGACCATATGCCTGGAGTAAAATACGTTACAGGGACTCTGCAGCGATATTGAAAGGCCGACAGTTGTTTATCATGCCTGCTGGAGGAGAACAGGGTTTTGATCCAAATGCCTATGTACTATTTAAGATCCAACTAAAGCGTGGAGATTACTACCGTAGTAAGAATTACAACTTAGTTTATAAGAGCTGCAAAACTATCTTCGAGAATGAAATTTGTTTTTAGACACCTTATGCACCGCCCTCCCCTCTCGTAATCTTACGCGTGTGACTCATTGTGGCGATAGGTCCACTATCCTCACCATTGTTGCTACTCATCCCTACCGCGCAGGATTCCTGTCAGGATAAAATAATACATCTGTAGCAGAGTACATTCGACTCGTAAAGAGGATTTGCGGTTGAGGATGGGATACAACTTGTGAAGACGAGCATAGGCTTGATTTAGTTTGCTTTTGATATGTGCACTCCATGTCAGCCGACGATCAAGATGGACGCCAAGATATTTGACTGCACAATCAGAAGGTAACCAGGAGACTTCGTATATTTGCCGGAGCAGCAGGCCTGCGCAAGGTGAAAAGCTTAAGAAGACATTTACTTGGATTAAGTGCGATACGCCAGCGAGATAACCAGTGCAGGAAAATGTCCAGGGAAGATTGTAGGGTTGCAACGGCAGTTTCAATAGAGAAGTGCGAGGTAAAGATGACTGTATCGTCAGCAAACAGTGCGGTACTCGTTGCAGGAAGTTCAGGCACCTCAGCAGTATATAGACCGTAAAGAAGAGGTGCAAGGACGCTACCCTGGGGCACGCCGGCTAAAATAGTACGGGTGAGGAATGCGTTGAACCAAGACGCACAGAAAATTGGCGTTCCTGAAGATGAGAAATGTTTTTAGAAAATATTGTTCTATATTTTATCCATTAGTTGGTAGGGCTTCCTGACTATTCTAGTGGATGTGACAGTAACTGGATAATTTATGTATGATCATGCACAAGAAATGTTTTTGGTGGTTGATGTTCATGTGGTTCAATGATGTTGAGCTTCAGCCAAAGAAGGTGAATGACAGCAAACTTTTAATTTAGTTTTATCGTATTTGAGGTGTATTAAGCGGGACAAATTGCTCGAGGCTGGTCTCTTACTTCAGTCGGTATAGCACCTGCCTGCCGTGCTAGGGGTGCCGGGTTCGATTCCCGGCGGGGGGATTCTTCTCCGACCAAGATAATTCCTCGTGTTACCCAGAGTCTAGAAGTATGAATGAGAGTGCGATTCTGTGCGTGATTTAATGATTAAAACCCAACGAATACGAGTTGAACACCTTCGATATGTTCCAAAGAGAACGACCGCCGATATGACCATTAGAGTTAAAGAGAGAAAGAGAGAAAGAGAAAGAAAGAAAAAGAACGGGAGAAAGAGAGAGAAAGAGAGAAAGACAATCGCTTGAGGTTTGTTATGTGCAGCGGTAGTAGGAACTACGTGTGTTTTGATGGCTGGCTATAGGCTGCCTATTAAGTTATTAATCTAGTTGTTAACTGCTGTGTGACGTATGAGTACCGCAGTACAGCGTGTCTCGCATGACAAAATAGGCGACTAATAATATATAGTTTTCAGAAATGGAAACTTCAGAAAGTTACCCCAGAGGGTTGTAAATTCTCAGATGCTTATTCAGAATGTTTCAGAATATTTTCCAGTTCTGCATGAAGGAAACACAAAAAGGTCTAGTTCTTCCTTTGTAAAGGACAGTGGCTAGAGCGGCTACAACAGTAGGAAAAAGTGAAGCCACAATAAAAAGAATTTGAAAAAGCCAGTCTTTCAAATACATGAGTTACTACTCCAGGAAAACAGCGTAAAAGGGTAAAAAGTTTCAAATGGAACTTCACAGAACTTTATACAGTATTATGAAGTGCGCAGTAAAATTCCAGCAATGAAGAACTTATTTTATGCAATAAATGAGACAATTCCGTTGGTGGACAGAAAACAATCTGGTGAATAATAAACTCTTTGCGCCGCCCATCGTAGTGCAGCGTAGTGAAGATCCATTTTGTCTTCGGATGCCATCTTACGGCATGCATCTTAACTTCCTTGAAGGTTATAGTTTATTTCCGTGTATGGAGAACCTGAGAAGCACTGTGGTACATACATTGCCATCACTTCTTCGTTATGTTAAGTCTAAAAATAAACAGTTGCATATCCGATTTCAGGTTATCAGTTTACAATAGATTGCGCAATGGTACTTGAAGACAGAAATATTTAAATGAAAGCTTTGATGCGAGATTCTTACCTATTTTCGCTGGCCACAGATTAATACTCTCTGGCCTTTAATGGCAGTGATATTGCAATGACTTCACCCGCTCACGTATTACTGGATTGTTTGTTTCACTTGTCGCTATTCAGGGAAGTCAGGGAAGAGATTGTAGAACAGTCTGCAACAAATTAAATACAGTAATTCCAAAAAGGTTTCTCATTTACATACAGTAGCTTAGTACTGAGTTAAACAAATTTGCCTTTAATGATATTTTAATTTTTCTATACCTGGATCATCATCATCATCTCATCATCATCATCATCATCATCATCATCATCATCTTCTTCTCTTCTTCTTCTCTTCTTCTTCTTCTTGTTCATCTGTGAAGTTATTATTTCTGTCATCATCGTCACAGCTTTCCATCCCAATGTCTTCAGTTATAATTCTTTCAATTGTTTGTTCCGTTAATGCATCTTTTCCCCAGTACGCCTGTCCAATTTCATCCACATCATGGGATACCTTTCTCCATTCCATTTGTCAATTTATTCTAATCGCTAGCGGCACATTTCAACGTCATTTGTTTTAATGATTACATTTCTGCAAGAAAACCATGTTGACATCTGCTCATTTAATTCTATAGGATTCAGATTTGGATGGTGCGAAGGAAGCATAGTTATATTCTGACAATATTTGGTCATTAATCGTTCTTCCACACTAACCGTGCGTAGGTTAAGTTTGAATAGATAGAGGCAGACTGTAAAATCCAATGTCATAGCCGGGATTTGAACCACAGATCTCCCGGTCTCCGTCCGGTTGCTCTTAACCATTGAGCTACCGTGGCCACATACCCTCATGACATAATTCTCAACTTACTCGTATTTTCCCGGTAAACCATAAGGAGCTCTCATATACAATGAGATACACATCTTTTGTAGTGACTTACTATGCTGTAAATACGTAAGTCCCAGGCTTTATGGTTACCACTATTAGGTTATTTAGTGGAAATTAATCGTTCTTCCACACTAGCCGTATGTAGGTTAAGGTTTTTCATAGATTTATCTATTTAAATATCTATTATCCATTAATCTTATCTAATTTTGCCATTACATGAACTACACAAATCTGCACTTCAACAGTACATTTCAGGAGTAACAATTCTAAAAATAGACTGATATAGGAGAGTTTAACGGAATGTTGTTGGATTTACAAGCACGCACAAGAATAACAAATCAAAGCACAGCTACACTAACAGCCGATTCGCTATTATTGCAAAGCGTCGACGCACTTTACGACAGTAAATCGCGTTAACGTGAAAACTAGGCGTGATGCACGAAAACCATGGTTATTTCTTCATTTTCTCCCAACATGCAATTTGGTCACCGCCCCACGCTTTGCACGTACCTGTTACTCGAAGACGGGATTCCTTCCTAGGTCTCCGTTGGTCCGCTGCCTGCTTTGTCCTTGCCTCCGGTTGCTGTAAACTGCGTCAAGAGGCGAGAGTGGTGTGCATCCTGAAGGCCCGGCAAGGATCCGGTCTTTCCGTCTAGCTACTGATCCATAAGTCTTCTCCAACCGTCTCGAAACTATTTGAGCGGTTGCTCCTATCCCGCCTGA